>JASTWF010000538.1:243508-328051 GCA_030390025.1 Squalus acanthias | reverse complement strand
CTGCACTGACTCTGTTCAGTGTATATGTATTCTGTACAGTTACTGCACTGACTCTGTTCAGTGTATATGTATTCTGTACAGTTACTGCACTGACTCTGTTCAGTGTATATGTATTCTGTACAGTTACTGCACTGACTCTGTTCAGTGTATATGTATTCTGTACAGTTACTGCACTGACTCTGTTCAGTGTATATGTATTCTGTACAGTTACTGCACTGACTCTGTTCAGTGTATATGTATTCTGTACAGTTACTGCACTGACTCTGTTCAGTGTATATGTATTCTGTACAGTTACTGCACTGACTCTGTTCAGTGTATATGTATTCTGTACAGTTACTGCACTGACTCTGTTCAGTGTATATGTATTCTGTACAGTTACTGCACTGACTCTGTTCAGTGTATATGTATTCTGTACAGTTACTGCACTGACTCTGTTCAGTGTATATGTATTCTGTACAGTTACTGCACTGACTCTGTTCAGTGTATATGTATTCTGTACAGTTACTGCACTGACTCTGTTCAGTGTATATGTATTCTGTACAGTTACTGCACTGACTCTGTTCAGTGTATATGTATTCTGTACAGTTACTGCACTGACTCTGTTCAGTGTATATGTATTCTGTACAGTTACTGCACTGACTCTGTTCAGTGTATATGTATTCTGTACAGTTACTGCACTGACTCTGTTCAGTGTATATGTATTCTGTACAGTTACTGCACTGACTCTGTTCAGTGTATATGTATTCTGTACAGTTACTGCACTGACTCTGTTCAGTGTATATGTATTCTGTACAGTTACTGCACTGACTCTGTTCAGTGTATATGTATTCTGTACAGTTACTGCACTGACTGTTCAGTGTATATGTATTCTGTACAGTTACTGCACTGACTCTGTTCAGTGTATATGTATTCTGTACAGTTACTGCACTGACTCTGTTCAGTGTATATGTATTCTGTACAGTTACTGCACTGACTCTGTTCAGTGTATATGTATTCTGTACAGTTACTGCACTGACTCTGTTCAGTGTATATGTATTCTGTACAGTTACTGCACTGACTCTGTTCAGTGTATATGTATTCTGTACAGTTACTGCACTGACTCTGTTCAGTGTATATGTATTCTGTACAGTTACTGCACTGACTCTGTTCAGTGTATATGTATTCTGTACAGTTACTGCACTGACTCTGTTCAGTGTATATGTATTCTGTACAGTTACTGCACTGACTCTGTTCAGTGTATATGTATTCTGTACAGTTACTGCACTGACTCTGTTCAGTGTATATGTATTCTGTACAGTTACTGCACTGACTCTGTTCAGTGTATATGTATTCTGTACAGTTACTGCACTGACTCTGTTCAGTGTATATGTATTCTGTACAGTTACTGCACTGACTCTGTTCAGTGTATATGTATTCTGTACAGTTACTGCACTGACTCTGTTCAGTGTATATGTATTCTGTACAGTTACTGCACTGACTCTGTTCAGTGTATATGTATTCTGTACAGTTACTGCACTGACTCTGTTCAGTGTATATGTATTCTGTACAGTTACTGCACTGACTCTGTTCAGTGTATATGTATTCTGTACAGTTACTGCACTGACTCTGTTCAGTGTATATGTATTCTGTACAGTTACTGCACTGACTCTGTTCAGTGTATATGTATTCTGTACAGTTACTGCACTGACTCTGTTCAGTGTATATGTATTCTGTACAGTTACTGCACTGACTCTGTTCAGTGTATATGTATTCTGTACAGTTACTGCACTGACTCTGTTCAGTGTATATGTATTCTGTACAGTTACTGCACTGACTCTGTTCAGTGTATATGTATTCTGTACAGTTACTGCACTGACTCTGTTCAGTGTATATGTATTCTGTACAGTTACTGCACTGACTCTGTTCAGTGTATATGTATTCTGTACAGTTACTGCACTGACTCTGTTCAGTGTATATGTATTCTGTACAGTTACTGCACTGACTCTGTTCAGTGTATATGTATTCTGTACAGTTACTGCACTGACTCTGTTCAGTGTATATGTATTCTGTACAGTTACTGCACTGACTCTGTTCAGTGTATATGTATTCTGTACAGTTACTGCACTGACTCTGTTCAGTGTATATGTATTCTGTACAGTTACTGCACTGACTCTGTTCAGTGTATATGTATTCTGTACAGTTACTGCACTGACTCTGTTCAGTGTATATGTATTCTGTACAGTTACTGCACTGACTCTGTTCAGTGTATATGTATTCTGTACAGTTACTGCACTGACTCTGTTCAGTGTATATGTATTCTGTACAGTTACTGCACTGACTCTGTTCAGTGTATATGTATTCTGTACAGTTACTGCACTGACTCTGTTCAGTGTATATGTATTCTGTACAGTTACTGCACTGACTCTGTTCAGTGTATATGTATTCTGTACAGTTACTGCACTGACTCTGTTCAGTGTATATGTATTCTGTACAGTTACTGCACTGACTCTGTTCAGTGTATATGTATTCTGTACAGTTACTGCACTGACTCTGTTCAGTGTATATGTATTCTGTACAGTTACTGCACTGACTCTGTTCAGTGTATATGTATTCTGTACAGTTACTGCACTGACTCTGTTCAGTGTATATGTATTCTGTACAGTTACTGCACTGACTCTGTTCAGTGTATATGTATTCTGTACAGTTACTGCACTGACTCTGTTCAGTGTATATGTATTCTGTACAGTTACTGCACTGACTCTGTTCAGTGTATATGTATTCTGTACAGTTACTGCACTGACTCTGTTCAGTGTATATGTATTCTGTACAGTTACTGCACTGACTCTGTTCAGTGTATATGTATTCTGTACAGTTACTGCACTGACTCTGTTCAGTGTATATGTATTCTGTACAGTTACTGCACTGACTCTGTTCAGTGTATATGTATTCTGTACAGTTACTGCACTGACTCTGTTCAGTGTATATGTATTCTGTACAGTTACTGCACTGACTCTGTTCAGTGTATATGTATTCTGTACAGTTACTGCACTGACTCTGTTCAGTGTATATGTATTCTGTACAGTTACTGCACTGACTCTGTTCAGTGTATATGTATTCTGTACAGTTACTGCACTGACTCTGTTCAGTGTATATATTCTGTACAGTTACTGCACTGACTCTGTTCAGTGTATATGTATTCTGTACAGTTACTGCACTGACTCTGTTCAGTGTATATGTATTCTGTACAGTTACTGCACTGACTCTGTTCAGTGTATATGTATTCTGTACAGTTACTGCACTGACTCTGTTCAGTGTATATGTATTCTGTACAGTTACTGCACTGACTCTGTTCAGTGTATATGTATTCTGTACAGTTACTGCACTGACTCTGTTCAGTGTATATGTATTCTGTACAGTTACTGCACTGACTCTGTTCAGTGTATATGTATTCTGTACAGTTACTGCACTGACTCTGTTCAGTGTATATGTATTCTGTACAGTTACTGCACTGACTCTGTTCAGTGTATATGTATTCTGTACAGTTACTGCACTGACTCTGTTCAGTGTATATGTATTCTGTACAGTTACTGCACTGACTCTGTTCAGTGTATATGTATTCTGTACAGTTACTGCACTGACTCTGTTCAGTGTATATGTATTCTGTACAGTTACTGCACTGACTCTGTTCAGTGTATATGTATTCTGTACAGTTACTGCACTGACTCTGTTCAGTGTATATGTATTCTGTACAGTTACTGCACTGACTCTGTTCAGTGTATATGTATTCTGTACAGTTACTGCACTGACTCTGTTCAGTGTATATGTATTCTGTACAGTTACTGCACTGACTCTGTTCAGTGTATATGTATTCTGTACAGTTACTGCACTGACTCTGTTCAGTGTATATGTATTCTGTACAGTTACTGCACTGACTCTGTTCAGTGTATATGTATTCTGTACAGTTACTGCACTGACTCTGTTCAGTGTATATGTATTCTGTACAGTTACTGCACTGACTCTGTTCAGTGTATATGTATTCTGTACAGTTACTGCACTGACTCTGTTCAGTGTATATGTATTCTGTACAGTTACTGCACTGACTCTGTTCAGTGTATATGTATTCTGTACAGTTACTGCACTGACTCTGTTCAGTGTATATGTATTCTGTACAGTTACTGCACTGACTCTGTTCAGTGTATATGTATTCTGTACAGTTACTGCACTGACTCTGTTCAGTGTATATGTATTCTGTACAGTTACTGCACTGACTCTGTTCAGTGTATATGTATTCTGTACAGTTACTGCACTGACTCTGTTCAGTGTATATGTATTCTGTACAGTTACTGCACTGACTCTGTTCAGTGTATATGTATTCTGTACAGTTACTGCACTGACTCTGTTCAGTGTATATGTATTCTGTACAGTTACTGCACTGACTCTGTTCAGTGTATATGTATTCTGTACAGTTACTGCACTGACTCTGTTCAGTGTATATGTATTCTGTACAGTTACTGCACTGACTCTGTTCAGTGTATATGTATTCTGTACAGTTACTGCACTGACTCTGTTCAGTGTATATGTATTCTGTACAGTTACTGCACTGACTCTGTTCAGTGTATATGTATTCTGTACAGTTACTGCACTGACTCTGTTCAGTGTATATGTATTCTGTACAGTTACTGCACTGACTCTGTTCAGTGTATATGTATTCTGTACAGTTACTGCACTGACTCTGTTCAGTGTATATGTATTCTGTACAGTTACTGCACTGACTCTGTTCAGTGTATATGTATTCTGTACAGTTACTGCACTGACTCTGTTCAGTGTATATGTATTCTGTACAGTTACTGCACTGACTCTGTTCAGTGTATATGTATTCTGTACAGTTACTGCACTGACTCTGTTCAGAGTGTATATGTATTCTGTACAGTTACTGCACTGACTCTGTTCAGTGTATATGTATTCTGTACAGTTACTGCACTGACTCTGTTCAGTGTATATGTATTCTGTACAGTTACTGCACTGACTCTGTTCAGCGTGTATATGTATTCTGTACAGTTACTGCACTGACTCTGTTCAGTGTATATGTATTCTGTACAGTTACTGCACTGACTCTGTTCAGTGTATATGTATTCTCTACAGTTACTGCACTGACTCTGTTCAATGTATATGTATTCTGTACAGTTACTGCACTGACTCTGTTCAGTGTATATGTATCTGTACAGTTACTGCACTGACTCTGTTCAGTGTATATGTATTCTGTACAGTTACTGCACTGACTCTGTTCAGTGTATATGTATTCTGTACAGTTACTGCACTGACTCTGTTCAGTGTATATGTATTCTGTACAGTTACTGCACTGACTCTGTTCAGTGTATATGTATTCTGTACAGTTACTGCACTGACTCTGTTCAGTGTATATGTATTCTGTACAGTTACTGCACTGACTCTGTTCAGTGTATATGTATTCTGTACAGTTACTGCACTGACTCTGTTCAGTGTATATGTATTCTGTACAGTTACTGCACTGACTCTGTTCAGTGTATATGTATTCTGTACAGTTACTGCACTGACTCTGTTCAGTGTATATGTATTCTGTACAGTTACTGCACTGACTCTGTTCAGTGTATATGTATTCTGTACAGTTACTGCACTGACTCTGTTCAGTGTATATGTATTCTGTACAGTTACTGCACTGACTCTGTTCAGTGTATATGTATTCTGTACAGTTACTGCACTGACTCTGTTCAGTGTATATGTATTCTGTACAGTTACTGCACTGACTCTGTTCAGTGTATATGTATTCTGTACAGTTACTGCACTGACTCTGTTCAGTGTATATGTATTCTGTACAGTTACTGCACTGACTCTGTTCAGTGTATATGTATTCTGTACAGTTACTGCACTGACTCTGTTCAGTGTATATGTATTCTGTACAGTTACTGCACTGACTCTGTTCAGTGTATATGTATTCTGTACAGTTACTGCACTGACTCTGTTCAGTGTATATGTATTCTGTACAGTTACTGCACTGACTCTGTTCAGTGTGTATATGTATTCTGTACAGTTACTGCACTGACTCTGTTCAGTGTATATGTATTCTGTACAGTTACTGCACTGACTCTGTTCAGTGTATATGTATTCTGTACAGTTACTGCACTGACTCTGTTCAGTGTATATGTATTCTGTACAGTTACTGCACTGACTCTGTTCAGTGTATATGTATTCTGTACAGTTACTGCACTGACTCTGTTCAGTGTATATGTATTCTGTACAGTTACTGCACTGACTCTGTTCAGTGTATATGTATTCTGTACAGTTACTGCACTGACTCTGTTCAGTGTATATGTATTCTGTACAGTTACTGCACTGACTCTGTTCAGTGTATATGTATTCTGTACAGTTACTGCACTGACTCTGTTCAGTGTATATGTATTCTGTACAGTTACTGCACTGACTCTGTTCAGTGTATATGTATTCTGTACAGTTACTGCACTGACTCTGTTCAGTGTATATGTATTCTGTACAGTTACTGCACTGACTCTGTTCAGTGTATATGTATTCTGTACAGTTACTGCACTGACTCTGTTCAGTGTATATGTATTCTGTACAGTTACTGCACTGACTCTGTTCAGTGTATATGTATTCTGTACAGTTACTGCACTGACTCTGTTCAGTGTATATGTATTCTGTACAGTTACTGCACTGACTCTGTTCAGTGTATATGTATTCTGTACAGTTACTGCACTGACTCTGTTCAGTGTATATGTATTCTGTACAGTTACTGCACTGACTCTGTTCAGTGTATATGTATTCTGTACAGTTACTGCACTGACTCTGTTCAGTGTATATGTATTCTGTACAGTTACTGCACTGACTCTGTTCAGTGTATATGTATTCTGTACAGTTACTGCACTGACTCTGTTCAGTGTATATGTATTCTGTACAGTTACTGCACTGACTCTGTTCAGTGTATATGTATTCTGTACAGTTACTGCACTGACTCTGTTCAGTGTATATGTATTCTGTACAGTTACTGCACTGACTCTGTTCAGTGTATATGTATTCTGTACAGTTACTGCACTGACTCTGTTCAGTGTATATGTATTCTGTACAGTTACTGCACTGACTCTGTTCAGTGTATATGTATTCTGTACAGTTACTGCACTGACTCTGTTCAGTGTATATGTATTCTGTACAGTTACTGCACTGACTCTGTTCAGTGTATATGTATTCTGTACAGTTACTGCACTGACTCTGTTCAGTGTATATGTATTCTGTACAGTTACTGCACTGACTCTGTTCAGTGTATATGTATTCTGTACAGTTACTGCACTGACTCTGTTCAGTGTATATGTATTCTGTACAGTTACTGCACTGACTCTGTTCAGTGTATATGTATTCTGTACAGTTTACTGCACTGACTCTGTTCAGTGTATATGTATTCTGTACAGTTACTGCACTGACTCTGTTCAGTGTATATGTATTCTGTACAGTTACTGCACTGACTCTGTTCAGTGTATATGTATTCTGTACAGTTACTGCACTGACTCTGTTCAGTGTATATGTATTCTGTACAGTTACTGCACTGACTCTGTTCAGTGTATATGTATTCTGTACAGTTACTGCACTGACTCTGTTCAGTGTATATGTATTCTGTACAGTTACTGCACTGACTCTGTTCAGTGTATATGTATTCTGTACAGTTACTGCACTGACTCTGTTCAGTGTATATGTATTCTGTACAGTTACTGCACTGACTCTGTTCAGTGTATATGTATTCTGTACAGTTACTGCACTGACTCTGTTCAGTGTATATGTATTCTGTACAGTTACTGCACTGACTCTGTTCAGTGTATATGTATTCTGTACAGTTACTGCACTGACTCTGTTCAGTGTATATGTATTCTGTACAGTTACTGCACTGACTCTGTTCAGTGTATATGTATTCTGTACAGTTACTGCACTGACTCTGTTCAGTGTATATGTATTCTGTACAGTTACTGCACTGACTCTGTTCAGTGTATATGTATTCTGTACAGTTACTGCACTGACTCTGTTCAGTGATATGTATTCTGTACAGTTACTGCACTGACTCTGTTCAGTGTATATGTATTCTGTACAGTTACTGCACTGACTCTGTTCAGTGTATATGTATTCTGTACAGTTACTGCACTGACTCTGTTCAGTGTATATGTATTCTGTACAGTTACTGCACTGACTCTGTTCAGTGTATATGTATTCTGTACAGTTACTGCACTGACTCTGTTCAGTGTATATGTATTCTGTACAGTTACTGCACTGACTCTGTTCAGTGTATATGTATTCTGTACAGTTACTGCACTGACTCTGTTCAGTGTATATGTATTCTGTACAGTTACTGCACTGACTCTGTTCAGTGTATATGTATTCTGTACAGTTACTGCACTGACTCTGTTCAGTGTATATGTATTCTGTACAGTTACTGCACTGACTCTGTTCAGTGTATATGTATTCTGTACAGTTACTGCACTGACTCTGTTCAGTGTATATGTATTCTGTACAGTTACTGCACTGACTCTGTTCAGTGTATATGTATTCTGTACAGTTACTGCACTGACTCTGTTCAGTGTATATGTATTCTGTACAGTTACTGCACTGACTCTGTTCAGTGTATATGTATTCTGTACAGTTACTGCACTGACTCTGTTCAGTGTATATGTATTCTGTACAGTTACTGCACTGACTCTGTTCAGTGTATATGTATTCTGTACAGTTACTGCACTGACTCTGTTCAGTGTATATGTATTCTGTACAGTTACTGCACTGACTCTGTTCAGTGTATATGTATTCTGTACAGTTACTGCACTGACTCTGTTCAGTGTATATGTATTCTGTACAGTTACTGCACTGACTCTGTTCAGTGTATATGTATTCTGTACAGTTACTGCACTGACTCTGTTCAGTGTATATGTATTCTGTACAGTTACTGCACTGACTCTGTTCAGTGTATATGTATTCTGTACAGTTACTGCACTGACTCTGTTCAGTGTATATGTATTCTGTACAGTTACTGCACTGACTCTGTTCAGTGTATATGTATTCTGTACAGTTACTGCACTGACTCTGTTCAGTGTATATGTATTCTGTAATGTTACTGCACTGACTCTGTTCAGTGTATATGTATTCTGTACAGTTACTGCACTGACTCTGTTCAGTGTATATGTATTCTGTACAGTTACTGCACTGACTCTGTTCAGTGTATATGTATTCTGTACAGTTACTGCACTGACTCTGTTCAGAGTGTATATGTATTCTGTACAGTTACTGCACTGACTCTGTTCAGTGTATATGTATTCTGTACAGTTACTGCACTGACTCTGTTCAGTGTATATGTATTCTGTACAGTTACTGCACTGACTCTGTTCAGTGTATATGTATTCTGTACAGTTACTGCACTGACTCTGTTCAGTGTATATGTATTCTGTACAGTTACTGCACTGACTCTGTTCAGTGTATATGTATTCTGTACAGTTACTGCACTGACTCTGTTCAGTGTATATGTATTCTGTACAGTTACTGCACTGACTCTGTTCAGTGTATATGTATTCTGTACAGTTACTGCACTGACTCTGTTCAGTGTATATGTATTCTGTACAGTTACTGCACTGACTCTGTTCAGTGTATATGTATTCTGTACAGTTACTGCACTGACTCTGTTCAGTGTATATGTATTCTGTACAGTTACTGCACTGACTCTGTTCAGTGTATATGTATTCTGTACAGTTACTGCACTGACTCTGTTCAGTGTATATGTATTCTGTACAGTTACTGCACTGACTCTGTTCAGTGTATATGTATTCTGTACAGTTACTGCACTGACTCTGTTCAGTGTATATGTATTCTGTACAGTTACTGCACTGACTCTGTTCAGTGTATATGTATTCTGTACAGTTACTGCACTGACTCTGTTCAGTGTATATGTATTCTGTACAGTTACTGCACTGACTCTGTTCAGTGTATATGTATTCTGTACAGTTACTGCACTGACTCTGTTCAGTGTATATGTATTCTGTACAGTTACTGCACTGACTCTGTTCAGTGTATATGTATTCTGTACAGTTACTGCACTGACTCTGTTCAGTGTATATGTATTCTGTACAGTTACTGCACTGACTCTGTTCAGTGTATATGTATTCTGTACAGTTACTGCACTGACTCTGTTCAGTGTATATGTATTCTGTACAGTTACTGCACTGACTCTGTTCAGTGTATATGTATTCTGTACAGTTACTGCACTGACTCTGTTCAGTGTATATGTATTCTGTACAGTTACTGCACTGACTCTGTTCAGTGTATATGTATTCTGTACAGTTACTGCACTGACTCTGTTCAGTGTATATGTATTCTGTACAGTTACTGCACTGACTCTGTTCAGTGTATATGTATTCTGTACAGTTACTGCACTGACTCTGTTCAGTGTATATGTATTCTGTACAGTTACTGCACTGACTCTGTTCAGTGTATATGTATTCTGTACAGTTACTGCACTGACTCTGTTCAGTGTATATGTATTCTGTACAGTTACTGCACTGACTCTGTTCAGTGTATATGTATTCTGTACAGTTACTGCACTGACTCTGTTCAGTGTATATGTATTCTGTACAGTTACTGCACTGACTCTGTTCAGTGTATATGTATTCTGTACAGTTACTGCACTGACTCTGTTCAGTGTATATGTATTCTGTACAGTTACTGCACTGACTCTGTTCAGTGTATATGTATTCTGTACAGTTACTGCACTGACTCTGTTCAGTGTATATGTATTCTGTACAGTTACTGCACTGACTCTGTTCAGTGTATATGTATTCTGTACAGTTACTGCACTGACTCTGTTCAGTGTATATGTATTCTGTACAGTTACTGCACTGACTCTGTTCAGTGTATATGTATTCTGTACAGTTACTGCACTGACTCTGTTCAGTGTATATGTATTCTGTACAGTTACTGCACTGACTCTGTTCAGTGTATATGTATTCTGTACAGTTACTGCACTGACTCTGTTCAGTGTATATGTATTCTGTACAGTTACTGCACTGACTCTGTTCAGTGTATATGTATTCTGTACAGTTACTGCACTGACTCTGTTCAGTGTATATGTATTCTGTACAGTTACTGCACTGACTCTGTTCAGTGTATATGTATTCTGTACAGTTACTGCACTGACTCTGTTCAGTGTATATGTATTCTGTACAGTTACTGCACTGACTCTGTTCAGTGTATATGTATTCTGTACAGTTACTGCACTGACTCTGTTCAGTGTATATGTATTCTGTACAGTTACTGCACTGACTCTGTTCAGTGTATATGTATTCTGTACAGTTACTGCACTGACTCTGTTCAGTGTATATGTATTCTGTACAGTTACTGCACTGACTCTGTTCAGTGTATATGTATTCTGTACAGTTACTGCACTGACTCTGTTCAGTGTATATGTATTCTGTACAGTTACTGCACTGACTCTGTTCAGTGTATATGTATTCTGTACAGTTACTGCACTGACTCTGTTCAGTGTATATGTATTCTGTACAGTTACTGCACTGACTCTGTTCAGTGTATATGTATTCTGTACAGTTACTGCACTGACTCTGTTCAGTGTATATGTATTCTGTACAGTTACTGCACTGACTCTGTTCAGTGTATATGTATTCTGTACAGTTACTGCACTGACTCTGTTCAGTGTATATGTATTCTGTACAGTTACTGCACTGACTCTGTTCAGTGTATATGTATTCTGTACAGTTACTGCACTGACTCTGTTCAGTGTATATGTATTCTGTACAGTTACTGCACTGACTCTGTTCAGTGTATATGTATTCTGTACAGTTACTGCACTGACTCTGTTCAGTGTATATGTATTCTGTACAGTTACTGCACTGACTCTGTTCAGTGTATATGTATTCTGTACAGTTACTGCACTGACTCTGTTCAGTGTATATGTATTCTGTACAGTTACTGCACTGACTCTGTTCAGTGTATATGTATTCTGTACAGTTACTGCACTGACTCTGTTCAGTGTATATGTATTCTGTACAGTTACTGCACTGACTCTGTTCAGTGTATATATGTATTCTGTACAGTTACTGCACTGACTCTGTTCAGTGTATATGTATTCTGTACAGTTACTGCACTGACTCTGTTCAGTGTATATGTATTCTGTACAGTTACTGCACTGACTCTGTTCAGTGTATATGTATTCTGTACAGTTACTGCACTGACTCTGTTCAGTGTATATGTATTCTGTACAGTTACTGCACTGACTCTGTTCAGTGTATATGTATTCTGTACAGTTACTGCACTGACTCTGTTCAGTGTATATGTATTCTGTACAGTTACTGCACTGACTCTGTTCAGTGTATATGTATTCTGTACAGTTACTGCACTGACTCTGTTCAGTGTATATGTATTCTGTACAGTTACTGCACTGACTCTGTTCAGTGTATATGTATTCTGTACAGTTACTGCACTGACTCTGTTCAGTGTATATGTATTCTGTACAGTTACTGCACTGACTCTGTTCAGTGTATATGTATTCTGTACAGTTACTGCACTGACTCTGTTCAGTGTATATGTATTCTGTACAGTTACTGCACTGACTCTGTTCAGTGTATATGTATTCTGTACAGTTACTGCACTGACTCTGTTCAGTGTATATGTATTCTGTACAGTTACTGCACTGACTCTGTTCAGTGTATATGTATTCTGTACAGTTACTGCACTGACTCTGTTCAGTGTATATGTATTCTGTACAGTTACTGCACTGACTCTGTTCAGTGTATATGTATTCTGTACAGTTACTGCACTGACTCTGTTCAGTGTATATGTATTCTGTACAGTTACTGCACTGACTCTGTTCAGTGTATATGTATTCTGTACAGTTACTGCACTGACTCTGTTCAGTGTATATGTATTCTGTACAGTTACTGCACTGACTCTGTTCAGTGTATATGTATTCTGTACAGTTACTGCACTGACTCTGTTCAGTGTATATGTATTCTGTACAGTTACTGCACTGACTCTGTTCAGTGTATATGTATTCTGTACAGTTACTGCACTGACTCTGTTCAGTGTATATGTATTCTGTACAGTTACTGCACTGACTCTGTTCAGTGTATATGTATTCTGTACAGTTACTGCACTGACTCTGTTCAGTGTATATGTATTCTGTACAGTTACTGCACTGACTCTGTTCAGTGTATATGTATTCTGTACAGTTACTGCACTGACTCTGTTCAGTGTATATGTATTCTGTACAGTTACTGCACTGACTCTGTTCAGTGTATATGTATTCTGTACAGTTACTGCACTGACTCTGTTCAGTGTATATGTATTCTGTACAGTTACTGCACTGACTCTGTTCAGTGTATGTATTCTGTACAGTTACTGCACTGACTCTGTTCAGTGTATATGTATTCTGTACAGTTACTGCACTGACTCTGTTCAGTGTATATGTATTCTGTACAGTTACTGCACTGACTCTGTTCAGTGTATATGTATTCTGTACAGTTACTGCACTGACTCTGTTCAGTGTATATGTATTCTGTACAGTTACTGCACTGACTCTGTTCAGTGTATATGTATTCTGTACAGTTACTGCACTGACTCTGTTCAGTGTATATGTATTCTGTACAGTTACTGCACTGACTCTGTTCAGTGTATATGTATTCTGTACAGTTACTGCACTGACTCTGTTCAGTGTATATGTATTCTGTACAGTTACTGCACTGACTCTGTTCAGTGTATATGTATTCTGTACAGTTACTGCACTGACTCTGTTCAGTGTATATGTATTCTGTACAGTTACTGCACTGACTCTGTTCAGTGTATATGTATTCTGTACAGTTACTGCACTGACTCTGTTCAGTGTATATGTATTCTGTACAGTTACTGCACTGACTCTGTTCAGTGTATATGTATTCTGTACAGTTACTGCACTGACTCTGTTCAGTGTATATGTATTCTGTACAGTTACTGCACTGACTCTGTTCAGTGTATATGTATTCTGTACAGTTACTGCACTGACTCTGTTCAGTGTATATGTATTCTGTACAGTTACTGCACTGACTCTGTTCAGTGTATATGTATTCTGTACAGTTACTGCACTGACTCTGTTCAGTGTATATGTATTCTGTACAGTTACTGCACTGACTCTGTTCAGTGTATATGTATTCTGTACAGTTACTGCACTGACTCTGTTCAGTATATATGTATTCTGTACAGTTACTGCACTGACTCTGTTCAGTGTATATGTATTCTGTACAGTTACTGCACTGACTCTGTTCAGTGTATATGTATTCTGTACAGTTACTGCACTGACTCTGTTCAGTGTATATGTATTCTGTACAGTTACTGCACTGACTCTGTTCAGTGTATATGTATTCTGTACAGTTACTGCACTGACTCTGTTCAGTGTATATGTATTCTGTACAGTTACTGCACTGACTCTGTTCAGTGTATATGTATTCTGTACAGTTACTGCACTGACTCTGTTCAGTGTATATGTATTCTGTACAGTTACTGCACTGACTCTGTTCAGTGTATATGTATTCTGTACAGTTACTGCACTGACTCTGTTCAGTGTATATGTATTCTGTACAGTTACTGCACTGACTCTGTTCAGTGTATATGTATTCTGTACAGTTACTGCACTGACTCTGTTCAGTGTATATGTATTCTGTACAGTTACTGCACTGACTCTGTTCAGTGTATATGTATTCTGTACAGTTACTGCACTGACTCTGTTCAGTGTATATGTATTCTGTACAGTTACTGCACTGACTCTGTTCAGTGTATATGTATTCTGTACAGTTACTGCACTGACTCTGTTCAGTGTATATGTATTCTGTACAGTTACTGCACTGACTCTGTTCAGTGTATATGTATTCTGTACAGTTACTGCACTGACTCTGTTCAGTGTATATGTATTCTGTACAGTTACTGCACTGACTCTGTTCAGTGTATATGTATTCTGTACAGTTACTGCACTGACTCTGTTCAGTGTATATGTATTCTGTACAGTTACTGCACTGACTCTGTTCAGTGTATATGTATTCTGTACAGTTACTGCACTGACTCTGTTCAGTGTATATGTATTCTGTACAGTTACTGCACTGACTCTGTTCAGTGTATATGTATTCTGTACAGTTACTGCACTGACTCTGTTCAGTGTATATGTATTCTGTACAGTTACTGCACTGACTCTGTTCAGTGTATATGTATTCTGTACAGTTACTGCACTGACTCTGTTCAGTGTATATGTATTCTGTACAGTTACTGCACTGACTCTGTTCAGTGTATATGTATTCTGTACAGTTACTGCACTGACTCTGTTCAGTGTATATGTATTCTGTACAGTTACTGCACTGACTCTGTTCAGTGTATATGTATTCTGTACAGTTACTGCACTGACTCTGTTCAGTGTATATGTATTCTGTACAGTTACTGCACTGACTCTGTTCAGTGTATATGTATTCTGTACAGTTACTGCACTGACTCTGTTCAGTGTATATGTATTCTGTACAGTTACTGCACTGACTCTGTTCAGTGTATATGTATTCTGTACAGTTACTGCACTGACTCTGTTCAGTGTATATGTATTCTGTACAGTTACTGCACTGACTCTGTTCAGTGTATATGTATTCTGTACAGTTACTGCACTGACTCTGTTCAGTGTATATGTATTCTGTACAGTTACTGCACTGACTCTGTTCAGTGTATATGTATTCTGTACAGTTACTGCACTGACTCTGTTCAGTGTATATGTATTCTGTACAGTTACTGCACTGACTCTGTTCAGTGTATATGTATTCTGTACAGTTACTGCACTGACTCTGTTCAGTGTATATGTATTCTGTACAGTTACTGCACTGACTCTGTTCAGTGTATATGTATTCTGTACAGTTACTGCACTGACTCTGTTCAGTGTATATGTATTCTGTACAGTTACTGCACTGACTCTGTTCAGTGTATATGTATTCTGTACAGTTACTGCACTGACTCTGTTCAGTGTATATGTATTCTGTACAGTTACTGCACTGACTCTGTTCAGTGTATATGTATTCTGTACAGTTACTGCACTGACTCTGTTCAGTGTATATGTATTCTGTACAGTTACTGCACTGACTCTGTTCAGTGTATATGTATTCTGTACAGTTACTGCACTGACTCTGTTCAGTGTATATGTATTCTGTACAGTTACTGCACTGACTCTGTTCAGTGTATATGTATTCTGTACAGTTACTGCACTGACTCTGTTCAGTGTATATGTATTCTGTACAGTTACTGCACTGACTCTGTTCAGTGTATATGTATTCTGTACAGTTACTGCACTGACTCTGTTCAGTGTATATGTATTCTGTACAGTTACTGCACTGACTCTGTTCAGTGTATATGTATTCTGTACAGTTACTGCACTGACTCTGTTCAGTGTATATGTATTCTGTACAGTTACTGCACTGACTCTGTTCAGTGTATATGTATTCTGTACAGTTACTGCACTGACTCTGTTCAGTGTATATGTATTCTGTACAGTTACTGCACTGACTCTGTTCAGTGTATATGTATTCTGTACAGTTACTGCACTGACTCTGTTCAGTGTATATGTATTCTGTACAGTTACTGCACTGACTCTGTTCAGTGTATATGTATTCTGTACAGTTACTGCACTGACTCTGTTCAGTGTATATGTATTCTGTACAGTTACTGCACTGACTCTGTTCAGTGTATATGTATTCTGTACAGTTACTGCACTGACTCTGTTCAGTGTATATGTATTCTGTACAGTTACTGCACTGACTCTGTTCAGTGTATATGTATTCTGTACAGTTACTGCACTGACTCTGTTCAGTGTATATGTATTCTGTACAGTTACTGCACTGACTCTGTTCAGTGTATATGTATTCTGTACAGTTACTGCACTGACTCTGTTCAGTGTATATGTATTCTGTACAGTTACTGCACTGACTCTGTTCAGTGTATATGTATTCTGTACAGTTACTGCACTGACTCTGTTCAGTGTATATGTATTCTGTACAGTTACTGCACTGACTCTGTTCAGTGTATATGTATTCTGTACAGTTACTGCACTGACTCTGTTCAGTGTATATGTATTCTGTACAGTTACTGCACTGACTCTGTTCAGTGTATATGTATTCTGTACAGTTACTGCACTGACTCTGTTCAGTGTATATGTATTCTGTACAGTTACTGCACTGACTCTGTTCAGTGTATATGTATTCTGTACAGTTACTGCACTGACTCTGTTCAGTGTATATGTATTCTGTACAGTTACTGCACTGACTCTGTTCAGTGTATATGTATTCTGTACAGTTACTGCACTGACTCTGTTCAGTGTATATGTATTCTGTACAGTTACTGCACTGACTCTGTTCAGTGTATATGTATTCTGTACAGTTACTGCACTGACTCTGTTCAGTGTATATGTATTCTGTACAGTTACTGCACTGACTCTGTTCAGTGTATATGTATTCTGTACAGTTACTGCACTGACTCTGTTCAGTGTATATGTATTCTGTACAGTTACTGCACTGACTCTGTTCAGTGTATATGTATTCTGTACAGTTACTGCACTGACTCTGTTCAGTGTATATGTATTCTGTACAGTTACTGCACTGACTCTGTTCAGTGTATATGTATTCTGTACAGTTACTGCACTGACTCTGTTCAGTGTATATGTATTCTGTACAGTTACTGCACTGACTCTGTTCAGTGTATATGTATTCTGTACAGTTACTGCACTGACTCTGTTCAGTGTATATGTATTCTGTACAGTTACTGCACTGACTCTGTTCAGTGTATATGTATTCTGTACAGTTACTGCACTGACTCTGTTCAGTGTATATGTATTCTGTACAGTTACTGCACTGACTCTGTTCAGTGTATATGTATTCTGTACAGTTACTGCACTGACTCTGTTCAGAGTGTATATGTATTCTGTACAGTTACTGCACTGACTCTGTTCAGTGTATATGTATTCTGTACAGTTACTGCACTGACTCTGTTCAGTGTATATGTATTCTGTACAGTTACTGCACTGACTCTGTTCAGTGTATATGTATTCTGTACAGTTACTGCACTGACTCTGTTCAGTGTATATGTATTCTGTACAGTTACTGCACTGACTCTGTTCAGTGTATATGTATTCTGTACAGTTACTGCACTGACTCTGTTCAGTGTATATGTATTCTGTACAGTTACTGCACTGACTCTGTTCAGTGTATATGTATTCTGTACAGTTACTGCACTGACTCTGTTCAGTGTATATGTATTCTGTACAGTTACTGCACTGACTCTGTTCAGTGTATATGTATTCTGTACAGTTACTGCACTGACTCTGTTCAGTGTATATGTATTCTGTACAGTTACTGCACTGACTCTGTTCAGTGTATATGTATTCTGTACAGTTACTGCACTGACTCTGTTCAGTGTATATGTATTCTGTACAGTTACTGCACTGACTCTGTTCAGTGTATATGTATTCTGTACAGTTACTGCACTGACTCTGTTCAGTGTATATGTATTCTGTACAGTTACTGCACTGACTCTGTTCAGTGTATATGTATTCTGTACAGTTACTGCACTGACTCTGTTCAGTGTATATGTATTCTGTACAGTTACTGCACTGACTCTGTTCAGTGTATATGTATTCTGTACAGTTACTGCACTGACTCTGTTCAGTGTATATGTATTCTGTACAGTTACTGCACTGACTCTGTTCAGTGTATATGTATTCTGTACAGTTACTGCACTGACTCTGTTCAGTGTATATGTATTCTGTACAGTTACTGCACTGACTCTGTTCAGTGTATATGTATTCTGTACAGTTACTGCACTGACTCTGTTCAGTGTATATGTATTCTGTACAGTTACTGCACTGACTCTGTTCAGTGTATATGTATTCTGTACAGTTACTGCACTGACTCTGTTCAGTGTATATGTATTCTGTACAGTTACTGCACTGACTCTGTTCAGTGTATATGTATTCTGTACAGTTACTGCACTGACTCTGTTCAGTGTATATGTATTCTGTACAGTTACTGCACTGACTCTGTTCAGTGTATATGTATTCTGTACAGTTACTGCACTGACTCTGTTCAGTGTATATGTATTCTGTACAGTTACTGCACTGACTCTGTTCAGTGTATATGTATTCTGTACAGTTACTGCACTGACTCTGTTCAGTGTATATGTATTCTGTACAGTTACTGCACTGACTCTGTTCAGTGTATATGTATTCTGTACAGTTACTGCACTGACTCTGTTCAGTGTATATGTATTCTGTACAGTTACTGCACTGACTCTGTTCAGTGTATATGTATTCTGTACAGTTACTGCACTGACTCTGTTCAGTGTATATGTATTCTGTACAGTTACTGCACTGACTCTGTTCAGTGTATATGTATTCTGTACAGTTACTGCACTGACTCTGTTCAGTGTATATGTATTCTGTACAGTTACTGCACTGACTCTGTTCAGTGTATATGTATTCTGTACAGTTACTGCACTGACTCTGTTCAGTGTATATGTATTCTGTACAGTTACTGCACTGACTCTGTTCAGTGTATATGTATTCTGTACAGTTACTGCACTGACTCTGTTCAGTGTATATGTATTCTGTACAGTTACTGCACTGACTCTGTTCAGTGTATATGTATTCTGTACAGTTACTGCACTGACTCTGTTCAGTGTATATGTATTCTGTACAGTTACTGCACTGACTCTGTTCAGTGTATATGTATTCTGTACAGTTACTGCACTGACTCTGTTCAGTGTATATGTATTCTGTACAGTTACTGCACTGACTCTGTTCAGTGTATATGTATTCTGTACAGTTACTGCACTGACTCTGTTCAGTGTATATGTATTCTGTACAGTTACTGCACTGACTCTGTTCAGGTGTATATGTATTCTGTACAGTTACTGCACTGACTCTGTTCAGTGTATATGTATTCTGTACAGTTACTGCACTGACTCTGTTCAGTGTATATGTATTCTGTACAGTTACTGCACTGACTCTGTTCAGTGTATATGTATTCTGTACAGTTACTGCACTGACTCTGTTCAGTGTATATGTATTCTGTACAGTTACTGCACTGACTCTGTTCAGTGTATATGTATTCTGTACAGTTACTGCACTGACTCTGTTCAGTGTATATGTATTCTGTACAGTTACTGCACTGACTCTGTTCAGTGTATATGTATTCTGTACAGTTACTGCACTGACTCTGTTCAGTGTATATGTATTCTGTACAGTTACTGCACTGACTCTGTTCAGTGTATATGTATTCTGTACAGTTACTGCACTGACTCTGTTCAGTGTATATGTATTCTGTACAGTTACTGCACTGACTCTGTTCAGTGTATATGTATTCTGTACAGTTACTGCACTGACTCTGTTCAGTGTATATGTATTCTGTACAGTTACTGCACTGACTCTGTTCAGTGTATATGTATTCTGTACAGTTACTGCACTGACTCTGTTCAGTGTATATGTATTCTGTACAGTTACTGCACTGACTCTGTTCAGTGTATATGTATTCTGTACAGTTACTGCACTGACTCTGTTCAGTGTATATGTATTCTGTACAGTTACTGCACTGACTCTGTTCAGTGTATATGTATTCTGTACAGTTACTGCACTGACTCTGTTCAGTGTATATGTATTCTGTACAGTTACTGCACTGACTCTGTTCAGTGTATATGTATTCTGTACAGTTACTGCACTGACTCTGTTCAGTGTATATGTATTCTGTACAGTTACTGCACTGACTCTGTTCAGTGTATATGTATTCTGTACAGTTACTGCACTGACTCTGTTCAGTGTATATGTATTCTGTACAGTTACTGCACTGACTCTGTTCAGTGTATATGTATTCTGTACAGTTACTGCACTGACTCTGTTCAGTGTATATGTATTCTGTACAGTTACTGCACTGACTCTGTTCAGTGTATATGTATTCTGTACAGTTACTGCACTGACTCTGTTCAGTGTATATGTATTCTGTACAGTTACTGCACTGACTCTGTTCAGTGTATATGTATTCTGTACAGTTACTGCACTGACTCTGTTCAGTGTATATGTATTCTGTACAGTTACTGCACTGACTCTGTTCAGTGTATATGTATTCTGTACAGTTACTGCACTGACTCTGTTCAGTGTATATGTATTCTGTACAGTTACTGCACTGACTCTGTTCAGTGTATATGTATTCTGTACAGTTACTGCACTGACTCTGTTCAGTGTATATGTATTCTGTACAGTTACTGCACTGACTCTGTTCAGTGTATATGTATTCTGTACAGTTACTGCACTGACTCTGTTCAGTGTATATGTATTCTGTACAGTTACTGCACTGACTCTGTTCAGTGTATATGTATTCTGTACAGTTACTGCACTGACTCTGTTCAGTGTATATGTATTCTGTACAGTTACTGCACTGACTCTGTTCAGTGTATATGTATTCTGTACAGTTACTGCACTGACTCTGTTCAGTGTATATGTATTCTGTACAGTTACTGCACTGACTCTGTTCAGTGTATATGTATTCTGTACAGTTACTGCACTGACTCTGTTCAGTGTATATGTATTCTGTACAGTTACTGCACTGACTCTGTTCAGTGTATATGTATTCTGTACAGTTACTGCACTGACTCTGTTCAGTGTATATGTATTCTGTACAGTTACTGCACTGACTCTGTTCAGTGTATATGTATTCTGTACAGTTACTGCACTGACTCTGTTCAGTGTATATGTATTCTGTACAGTTACTGCACTGACTCTGTTCAGTGTATATGTATTCTGTACAGTTACTGCACTGACTCTGTTCAGTGTATATGTATTCTGTACAGTTACTGCACTGACTCTGTTCAGTGTATATGTATTCTGTACAGTTACTGCACTGACTCTGTTCAGTGTATATGTATTCTGTACAGTTACTGCACTGACTCTGTTCAGTGTATATGTATTCTGTACAGTTACTGCACTGACTCTGTTCAGTGTATATGTATTCTGTACAGTTACTGCACTGACTCTGTTCAGTGTATATGTATTCTGTACAGTTACTGCACTGACTCTGTTCAGTGTATATGTATTCTGTACAGTTACTGCACTGACTCTGTTCAGTGTATATGTATTCTGTACAGTTACTGCACTGACTCTGTTCAGTGTATATGTATTCTGTACAGTTACTGCACTGACTCTGTTCAGTGTATATGTATTCTGTACAGTTACTGCACTGACTCTGTTCAGTGTATATGTATTCTGTACAGTTACTGCACTGACTCTGTTCAGTGTATATGTATTCTGTACAGTTACTGCACTGACTCTGTTCAGTGTATATGTATTCTGTACAGTTACTGCACTGACTCTGTTCAGTGTATATGTATTCTGTACAGTTACTGCACTGACTCTGTTCA
The DNA here is from genome assembly GCA_030390025.1 of Squalus acanthias. Classification (NCBI taxonomy): domain Eukaryota; kingdom Metazoa; phylum Chordata; class Chondrichthyes; order Squaliformes; family Squalidae; genus Squalus; species Squalus acanthias. The sequence goes on along the minus strand of JASTWF010000538.1, from coordinate 305,599 downwards.
GTGTATATGTATTCTGTACAGTTACTGCACTGACTCTGTTCAGTGTATATGTATTCTGTACAGTTACTGCACTGACTCTGTTCAGTGTATATGTATTCTGTACAGTTACTGCACTGACTCTGTTCAGTGTATATGTATTCTGTACAGTTACTGCACTGACTCTGTTCAGTGTATATGTATTCTGTACAGTTACTGCACTGACTCTGTTCAGTGTATATGTATTCTGTACAGTTACTGCACTGACTCTGTTCAGTGTATATGTATTCTGTACAGTTACTGCACTGACTCTGTTCAGTGTATATGTATTCTGTACAGTTACTGCACTGACTCTGTTCAGTGTATATGTATTCTGTACAGTTACTGCACTGACTCTGTTCAGTGTATATGTATTCTGTACAGTTACTGCACTGACTCTGTTCAGTGTATATGTATTCTGTACAGTTACTGCACTGACTCTGTTCAGTGTATATGTATTCTGTACAGTTACTGCACTGACTCTGTTCAGTGTATATGTATTCTGTACAGTTACTGCACTGACTCTGTTCAGTGTATATGTATTCTGTACAGTTACTGCACTGACTCTGTTCAGTGTATATGTATTCTGTACAGTTACTGCACTGACTCTGTTCAGTGTATATGTATTCTGTACAGTTACTGCACTGACTCTGTTCAGTGTATATGTATTCTGTACAGTTACTGCACTGACTCTGTTCAGTGTATATGTATTCTGTACAGTTACTGCACTGACTCTGTTCAGTGTATATGTATTCTGTACAGTTACTGCACTGACTCTGTTCAGTGTATATGTATTCTGTACAGTTACTGCACTGACTCTGTTCAGTGTATATGTATTCTGTACAGTTACTGCACTGACTCTGTTCAGTGTATATGTATTCTGTACAGTTACTGCACTGACTCTGTTCAGTGTATATGTATTCTGTACAGTTACTGCACTGACTCTGTTCAGTGTATATGTATTCTGTACAGTTACTGCACTGACTCTGTTCAGTGTATATGTATTCTGTACAGTTACTGCACTGACTCTGTTCAGTGTATATGTATTCTGTACAGTTACTGCACTGACTCTGTTCAGTGTATATGTATTCTGTACAGTTACTGCACTGACTCTGTTCAGTGTATATGTATTCTGTACAGTTACTGCACTGACTCTGTTCAGTGTATATGTATTCTGTACAGTTACTGCACTGACTCTGTTCAGTGTATATGTATTCTGTACAGTTACTGCACTGACTCTGTTCAGTGTATATGTATTCTGTACAGTTACTGCACTGACTCTGTTCAGTGTATATGTATTCTGTACAGTTACTGCACTGACTCTGTTCAGTGTATATGTATTCTGTACAGTTACTGCACTGACTCTGTTCAGTGTATATGTATTCTGTACAGTTACTGCACTGACTCTGTTCAGTGTATATGTATTCTGTACAGTTACTGCACTGACTCTGTTCAGTGTATATGTATTCTGTACAGTTACTGCACTGACTCTGTTCAGTGTATATGTATTCTGTACAGTTACTGCACTGACTCTGTTCAGTGTATATGTATTCTGTACAGTTACTGCACTGACTCTGTTCAGTGTATATGTATTCTGTACAGTTACTGCACTGACTCTGTTCAGTGTATATGTATTCTGTACAGTTACTGCACTGACTCTGTTCAGTGTATATGTATTCTGTACAGTTACTGCACTGACTCTGTTCAGTGTATATGTATTCTGTACAGTTACTGCACTGACTCTGTTCAGTGTATATGTATTCTGTACAGTTACTGCACTGACTCTGTTCAGTGTATATGTATTCTGTACAGTTACTGCACTGACTCTGTTCAGTGTATATGTATTCTGTACAGTTACTGCACTGACTCTGTTCAGTGTATATGTATTCTGTACAGTTACTGCACTGACTCTGTTCAGTGTATATGTATTCTGTACAGTTACTGCACTGACTCTGTTCAGTGTATATGTATTCTGTACAGTTACTGCACTGACTCTGTTCAGTGTATATGTATTCTGTACAGTTACTGCACTGACTCTGTTCAGTGTATATGTATTCTGTACAGTTACTGCACTGACTCTGTTCAGTGTATATGTATTCTGTACAGTTACTGCACTGACTCTGTTCAGTGTATATGTATTCTGTACAGTTACTGCACTGACTCTGTTCAGTGTATATGTATTCTGTACAGTTACTGCACTGACTCTGTTCAGTGTATATGTATTCTGTACAGTTACTGCACTGACTCTGTTCAGTGTATATGTATTCTGTACAGTTACTGCACTGACTCTGTTCAGTGTATATGTATTCTGTACAGTTACTGCACTGACTCTGTTCAGTGTATATGTATTCTGTACAGTTACTGCACTGACTCTGTTCAGTGTATATGTATTCTGTACAGTTACTGCACTGACTCTGTTCAGTGTATATGTATTCTGTACAGTTACTGCACTGACTCTGTTCAGTGTATATGTATTCTGTACAGTTACTGCACTGACTCTGTTCAGTGTATATGTATTCTGTACAGTTACTGCACTGACTCTGTTCAGTGTATATGTATTCTGTACAGTTACTGCACTGACTCTGTTCAGTGTATATGTATTCTGTACAGTTACTGCACTGACTCTGTTCAGTGTATATGTATTCTGTACAGTTACTGCACTGACTCTGTTCAGTGTATATGTATTCTGTACAGTTACTGCACTGACTCTGTTCAGTGTATATGTATTCTGTACAGTTACTGCACTGACTCTGTTCAGTGTATATGTATTCTGTACAGTTACTGCACTGACTCTGTTCAGTGTATATGTATTCTGTACAGTTACTGCACTGACTCTGTTCAGTGTATATGTATTCTGTACAGTTACTGCACTGACTCTGTTCAGTGTATATGTATTCTGTACAGTTACTGCACTGACTCTGTTCAGTGTATATGTATTCTGTACAGTTACTGCACTGACTCTGTTCAGTGTATATGTATTCTGTACAGTTACTGCACTGACTCTGTTCAGTGTATATGTATTCTGTACAGTTACTGCACTGACTCTGTTCAGTGTATATGTATTCTGTACAGTTACTGCACTGACTCTGTTCAGTGTATATGTATTCTGTACAGTTACTGCACTGACTCTGTTCAGTGTATATGTATTCTGTACAGTTACTGCACTGACTCTGTTCAGTGTATATGTATTCTGTACAGTTACTGCACTGACTCTGTTCAGTGTATATGTATTCTGTACAGTTACTGCACTGACTCTGTTCAGTGTATATGTATTCTGTACAGTTACTGCACTGACTCTGTTCAGTGTATATGTATTCTGTACAGTTACTGCACTGACTCTGTTCAGTGTATATGTATTCTGTACAGTTACTGCACTGACTCTGTTCAGTGTATATGTATTCTGTACAGTTACTGCACTGACTCTGTTCAGTGTATATGTATTCTGTACAGTTACTGCACTGACTCTGTTCAGTGTATATGTATTCTGTACAGTTACTGCACTGACTCTGTTCAGTGTATATGTATTCTGTACAGTTACTGCACTGACTCTGTTCAGTGTATATGTATTCTGTACAGTTACTGCACTGACTCTGTTCAGTGTATATGTATTCTGTACAGTTACTGCACTGACTCTGTTCAGTGTATATGTATTCTGTACAGTTACTGCACTGACTCTGTTCAGTGTATATGTATTCTGTACAGTTACTGCACTGACTCTGTTCAGTGTATATGTATTCTGTACAGTTACTGCACTGACTCTGTTCAGTGTATATGTATTCTGTACAGTTACTGCACTGACTCTGTTCAGTGTATATGTATTCTGTACAGTTACTGCACTGACTCTGTTCAGTGTATATGTATTCTGTACAGTTACTGCACTGACTCTGTTCAGTGTATATGTATTCTGTACAGTTACTGCACTGACTCTGTTCAGTGTATATGTATTCTGTACAGTTACTGCACTGACTCTGTTCAGTGTATATGTATTCTGTACAGTTACTGCACTGACTCTGTTCAGTGTATATGTATTCTGTACAGTTACTGCACTGACTCTGTTCAGTGTATATGTATTCTGTACAGTTACTGCACTGACTCTGTTCAGTGTATATGTATTCTGTACAGTTACTGCACTGACTCTGTTCAGTGTATATGTATTCTGTACAGTTACTGCACTGACTCTGTTCAGTGTATATGTATTCTGTACAGTTACTGCACTGACTCTGTTCAGTGTATATGTATTCTGTACAGTTACTGCACTGACTCTGTTCAGTGTATATGTATTCTGTACAGTTACTGCACTGACTCTGTTCAGTGTATATGTATTCTGTACAGTTACTGCACTGACTCTGTTCAGTGTATATGTATTCTGTACAGTTACTGCACTGACTCTGTTCAGTGTATATGTATTCTGTACAGTTACTGCACTGACTCTGTTCAGTGTATATGTATTCTGTACAGTTACTGCACTGACTCTGTTCAGTGTATATGTATTCTGTACAGTTACTGCACTGACTCTGTTCAGTGTATATGTATTCTGTACAGTTACTGCACTGACTCTGTTCAGTGTATATGTATTCTGTACAGTTACTGCACTGACTCTGTTCAGTGTATATGTATTCTGTACAGTTACTGCACTGACTCTGTTCAGTGTATATGTATTCTGTACAGTTACTGCACTGACTCTGTTCAGTGTATATGTATTCTGTACAGTTACTGCACTGACTCTGTTCAGTGTATATGTATTCTGTACAGTTACTGCACTGACTCTGTTCAGTGTATATGTATTCTGTACAGTTACTGCACTGACTCTGTTCAGTGTATATGTATTCTGTACAGTTACTGCACTGACTCTGTTCAGTGTATATGTATTCTGTACAGTTACTGCACTGACTCTGTTCAGTGTATATATGTATTCTGTACAGTTACTGCACTGACTCTGTTCAGTGTATATGTATTCTGTACAGTTACTGCACTGACTCTGTTCAGTGTATATGTATTCTGTACAGTTACTGCACTGACTCTGTTCAGTGTATATGTATTCTGTACAGTTACTGCACTGACTCTGTTCAGTGTATATGTATTCTGTACAGTTACTGCACTGACTCTGTTCAGTGTATATGTATTCTGTACAGTTACTGCACTGACTCTGTTCAGTGTATATGTATTCTGTACAGTTACTGCACTGACTCTGTTCAGTGTATATGTATTCTGTACAGTTACTGCACTGACTCTGTTCAGTGTATATGTATTCTGTACAGTTACTGCACTGACTCTGTTCAGTGTATATGTATTCTGTACAGTTACTGCACTGACTCTGTTCAGTGTATATGTACAGAGTCACTGCAGTAACTGTTCAGTGTATATATACACCTGTACAGTCAGTGCAGTAACTGTACAGTACATATACACTGTACAGAGTCAGACTGACTGTACAGTGTACATGTATTCTGTACAGACTGCAGTAACTGTTCAGAATATATGTATTCTGTACAGTTACTGCTCTGACACAGTTCAGTGTATATGTATTCTGTACAGTTACTGCACTGACTCTGTTCAGTGTATATGTATTCTGTACAGTTACTGCACTGACTCTGTTCAGTGTATATGTATTCTGTACAGTTACTGCACTGACTCTGTTCAGTGTATATGTATTCTGTACAGTTACTGCACTGACTCTGTTCAGTGTATATGTATTCTGTACAGTTACTGCACTGACTCTGTTCAGTGTATATGTATTCTGTACAGTTACTGCACTGACTCTGTTCAGTGTATATGTATTCTGTACAGTTACTGCACTGACTCTGTTCAGTGTATATGTATTCTGTACAGTTACTGCACTGACTCTGTTCAGTGTATATGTATTCTGTACAGTTACTGCACTGACTCTGTTCAGTGTATATGTATTCTGTACAGTTACTGCACTGACTCTGTTCAGTGTATATGTATTCTGTACAGTTACTGCACTGACTCTGTTCAGTGTATATATGTATTCTGTACAGTTACTGCACTGACTCTGTTCAGTGTATATGTATTCTGTACAGTTACTGCACTGACTCTGTTCAGTGTATATGTATTCTGTACAGTTACTGCACTGACTCTGTTCAGTGTATATGTATTCTGTACAGTTACTGCACTGACTCTGTTCAGTGTATATGTATTCTGTACAGTTACTGCACTGACTCTGTTCAGTGTATATGTATTCTGTACAGTTACTGCACTGACTCTGTTCAGTGTATATGTATTCTGTACAGTTACTGCACTGACTCTGTTCAGTGTATATGTATTCTGTACAGTTACTGCACTGACTCTGTTCAGTGTATATGTATTCTGTACAGTTACTGCACTGACTCTGTTCAGTGTATATGTATTCTGTACAGTTACTGCACTGACTCTGTTCAGTGTATATGTATTCTGTACAGTTACTGCACTGACTCTGTTCAGTGTATATGTATTCTGTACAGTTACTGCACTGACTCTGTTCAGTGTATATGTATTCTGTACAGTTACTGCACTGACTCTGTTCAGTGTATATGTATTCTGTACAGTTACTGCACTGACTCTGTTCAGTGTATATGTATGTATTCTGTACAGTTACTGCACTGACTCTGTTCAGTGTATATGTATTCTGTACAGTTACTGCACTGACTCTGTTCAGTGTATATGTATTCTGTACAGTTACTGCACTGACTCTGTTCAGTGTATATGTATTCTGTACAGTTACTGCACTGACTCTGTTCAGTGTATATGTATTCTGTACAGTTACTGCACTGACTCTGTTCAGTGTATATGTATTCTGTACAGTTACTGCACTGACTCTGTTCAGTGTATATGTATTCTGTACAGTTACTGCACTGACTCTGTTCAGTGTATATGTATTCTGTACAGTTACTGCACTGACTCTGTTCAGTGTATATGTATTCTGTACAGTTACTGCACTGACTCTGTTCAGTGTATATGTATTCTGTACAGTTACTGCACTGACTCTGTTCAGTGTATATGTATTCTGTACAGTTACTGCACTGACTCTGTTCAGTGTATATGTATTCTGTACAGTTACTGCACTGACTCTGTTCAGTGTATATGTATTCTGTACAGTTACTGCACTGACTCTGTTCAGTGTATATGTATTCTGTACAGTTACTGCACTGACTCTGTTCAGTGTATATGTATTCTGTACAGTTACTGCACTGACTCTGTTCAGTGTATATGTATTCTGTACAGTTACTGCACTGACTCTGTTCAGTGTATATGTATTCTGTACAGTTACTGCACTGACTCTGTTCAGTGTATATGTATTCTGTACAGTTACTGCACTGACTCTGTTCAGTGTATATGTATTCTGTACAGTTACTGCACTGACTCTGTTCAGTGTATATGTATTCTGTACAGTTACTGCACTGACTCTGTTCAGTGTATATGTATTCTGTACAGTTACTGCACTGACTCTGTTCAGTGTATATGTATTCTGTACAGTTACTGCACTGACTCTGTTCAGTGTATATGTATTCTGTACAGTTACTGCACTGACTCTGTTCAGTGTATATGTATTCTGTACAGTTACTGCACTGACTCTGTTCAGTGTATATGTATTCTGTACAGTTACTGCACTGACTCTGTTCAGTGTATATGTATTCTGTACAGTTACTGCACTGACTCTGTTCAGTGTATATGTATTCTGTACAGTTACTGCACTGACTCTGTTCAGTGTATATGTATTCTGTACAGTTACTGCACTGACTCTGTTCAGTGTATATGTATTCTGTACAGTTACTGCACTGACTCTGTTCAGTGTATATGTATTCTGTACAGTTACTGCACTGACTCTGTTCAGTGTATATGTATTCTGTACAGTTACTGCACTGACTCTGTTCAGTGTATATGTATTCTGTACAGTTACTGCACTGACTCTGTTCAGTGTATATGTATTCTGTACAGTTACTGCACTGACTCTGTTCAGTGTATATGTATTCTGTACAGTTACTGCACTGACTCTGTTCAGTGTATATGTATTCTGTACAGTTACTGCACTGACTCTGTTCAGTGTATATGTATTCTGTACAGTTACTGCACTGACTCTGTTCAGTGTATATGTATTCTGTACAGTTACTGCACTGACTCTGTTCAGTGTATATGTATTCTGTACAGTTACTGCACTGACTCTGTTCAGTGTATATGTATTCTGTACAGTTACTGCACTGACTCTGTTCAGTGTATATGTATTCTGTACAGTTACTGCACTGACTCTGTTCAGTGTATATGTATTCTGTACAGTTACTGCACTGACTCTGTTCAGTGTATATGTATTCTGTACAGTTACTGCACTGACTCTGTTCAGTGTATATGTATTCTGTACAGTTACTGCACTGACTCTGTTCAGTGTATATGTATTCTGTACAGTTACTGCACTGACTCTGTTCAGTGTATATGTATTCTGTACAGTTACTGCACTGACTCTGTTCAGTGTATATGTATTCTGTACAGTTACTGCACTGACTCTGTTCAGTGTATATGTATTCTGTACAGTTACTGCACTGACTCTGTTCAGTGTATATGTATTCTGTACAGTTACTGCACTGACTCTGTTCAGTGTATATGTATTCTGTACAGTTACTGCACTGACTCTGTTCAGTGTATATGTATTCTGTACAGTTACTGCACTGACTCTGTTCAGTGTATATGTATTCTGTACAGTTACTGCACTGACTCTGTTCAGTGTATATGTATTCTGTACAGTTACTGCACTGACTCTGTTCAGTGTATATGTATTCTGTACAGTTACTGCACTGACTCTGTTCAGTGTATATGTATTCTGTACAGTTACTGCACTGACTCTGTTCAGTGTATATGTATTCTGTACAGTTACTGCACTGACTCTGTTCAGTGTATATGTATTCTGTACAGTTACTGCACTGACTCTGTTCAGTGTATATGTATTCTGTACAGTTACTGCACTGACTCTGTTCAGTGTATATGTATTCTGTACAGTTACTGCACTGACTCTGTTCAGTGTATATGTATTCTGTACAGTTACTGCACTGACTCTGTTCAGTGTATATGTATTCTGTACAGTTACTGCACTGACTCTGTTCAGTGTATATGTATTCTGTACAGTTACTGCACTGACTCTGTTCAGTGTATATGTATTCTGTACAGTTACTGCACTGACTCTGTTCAGTGTATATGTATTCTGTACAGTTACTGCACTGACTCTGTTCAGTGTATATGTATTCTGTACAGTTACTGCACTGACTCTGTTCAGTGTATATGTATTCTGTACAGTTACTGCACTGACTCTGTTCAGTGTATATGTATTCTGTACAGTTACTGCACTGACTCTGTTCAGTGTATATGTATTCTGTACAGTTACTGCACTGACTCTGTTCAGTGTATATGTATTCTGTACAGTTACTGCACTGACTCTGTTCAGTGTATATGTATTCTGTACAGTTACTGCACTGACTCTGTTCAGTGTATATGTATTCTGTACAGTTACTGCACTGACTCTGTTCAGTGTATATGTATTCTGTACAGTTACTGCACTGACTCTGTTCAGTGTATATGTATTCTGTACAGTTACTGCACTGACTCTGTTCAGTGTATATGTATTCTGTACAGTTACTGCACTGACTCTGTTCAGTGTATATGTATTCTGTACAGTTACTGCACTGACTCTGTTCAGTGTATATGTATTCTGTACAGTTACTGCACTGACTCTGTTCAGTGTATATGTATTCTGTACAGTTACTGCACTGACTCTGTTCAGTGTATATGTATTCTGTACAGTTACTGCACTGACTCTGTTCAGTGTATATGTATTCTGTACAGTTACTGCACTGACTCTGTTCAGTGTATATGTATTCTGTACAGTTACTGCACTGACTCTGTTCAGTGTATATGTATTCTGTACAGTTACTGCACTGACTCTGTTCAGTGTATATGTATTCTGTACAGTTACTGCACTGACTCTGTTCAGTGTATATGTATTCTGTACAGTTACTGCACTGACTCTGTTCAGTGTATATGTATTCTGTACAGTTACTGCACTGACTCTGTTCAGTGTATATGTATTCTGTACAGTTACTGCACTGACTCTGTTCAGTGTATATGTATTCTGTACAGTTACTGCACTGACTCTGTTCAGTGTATATGTATTCTGTACAGTTACTGCACTGACTCTGTTCAGTGTATATGTATTCTGTACAGTTACTGCACTGACTCTGTTCAGTGTATATGTATTCTGTACAGTTACTGCACTGACTCTGTTCAGTGTATATGTATTCTGTACAGTTACTGCACTGACTCTGTTCAGTGTATATGTATTCTGTACAGTTACTGCACTGACTCTGTTCAGTGTATATGTATTCTGTACAGTTACTGCACTGACTCTGTTCAGTGTATATGTATTCTGTACAGTTACTGCACTGACTCTGTTCAGTGTATATGTATTCTGTACAGTTACTGCACTGACTCTGTTCAGTGTATATGTATTCTGTACAGTTACTGCACTGACTCTGTTCAGTGTATATGTATTCTGTACAGTTACTGCACTGACTCTGTTCAGTGTATATGTATTCTGTACAGTTACTGCACTGACTCTGTTCAGTGTATATGTATTCTGTACAGTTACTGCACTGACTCTGTTCAGTGTATATGTATTCTGTACAGTTACTGCACTGACTCTGTTCAGTGTATATGTATTCTGTACAGTTACTGCACTGACTCTGTTCAGTGTATATGTATTCTGTACAGTTACTGCACTGACTCTGTTCAGTGTATATGTATTCTGTACAGTTACTGCACTGACTCTGTTCAGTGTATATGTATTCTGTACAGTTACTGCACTGACTCTGTTCAGTGTATATGTATTCTGTACAGTTACTGCACTGACTCTGTTCAGTGTATATGTATTCTGTACAGTTACTGCACTGACTCTGTTCAGTGTATATGTATTCTGTACAGTTACTGCACTGACTCTGTTCAGTGTATATGTATTCTGTACAGTTACTGCACTGACTCTGTTCAGTGTATATGTATTCTGTACAGTTACTGCACTGACTCTGTTCAGTGTATATGTATTCTGTACAGTTACTGCACTGACTCTGTTCAGTGTATATGTATTCTGTACAGTTACTGCACTGACTCTGTTCAGTGTATATGTATTCTGTACAGTTACTGCACTGACTCTGTTCAGTGTATATGTATTCTGTACAGTTACTGCACTGACTCTGTTCAGTGTATATGTATTCTGTACAGTTACTGCACTGACTCTGTTCAGTGTATATGTATTCTGTACAGTTACTGCACTGACTCTGTTCAGTGTATATGTATTCTGTACAGTTACTGCACTGACTCTGTTCAGTGTATATGTATTCTGTACAGTTACTGCACTGACTCTGTTCAGTGTATATGTATTCTGTACAGTTACTGCACTGACTCTGTTCAGTGTATATGTATTCTGTACAGTTACTGCACTGACTCTGTTCAGTGTATATGTATTCTGTACAGTTACTGCACTGACTCTGTTCAGTGTATATGTATTCTGTACAGTTACTGCACTGACTCTGTTCAGTGTATATGTATTCTGTACAGTTACTGCACTGACTCTGTTCAGTGTATATGTATTCTGTACAGTTACTGCACTGACTCTGTTCAGTGTATATGTATTCTGTACAGTTACTGCACTGACTCTGTTCAGTGTATATGTATTCTGTACAGTTACTGCACTGACTCTGTTCAGTGTATATGTATTCTGTACAGTTACTGCACTGACTCTGTTCAGTGTATATGTATTCTGTACAGTTACTGCACTGACTCTGTTCAGTATATATATATATTCTGTACAGTTACTGCACTGACTCTGTTCAGTGTATATGTATTCTGTACAGTTACTGCACTGACTCTGTTCAGTGTATATGTATTCTGTACAGTTACTGCACTGACTCTGTTCAGTGTATATGTATTCTGTACAGTTACTGCACTGACTCTGTTCAGTGTATATGTATTCTGTACAGTTACTGCACTGACTCTGTTCAGTGTATATGTATTCTGTACAGTTACTGCACTGACTCTGTTCAGTGTATATGTATTCTGTACAGTTACTGCACTGACTCTGTTCAGTGTATATGTATTCTGTACAGTTACTGCACTGACTCTGTTCAGTGTATATGTATTCTGTACAGTTACTGCACTGACTCTGTTCAGTGTATATGTAGTCTGTGCAGTACTGTACAGACTACATATACACCCTGTACAGTTATGCAGTAACTGTACAGTATACATATACACGCTGTACAGAGTCAGTTAGTAACTGTACAGTTACATATACACTGACTCTGTCAGTGTATGTAACTGTACAGTTATACATGTACTCTGTACAGTGTTAGTGCAGTTACTGCACTGAGTTCAGTGTATATGTATTCTGTACAGTTACTGCACTGACTCTGTTCAGTGTATATGTATTCTGTACAGTTACTGCACTGACTCTGTTCAGTGTATATGTATTCTGTACAGTTACTGCACTGACTCTGTTCAGTGTATATGTATTCTGTACAGTTACTGCACTGACTCTGTTCAGTGTATATGTATTCTGTACAGTTACTGCACTGACTCTGTTCAGTGTATATGTATTCTGTACAGTTACTGCACTGACTCTGTTCAGTGTATATGTATTCTGTACAGTTACTGCACTGACTCTGTTCAGTGTATATGTATTCTGTACAGTTACTGCACTGACTCTGTTCAGTGTATATGTATTCTGTACAGTTACTGCACTGACTCTGTTCAGTGTATATGTATTCTGTACAGTTACTGCACTGACTCTGTTCAGTGTATATGTATTCTGTACAGTTACTGCACTGACTCTGTTCAGTGTATATGTATTCTGTACAGTTACTGCACTGACTCTGTTCAGTGTATATGTATTCTGTACAGTTACTGCACTGACTCTGTTCAGTGTATATGTATTCTGTACAGTTACTGCACTGACTCTGTTCAGTGTATATGTATTCTGTACAGTTACTGCACTGACTCTGTTCAGTGTATATGTATTCTGTACAGTTACTGCACTGACTCTGTTCAGTGTATATGTATTCTGTACAGTTACTGCACTGACTCTGTTCAGTGTATATGTATTCTGTACAGTTACTGCACTGACTCTGTTCAGTGTATATGTATTCTGTACAGTTACTGCACTGACTCTGTTCAGTGTATATGTATTCTGTACAGTTACTGCACTGACTCTGTTCAGTGTATATGTATTCTGTACAGTTACTGCACTGACTCTGTTCAGTGTATATGTATTCTGTACAGTTACTGCACTGACTCTGTTCAGTGTATATGTATTCTGTACAGTTACTGCACTGACTCTGTTCAGTGTATATGTATTCTGTACAGTTACTGCACTGACTCTGTTCAGTGTATATGTATTCTGTACAGTTACTGCACTGACTCTGTTCAGTGTATATGTATTCTGTACAGTTACTGCACTGACTCTGTTCAGTGTATATGTATTCTGTACAGTTACTGCACTGACTCTGTTCAGTGTATATGTATTCTGTACAGTTACTGCACTGACTCTGTTCAGTGTATATGTATTCTGTACAGTTACTGCACTGACTCTGTTCAGTGTATATGTATTCTGTACAGTTACTGCACTGACTCTGTTCAGTGTATATGTATTCTGTACAGTTACTGCACTGACTCTGTTCAGTGTATATGTATTCTGTACAGTTACTGCACTGACTCTGTTCAGTGTATATGTATTCTGTACAGTTACTGCACTGACTCTGTTCAGTGTATATGTATTCTGTACAGTTACTGCACTGACTCTGTTCAGTGTATATGTATTCTGTACAGTTACTGCACTGACTCTGTTCAGTGTATATGTATTCTGTACAGTTACTGCACTGACTCTGTTCAGTGTATATGTATTCTGTACAGTTACTGCACTGACTCTGTTCAGTGTATATGTATTCTGTACAGTTACTGCACTGACTCTGTTCAGTGTATATGTATTCTGTACAGTTACTGCACTGACTCTGTTCAGTGTATATGTATTCTGTACAGTTACTGCACTGACTCTGTTCAGTGTATATGTATTCTGTACAGTTACTGCACTGACTCTGTTCAGTGTATATGTATTCTGTACAGTTACTGCACTGACTCTGTTCAGTGTATATGTATTCTGTACAGTTACTGCACTGACTCTGTTCAGTGTATATGTATTCTGTACAGTTACTGCACTGACTCTGTTCAGTGTATATGTATTCTGTACAGTTACTGCACTGACTCTGTTCAGTGTATATGTATTCTGTACAGTTACTGCACTGACTCTGTTCAGTGTATATGTATTCTGTACAGTTACTGCACTGACTCTGTTCAGTGTATATGTATTCTGTACAGTTACTGCACTGACTCTGTTCAGTGTATATGTATTCTGTACAGTTACTGCACTGACTCTGTTCAGTGTATATGTATTCTGTACAGTTACTGCACTGACTCTGTTCAGTGTATATGTATTCTGTACAGTTACTGCACTGACTCTGTTCAGTGTATATGTATTCTGTACAGTTACTGCACTGACTCTGTTCAGTGTATATGTATTCTGTACAGTTACTGCACTGACTCTGTTCAGTGTATATGTATTCTGTACAGTTACTGCACTGACTCTGTTCAGTGTATATGTATTCTGTACAGTTACTGCACTGACTCTGTTCAGTGTATATATATTCTGTACAGTTACTGCACTGACTCTGTTCAGTGTATATGTATTCTGTACAGTTACTGCACTGACTCTGTTCAGTGTATATGTATTCTGTACAGTTACTGCACTGACTCTGTTCAGTGTATATGTATTCTGTACAGTTACTGCACTGACTCTGTTCAGTGTATATGTATTCTGTACAGTTACTGCACTGACTCTGTTCAGTGTATATGTATTCTGTACAGTTACTGCACTGACTCTGTTCAGTGTATATGTATTCTGTACAGTTACTGCACTGACTCTGTTCAGTGTATATGTATTCTGTACAGTTACTGCACTGACTCTGTTCAGTGTATATGTATTCTGTACAGTTACTGCACTGACTCTGTTCAGTGTATATGTATTCTGTACAGTTACTGCACTGACTCTGTTCAGTGTATATGTATTCTGTACAGTTACTGCACTGACTCTGTTCAGTGTATATGTATTCTGTACAGTTACTGCACTGACTCTGTTCAGTGTATATGTATTCTGTACAGTTACTGCACTGACTCTGTTCAGTGTATATGTATTCTGTACAGTTACTGCACTGACTCTGTTCAGTGTATATGTATTCTGTACAGTTACTGCACTGACTCTGTTCAGTGTATATGTATTCTGTACAGTTACTGCACTGACTCTGTTCAGTGTATATGTATTCTGTACAGTTACTGCACTGACTCTGTTCAGTGTATATGTATTCTGTACAGTTACTGCACTGACTCTGTTCAGTGTATATGTATTCTGTACAGTTACTGCACTGACTCTGTTCAGTGTATATGTATTCTGTACAGTTACTGCACTGACTCTGTTCAGTGTATATGTATTCTGTACAGTTACTGCACTGACTCTGTTCAGTGTATATGTATTCTGTACAGTTACTGCACTGACTCTGTTCAGTGTATATGTATTCTGTACAGTTACTGCACTGACTCTGTTCAGTGTATATGTATTCTGTACAGTTACTGCACTGACTCTGTTCAGTGTATATGTATTCTGTACAGTTACTGCACTGACTCTGTTCAGTGTATATGTATTCTGTACAGTTACTGCACTGACTCTGTTCAGTGTATATGTATTCTGTACAGTTACTGCACTGACTCTGTTCAGTGTATATGTATTCTGTACAGTTACTGCACTGACTCTGTTCAGTGTATATGTATTCTGTACAGTTACTGCACTGACTCTGTTCAGTGTATATGTATTCTGTACAGTTACTGCACTGACTCTGTTCAGTGTATATGTATTCTGTACAGTTACTGCACTGACTCTGTTCAGTGTATATGTATTCTGTACAGTTACTGCACTGACTCTGTTCAGTGTATATGTATTCTGTACAGTTACTGCACTGACTCTGTTCAGTGTATATGTATTCTGTACAGTTACTGCACTGACTCTGTTCAGTGTATATGTATTCTGTACAGTTACTGCACTGACTCTGTTCAGTGTATATGTATTCTGTACAGTTACTGCACTGACTCTGTTCAGTGTATATGTATTCTGTACAGTTACTGCACTGACTCTGTTCAGTGTATATGTATTCTGTACAGTTACTGCACTGACTCTGTTCAGTGTATATGTATTCTGTACAGTTACTGCACTGACTCTGTTCAGTGTATATGTATTCTGTACAGTTACTGCACTGACTCTGTTCAGTGTATATGTATTCTGTACAGTTACTGCACTGACTCTGTTCAGTGTATATGTATTCTGTACAGTTACTGCACTGACTCTGTTCAGTATATATGTATTCTGTACAGTTACTGCACTGACTCTGTTCAGTGTATATGTATTCTGTACAGTTACTGCACTGACTCTGTTCAGTGTATATGTATTCTGTACAGTTACTGCACTGACTCTGTTCAGTGTATATGTATTCTGTACAGTTACTGCACTGACTCTGTTCAGTGTATATGTATTCTGTACAGTTACTGCACTGACTCTGTTCAGTGTATATGTATTCTGTACAGTTACTGCACTGACTCTGTTCAGTGTATATGTATTCTGTACAGTTACTGCACTGACTCTGTTCAGTGTATATGTATTCTGTACAGTTACTGCACTGACTCTGTTCAGTGTATATGTATTCTGTACAGTTACTGCACTGACTCTGTTCAGTGTATATGTATTCTGTACAGTTACTGCACTGACTCTGTTCAGTGTATATGTATTCTGTACAGTTACTGCACTGACTCTGTTCAGTGTATATGTATTCTGTACAGTTACTGCACTGACTCTGTTCAGTGTATATGTATTCTGTACAGTTACTGCACTGACTCTGTTCAGTGTATATGTATTCTGTACAGTTACTGCACTGACTCTGTTCAGTGTATATGTATTCTGTACAGTTACTGCACTGACTCTGTTCAGTGTATATGTATTCTGTACAGTTACTGCACTGACTCTGTTCAGTGTATATGTATTCTGTACAGTTACTGCACTGACTCTGTTCAGTGTATATGTATTCTGTACAGTTACTGCACTGACTCTGTTCAGTGTATATGTATTCTGTACAGTTACTGCACTGACTCTGTTCAGTGTATATGTATTCTGTACAGTTACTGCACTGACTCTGTTCAGTGTATATGTATTCTGTACAGTTACTGCACTGACTCTGTTCAGTGTATATGTATTCTGTACAGTTACTGCACTGACTCTGTTCAGTGTATATGTATTCTGTACAGTTACTGCACTGACTCTGTTCAGTGTATATGTATTCTGTACAGTTACTGCACTGACTCTGTTCAGTGTATATGTATTCTGTACAGTTACTGCACTGACTCTGTTCAGTGTATATGTATTCTGTACAGTTACTGCACTGACTCTGTTCAGTGTATATGTATTCTGTACAGTTACTGCACTGACTCTGTTCAGTGTATATGTATTCTGTACAGTTACTGCACTGACTCTGTTCAGTGTATATGTATTCTGTACAGTTACTGCACTGACTCTGTTCAGTGTATATGTATTCTGTACAGTTACTGCACTGACTCTGTTCAGTGTATATGTATTCTGTACAGTTACTGCACTGACTCTGTTCAGTGTATATGTATTCTGTACAGTTACTGCACTGACTCTGTTCAGTGTATATGTATTCTGTACAGTTACTGCACTGACTCTGTTCAGTGTATATGTATTCTGTACAGTTACTGCACTGACTCTGTTCAGTGTATATGTATTCTGTACAGTTACTGCACTGACTCTGTTCAGTGTATATGTATTCTGTACAGTTACTGCACTGACTCTGTTCAGTGTATATGTATTCTGTACAGTTACTGCACTGACTCTGTTCAGTGTATATGTATTCTGTACAGTTACTGCACTGACTCTGTTCAGTGTATATGTATTCTGTACAGTTACTGCACTGACTCTGTTCAGTGTATATGTATTCTGTACAGTTACTGCACTGACTCTGTTCAGTGTATATGTATTCTGTACAGTTACTGCACTGACTCTGTTCAGTGTATATGTATTCTGTACAGTTACTGCACTGACTCTGTTCAGTGTATATGTATTCTGTACAGTTACTGCACTGACTCTGTTCAGTGTATATGTATTCTGTACAGTTACTGCACTGACTCTGTTCAGTGTATATGTATTCTGTACAGTTACTGCACTGACTCTGTTCAGTGTATATGTATTCTGTACAGTTACTGCACTGACTCTGTTCAGTGTATATGTATTCTGTACAGTTACTGCACTGACTCTGTTCAGTGTATATGTATTCTGTACAGTTACTGCACTGACTCTGTTCAGTGTATATGTATTCTGTACAGTTACTGCACTGACTCTGTTCAGTGTATATGTATTCTGTACAGTTACTGCACTGACTCTGTTCAGTGTATATGTATTCTGTACAGTTACTGCACTGACTCTGTTCAGTGTATATGTATTCTGTACAGTTACTGCACTGACTCTGTTCAGTGTATATGTATTCTGTACAGTTACTGCACTGACTCTGTTCAGTGTATATGTATTCTGTACAGTTACTGCACTGACTCTGTTCAGTGTATATGTATTCTGTACAGTTACTGCACTGACTCTGTTCAGTGTATATGTATTCTGTACAGTTACTGCACTGACTCTGTTCAGTGTATATGTATTCTGTACAGTTACTGCACTGACTCTGTTCAGTGTATATGTATTCTGTACAGTTACTGCACTGACTCTGTTCAGTGTATATGTATTCTGTACAGTTACTGCACTGACTCTGTTCAGTGTATATGTATTCTGTACAGTTACTGCACTGACTCTGTTCAGTGTATATGTATTCTGTACAGTTACTGCACTGACTCTGTTCAGTGTATATGTATTCTGTACAGTTACTGCACTGACTCTGTTCAGTGTATATGTATTCTGTACAGTTACTGCACTGACTCTGTTCAGTGTATATGTATTCTGTACAGTTACTGCACTGACTCTGTTCAGTGTATATGTATCTGTACAGTTACTGCACTGACATCTGTTCAGTGTATATGTATTCTGTACAGTTACTGCACTGACTCTGTTCACGTGTATATGTATTCTGTACAGTTACTGCACTGACTCGTTTCAGTGTATATGTATTCTGTAACAGTTACTGCACTGACTCTGTTCAGCTGTTATGTAATCTGTACAGTTACTGCACTGACTCTGTTCCGTGTATATGTATTCTGTACAGTTACTGCGACTGACTCCTGTTCAGTGTATATGTATTCTGTACAGTTACTGCACTGACTCTGTTCAGTGTATATGTATTCTGTACAGTTACTGCACTGACTCTGTTCAGTGTATATGTATTCTGTACAGTTACTGCACTGACTCTGTTCAGTGTATATGTATTCTGTACAGTTACTGCACTGACTCTGTTCAGTGTATATGTATTCTGTACAGTTACTGCACTGACTCTGTTCAGTGTATATGTATTCTGTACAGTTACTGCACTGACTCTGTTCAGTGTATATGTATTCTGTACAGTTACTGCACTGACTCTGTTCAGTGTATATGTATTCTGTACAGTTACTGCACTGACTCTGTTCAGCTGTATATGTATTCTGTACAGTTACTGCACTGACTCTGTTCACTGTATATGTATTCTGTACAGTTACTGCACTGACTCTGTTCAGTGTATATGTATTCTGTACAGTTACTGCACTGACTCTGTTCAGTGTATATGTATTCTGTACAGTTACTGCACTGACTCTGTTCAGTGTATATGTATTCTGTACAGTTACTGCACTGACTCTGTTCAGTGTATATGATTTCTGTACAGTTACTGCACTGACTCTGTTCAGTGTATATGTATTCTGTACAGTTACTGCACTGACTCTGTTCAGTGTATATGTATTCTGTACAGTTACTGCACTGACTCTGTTCAGTGTATATGTATTCTGTACAGTTACTGCACTGACTCTGTTCAGTGTATATGTATTCTGTACAGTTACTGCACTGACTCTGTTCAGTGTATATGTATTCTGTACAGTTACTGCACTGACTCTGTTCAGTGTATATGTATTCTGTACAGTTACTGCACTGACTCTGTTCATTGTATATGTATTCTGTACAGTTACTGCACTGACTCTGTTCAGTGTATATGTATTCTGTACAGTTACTGCACTGACTCTGTTCAGTGTATATGTATTCTGTACAGTTACTGCACTGACTCTGTTCAGCTGTATATGTATTCTGTACAGTTACTGCACTGACTCTGTTCAGTGTATATGTATTCTGTACAGTTACTGCACTGACTCTGTTCAGTGTATATGTATTCTGTACAGTTACTGCACTGACTCTGTTCAGTGTATATGTATTCTGTACAGTTACTGCACTGACTCTGTTCAGTGTATATGTATTCTGTACAGTTACTGCACTGACTCTGTTCAGTGTATATGTATTCTGTACAGTTACTGCACTGACTCTGTTCAGTGTATATGTATTCTGTACAGTTACTGCACTGACTCTGTTCAGTGTATATGTATTCTGTACAGTTACTGCACTGACTCTGTTCAGTGTATATGTATTATGTACAGTTACTGCACTGTCTCTGTTCAGTGTATATGTATTCTGTACAGTTACTGCACTGACTCTGTTCAGTGTATATGTATTCTGTACAGTTACTGCACTGACTCTGTTCAGTGTATATGTATTCTGTACAGTTACTGCACTGACTCTGTTCAGTGTATATGTATTCTGTACAGTTACTGCACTGACTCTGTTCAGTGTATATGTATTCTGTACTGTTACTGCACTGACTCTGTTCAGTGTATATGTATTCTGTACTGTTACTGCACTGACTCTGTTCAGGTGTATATGTATTCTGTACAGTTACTGCACTGACTCTGTTCAGCGTGTATATATATTCTGTACAGTTACTGCACTGACTCTGTTCAGGTGTATATGTATTCTGTACAGTTACTGCACTGACTCTGTTCAGTGTATATGTATTCTGTACAGTTACTGCACTGACTCTGTTCAGTGTATATGTATTCTGTACAGTTACTGCACTGACTCTGTTCAGTGTATATGTATTCTGTACAGTTACTGCACTGACTCTGTTCAGTGTATATGTATTCTGTACAGTTACTGCACTGACTCTGTTCAGTGTATATGTATTCTGTACAGTTACTGCACTGACTCTGTTCAGTGTATATGTATTCTGTACAGTTACTGCACTGACTCTGTTCAGTGTATATGTATTCTGTACAGTTACTGCACTGACTCTGTTCAGTGTATATGTATTCTGTACAGTTACTGCACTGACTCTGTTCAGTGTATATGTATTCTGTACAGTTACTGCACTGACTCTGTTCAGTGTATATGTATTCTGTACAGTTACTGCACTGACTCTGTTCAGTGTATATGTATTCTGTACAGTTACTGCACTGACTCTGTTCAGTGTATATGTATTCTGTACAGTTACTGCACTGACTCTGTTCAGTGTATATGTATTCTGTACAGTTACTGCACTGACTCTGTTCAGTGTATATGTATTCTGTACAGTTACTGCACTGACTCTGTTCAGTGTATATGTATTCTGTACAGTTACTGCACTGACTCTGTTCAGTGTATATGTATTCTGTACAGTTACTGCACTGACTCTGTTCAGCTGTATATGTATTCTGTACAGTTACTGCACTGACTCTGTTCAGTGTATATGTATTCTGTACAGTTACTGCACTGACTCGGTTCAGTGTATATGTATTCTGTACAGTTACTGCACTGACTCTGTTCAGGTGTATATGTATTCTGTACAGTTACTGCACTGACTCTGTTCAGGTGTATATGTATTCTGTACAGTTACTGCACTGACTCTGTTCAGTGTATATGTATTCTGTACAGTTACTGCACTGACTCTGTTCAGTGTATATGTATTCTGTACAGTTACTGCACTGACTCTGTTCACGTGTATATGTATTCTGTACAGTTACTGCACTGACTCTGTTCAGTGTATATGTATTCTGTACAGTTACTGCACTGACTCTGTTCAGTGTATATGTATTCTGTACAGTTACTGCACTGACTCTGTTCAGTGTATATGTATTCTGTACAGTTACTGCACTGACTCTGTTCAGTGTATATGTATTCTGTACAGTTACTGCACTGACTCTGTTCAGTGTATATGTATTCTGTACAGTTACTGCACTGACTCTGTTCAGTGTATATGTATTCTGTACAGTTACTGCACTGACTCTGTTCAGTGTATATGTATTCTGTACAGTTACTGCACTGACTCTGTTCAGTGTATATGTATTCTGTACAGTTACTGCACTGACTCTGTTCAGTGTATATGTATTCTGTACAGTTACTGCACTGACTCTGTTCAGTGTATATGTATTCTGTACAGTTACTGCACTGACTCTGTTCAGTGTATATGTATTCTGTACAGTTACTGCACTGACTCTGTTCAGTGTATATGTATTCTGTACAGTTACTGCACTGACTCTGTTCAGTGTATATGTATTCTGTACAGTTACTGCACTGACTCTGTTCAGTGTATATGTATTCTGTACAGTTACTGCACTGACTCTGTTCAGCTGTATATGTATTCTGTACAGTTACTGCACTGACTCTGTTCAGTGTATATGTATTCTGTACAGTTACTGCACTGACTCTGTTCAGTGTATATGTATTCTGTACAGTTACTGCACTGACTCTGTTCAGTGTATATGTATTCTGTACAGTTACTGCACTGACTCTGTTCAGTGTATATGTATTCTGTACAGTTACTGCACTGACTCTGTTCAGTGTATATGTATTCTGTACAGTTACTGCACTGACTCTGTTCAGTGTATATGTATTCTGTACAGTTACTGCACTGACTCTGTTCAGTGTATATGTATTCTGTACAGTTACTGCACTGACTCTGTTCAGTGTATATGTATTCTGTACAGTTACTGCACTGACTCTGTTCAGTGTATATGTATTCTGTACAGTTACTGCACTGACTCTGTTCAGTGTATATGTATTCTGTACAGTTACTGCACTGACTCTGTTCAGTGTATATGTATTCTGTACAGTTACTGCACTGACTCTGTTCAGTGTATATGTATTCTGTACAGTTACTGCACTGACTCTGTTCAGTGTATATGTATTCTGTACAGTTACTGCACTGACTCTGTTCAGTGTATATGTATTCTGTACAGTTACTGCACTGACTCTGTTCAGTGTATATGTATTCTGTACAGTTACTGCACTGACTCTGTTCAGTGTATATGTATTCTGTACAGTTACTGCACTGACTCTGTTCAGTGTATATGTATTCTGTACAGTTACTGCACTGACTCTGTTCAGTGTATATGTATTCTGTACAGTTACTGCACTGACTCTGTTCAGTGTATATGTATTCTGTACAGTTACTGCACTGACTCTGTTCAGGTGTATATGTATTCTGTACAGTTACTGCACTGACCTGTTCAGGTGTATATGTATTCTGTACAGTTACTGCACTGACTCTGTTCAGGTGTATATGTATTCTGTACAGTTACTGCACTGACTCTGTTCAGTGTATATGTATTCTGTACAGTTACTGCACTGACTCTGTTCAGTGTATATGTATTCTGTACAGTTACTGCACTGACTCTGTTCAGGTGTATATGTATTCTGTACAGTTACTGCACTGACTCTGTTCAGTGTATATGTATTCTGTACAGTTACTGCACTGACTCTGTTCAGTGTATATGTATTCTGTACAGTTACTGCACTGACTCTGTTCAGTGTATATGTATTCTGTACAGTTACTGCACTGACTCTGTTCAGTGTATATGTATTCTGTACAGTTACTGCACTGACTCTGTTCAGTGTATATGTATTCTGTACAGTTACTGCACTGACTCTGTTCAGTGTATATGTATTCTGTACAGTTACTGCACTGACTCTGTTCAGTGTATATGTATTCTGTACAGTTACTGCACTGACTCTGTTCAGTGTATATGTATTCTGTACAGTTACTGCACTGACTCTGTTCAGTGTATATGTATTCTGTACAGTTACTGCACTGACTCTGTTCAGTGTATATGTATTCTGTACAGTTACTGCACTGACTCTGTTCAGTGTATATGTATTCTGTACAGTTACTGCACTGACTCTGTTCAGCGTGTATATGTATTCTGTACAGTTACTGCACTGACTCTGTTCAGCGTGTATATGTATTCTGTACAGTTACTGCACTGACTCTGTTCAGTGTATATGTATTCTGTACAGTTACTGCACTGACTCTGTTCAGTGTATATGTATTCTGTACAGTTACTGCACTGACTCTGTTCAGTGTATATGTATTCTGTACAGTTACTGCACTGACTCTGTTCAGTGTATATGTATTCTGTACAGTTACTGCACTGACTCTGTTCAGTGTATATGTATTCTGTACAGTTACTGCACTGACTCTGTTCAGTGTATATGTATTCTGTACAGTTACTGCACTGACTCTGTTCAGTGTATATGTATTCTGTACAGTTACTGCACTGACTCTGTTCAGTGTATATGTATTCTGTACAGTTACTGCACTGACTCTGTTCAGTGTATATGTATTCTGTACAGTTACTGCACTGACTCTGTTCAGTGTATATGTATTCTGTACAGTTACTGCACTGACTCTGTTCAGTGTATATGTATTCTGTACAGTTACTGCACTGACTCTGTTCAGTGTATATGTATTCTGTACAGTTACTGCACTGACTCTGTTCAGTGTATATGTATTCTGTACAGTTACTGCACTGACTCTGTTCAGGTTGTATATGTATTCTGTACAGTTACTGCACTGACTCTGTTCAGTGTATATGTATTCTGTACAGTTACTGCACTGACTCTGTTCAGTGTATATGTATTCTGTACAGTTACTGCACTGACTCTGTTCAGTGTATATGTATTCTGTACAGTTACTGCACTGACTCTGTTCAGTGTATATGTATTCTGTACAGTTACTGCACTGACTCTGTTCACGTGTATATGTATTCTGTACAGTTACTGCACTGACACTGTTCAGTGTATATGTATTCTGTACAGTTACTGCACTGACTCTGTTCAGGTGTATATGTATTCTGTACAGTTACTGCACTGACTCTGTTCAGGTGTATATGTATTCTGTACAGTTACTGCACTGACTCTGTTCAGTGTATATGTATTCTGTACAGTTACTGCACTGACTCTGTTCAGTGTATATGTATTCTGTACAGTTACTGCACTGACTCTGTTCAGTGTATATGTATTCTGTACAGTTACTGCACTGACTCTGTTCAGTGTATATGTATTCTGTACAGTTACTGCACTGACTCTGTTCAGTGTATATGTATTCTGTACAGTTACTGCACTGACTCTGTTCAGTGTATATGTATTCTGTACAGTTACTGCACTGACTCTGTTCACGTGTATATGTATTCTGTACAGTTACTGCACTGACACTGTTCAGTGTATATGTATTCTGTACAGTTACTGCACTGACTCTGTTCAGTGTATATGTATTCTGTACAGTTACTGCACTGACTCTGTTCAGTGTATATGTATTCTGTACAGTTACTGCACTGACTCTGTTCAGTGTATATGTATTCTGTACAGTTACTGCACTGACTCTGTTCAGTGTATATGTATTCTGTACAGTTACTGCACTGACTCTGTTCAGTGTATATGTATTCTGTACAGTTACTGCACTGACTCTGTTCAGCGTGTATATGTATTCTGTACAGTTACTGCACTGACTCTGTTCAGTGTATATGTATTCTGTACAGTTACTGCACTGACTCTGTTCAGTGTATATGTATTCTGTACAGTTACTGCACTGACTCTGTTCAGTGTATATGTATTCTGTACAGTTACTGCACTGACTCTGTTCAGTGTATATGTATTCTGTACAGTTACTGCACTGACTCTGTTCAGTGTATATGTATTCTGTACAGTTACTGCACTGACTCTGTTCAGTGTATATGTATTCTGTACAGTTACTGCACTGACTCTGTTCAGTGTATATGTATTCTGTACAGTTACTGCACTGACTCTGTTCAGTTTATATGTATTCTGTCCAGTTACTGTACTGACACTGTTCAGTGTATATGTATTCTGTACAGTTACTGCACTGACTCTGTTCAGTGTATATGTATTCTGTACAGTTACTGCACTGACTCTGTTCAGTGTATATGTATTCTGTACAGTTACTGCAATGACACTGTTCAGTGTATATGTATTCTGTACAGTTACTGCACTGACTCTGTTCAGTGTATATGTATTCTGTACAGTTACTGCACTGACTCTGTTCAGTGTATATGTATTCTGTACAGTTACTGCACTGACTCTGTTCAGTGTATATGTATTCTGTACTGTTACTGCACTGACTCTGTTCAGTGTATATGTATTCTGTACAGTTACTGCACTGACTCTGTTCAGTGTATATGTATTCTGTACAGTTACTGCACTGACTCTGTTCAGTGTATATGTATTCTGTACAGTTACTGCACTGACTCTGTTCAGTGTATATGTATTCTGTACAGTTACTGCACTGACTCTGTTCAGCGTGTATATGTATTCTGTACAGTTACTGCACTGACTCTGTTCAGTGTATATGTATTCTGTACAGTTACTGCACTGACTCTGTTCAGTGTATATGTATTCTGTACAGTTACTGCACTGACTCTGTTCAGTGTATATGTATTCTGTACAGTTACTGCACTGACTCTGTTCAGGGTGTATATGTATTCTGTACAGTTACTGCACTGACTCTGTTCAGGTGTATATGTATTCTGTACAGTTACTGCACTGACTCTGTTCAGTGTATATGTATTCTGTACAGTTACTGCACTGACTCTGTTCAGTGTATATGTATTCTGTACAGTTACTGCACTGACTCTGTTCAGTGTATATGTATTCTGTACAGTTACTGCACTGACTCTGTTCAGTGTATATGTATTCTGTACAGTTACTGCACTGACTCTGTTCAGTGTATATGTATTCTGTACAGTTACTGCACTGACTCTGTTCAGTGTATATGTATTCTGTACAGTTACTGCACTGACTCTGTTCAGTGTATATGTATTCTGTACAGTTACTGCACTGACTCTGTTCAGTGTATATGTATTCTGTACAGTTACTGCACTGACTCTGTTCAGTGTATATGTATTCTGTACAGTTACTGCACTGACTCTGTTCAGTGTATATGTATTCTGTACAGTTACTGCACTGACTCTGTTCAGTGTATATGTATTCTGTACAGTTACTGCACTGACTCTGTTCAGTGTATATGTATTCTGTACAGTTACTGCACTGACTCTGTTCAGTGTATATGTATTCTGTACAGTTACTGCCCTGACTCTGTTCATTGTATATGTATTCTGTACAGTTACTGCACTGACTCTTTTCAGTGTATATGTATTCTGTACAGTTACTGCACTGACTCTGTTCAGTGTATATGTATTCTGTACAGTTACTGCACTGACTCTGTTCAGTGTATATGTATTCTGTACAGTTACTGCACTGACTCTGTTCAGTGTATATGTATTCTGTACAGTTACTGCACTGACTCTGTTCAGTGTATATGTATTCTGTACAGTTACTGCACTGACTCTGTTCAGTGTATATGTATTCTGTACAGTTACTGCACTGACTCTGTTCAGTGTATATGTATTCTGTACAGTTACTGCACTGACTCTGTTCAGGTGTATATGTATTCTGTACAGTTACTGCACTGACTCTGTTCAGTGTATATGTATTCTGTACAGTTACTGCACTGACTCTGTTCAGTGTATATGTATTCTGTACAGTTACTGCACTGACTCTGTTCAGTGTATATGTATTCTGTACAGTTACTGCACTGACTCTGTTCAGTGTATATGTATTCTGTACAGTTACTGCACTGACTCTGTTCAGTGTATATGTATTCTGTACAGTTACTGCACTGACTCTGTTCAGTGTATATGTATTCTGTACAGTTACTGCACTGACTCTGTTCACTTTGTATATGTATTATGTACACTTACTGCACTGACACGGTTCAGTGTATATGTATTCTGTACAGTTACTTCACTGACTCTGTTCAGTGTATATGTATTCTGTACTGTTACTGCACTGACTCTGTTCAGTGTATATGTATTCTGTACAGTTACTGCACTGACTCTGTTCAGTGTATATCTATTCTGTACAGTTACTGCACTGACTCTGTTCAGTGTATATGTATTCTGTACAGTTACTGCACTGACTATGTTCAGTGTTTATGTATTCAGTACAGTTACTGCACTGACTCTGTTCAGCGTGTATATGTATTCTTTACAGTTACTGCACTGACTCTGTTCAGTGTATATGTATTCTGTACAGTTACTGCACTGAATCTGTTCAGTGTATATGTATTCTGTACAGTTACTGCACTGATTCTGTTCAGCGTATATGTATTCTGTACAGTTAGTGCCCTGACTCTGTTCAGCGTGTATATGTATTCTGTACAGTTACTGCACTGACTCTGTTCAGTGTATATGTATTCTGTACTGTTACTGCACTGACTCTGTTCAGCGTGTATATGTATTCTGTACAGTTACTGCACTGACTCTGTTCAGTGTATATGTATTCTGTACAGTTACTGCACTGACTCTGTTCAGTTTATATGTATTCTGTCCAGTTACTGTACTGACACTGTTCAGTGTATATGTATTCTGTACAGTTACTGCACTGACTCTGTTCAGTGTATATGTATTCTTTACAGTTACTGCACTGACTCTGTTCAGTGTATATGTATTCTGTACAGTTACTGCAATGACACTGTTCAGTGTATATGTATTCTGTACAGTTACTGCACTGACTTTGTTCACTTTGTATATGTATTATGTACACTTACTGCAATGACACGATTCAGTGTATATGCATTCTGTACAGTTACTTCACTGACTCTGTTCAGTGTATATGTATTCTGTACTGTTACTGCACTGACTCTGTTCAGTGTATATGTATTCTGTACAGTTACTGCACTGACTCTGTTCAGTGTATATATATTCTGTACAGTTACTGCACTGACTCTGTTCAGTGTATATGTATTCTGTACAGTTACTGCACTGACTCTGTTCAGTGTATATGTATTCTGTACAGTTACTGCACTGACTCTGTTCAGTGTATATGTATTCTGTACAGTTACTGCACTGACTCTGTTCAGTGTATATGTATTCTGTACAGTTACTGCACTGACTCTGTTCAGTGTATATGTATTCTGTACAGTTACTGCACTGACTCTGTTCAGTGTATATGTATTCTGTACAGTTACTAACTGACTCTGTTCAGCGTGTATTTGTATTCTGTACAGTTACTGCACTGACCCTGTTCAGGGTGTATATGTATTCTGTACAGTTACTGCACTGACGCTGTTCAGGTATATATATATTCTGTACAGTTACTGCACTGACTCTGTTCAGTGTATATGTATTCTGTACAGTTACTGCACTGACTCTGTTCAGTGTATATGTATTCTGTACAGTTACTGCACTGACTCTGTTCAGTGTATATGTATTCTGTACAGTTACTGCACTGACTCTGTTCAGTGTATATGTATTCTGTACAGTTACTGCACTGACTCTGTTCAGTGTATATGTATTCTGTACAGTTACTGCACTGACTCTGTTCAGTGTATATGTATTCTGTACAGTTACTGCACTGACTCTGTTCAGTGTATATGTATTCTGTACAGTTACTGCACTGACTCTGTTCAGTGTATATGTATTCTGTACAGTTACTGCACTGACTCTGTTCAGTGTATATGTATTCTGTACAGTTACTGCACTGACTCTGTTCAGGGTGTATATGTATTCTGTACAGTTACTGCACTGACTCTGTTCAGTGTATATGTATTCTGTACAGTTACTGCACTGACTCTGTTCAGTGTATATGTATTCTGTACAGTTACTGCACTGACTCTGTTCAGCGTGTATATGTATTCTGTACAGTTACTGCACTGACTCTGTTCAGGTGTATATGTATTCTGTACAGTTACTGCACTGACTCTGTTCAGTGTATATGTATTCTGTACAGTTACTGCACTGACTCTGTTCAGTGTATATGTATTCTGTACAGTTACTGCACTGACTCTGTTCAGTGTATATGTATTCTGTACAGTTACTGCACTGACTCTGTTCAGTGTATATGTATTCTGTACAGTTACTGCACTGACTCTGTTCAGTGTATATGTATTCTGTACAGTTACTGCACTGACTCTGTTCAGGTGTATATGTATTCTGTACAGTTACTGCACTGACTCTGTTCAGTGTATATGTATTCTGTACAGTTACTGCACTGACTCTGTTCAGTGTATATGTATTCTGTACAGTTACTGCACTGACTCTGTTCAGTGTATATGTATTCTGTACAGTTACTGCAC
The DNA here is from genome assembly GCA_030390025.1 of Squalus acanthias. Taxonomy (NCBI): domain Eukaryota; kingdom Metazoa; phylum Chordata; class Chondrichthyes; order Squaliformes; family Squalidae; genus Squalus; species Squalus acanthias. Next base: position 275,033 of record JASTWF010000538.1, on the reverse strand, counting down.
TGACCCTGTTCAGGGTGTATATGTATTCTGTACAGTTACTGCACTGACTCTGTTCAGGTATATATATATATATATTCTGTACAGTTACTGCACTGACTCTGTTCAGTGTATATGTATTCTGTACAGTTACTGCACTGACTCTGTTCAGTGTATATGTATTCTGTACAGTTACTGCACTGACTCTGTTCAGTGTATATGTATTCTGTACAGTTACTGCACTGACACTGTTCAGTGTATATGTATTCTGTACAGTTACTGCACTGACTCTGTTCAGGGTGTATATGTATTCTGTACAGTTACTGCACTGACTCTGTTCAGGTTGTTTATGTATTCTGTACAGTTACTGCACTGACTCTGTTCAATGTATGTGTATTCTGTACAGTTACTGCACTGACTCGGTTCACTGTGTATATGTATTCTGTACAGTTACTGCACTGACTCTGTTCAGTGTATATGTATTCTGTACAGTTACTGCACTGACTCTGTTCAGTGTATATGTATTCTGTACAGTTACTGCACTGACTCTGTTCAGTGTATATGTATTCTGTACAGTTACTGCACTGACTCTGTTCAGTGTATATGAATTCTGTACAGTTACTGCACTGACTCTGTTCACTTTGTATATGTATTATGTACACTTACTGCACTGACACGGTTCAGTGTATATGTATTCTGTACAGTTACTTCACTGACTCTGTTCAGTGTATATGTATTCTGTACTGTTACTGCACTGACTCTGTTCAGTGTATATGTATTCTGTACAGTTACTGCACTGACTCTGTTCAGTGTATATCTATTCTGTACAGTTACTGCACTGACTCTGTTCAGTGTATATGTATTCTGTACAGTTACTGCACTGACTATGTTCAGTGTTTATGTATTCAGTACAGTTACTGCACTGACTCTGTTCAGCGTGTATATGTATTCTTTACAGTTACTGCACTGACTCTGTTCAGTGTATATGTATTCTGTACAGTTACTGCACTGAATCTGTTCAGTGTATATGTATTCTGTACAGTTACTGCACTGATTCTGTTCAGCGTATATGTATTCTGTACAGTTAGTGCCCTGACTCTGTTCAGCGTGTATATGTATTCTGTACAGTTACTGCACTGACTCTGTTCAGTGTATATGTATTCTGTACTGTTACTGCACTGACTCTGTTCAGCGTGTATATGTATTCTGTACAGTTACTGCACTGACTCTGTTCAGTGTATATGTATTCTGTACAGTTACTGCACTGACTCTGTTCAGTTTATATGTATTCTGTCCAGTTACTGTACTGACACTGTTCAGTGTATATGTATTCTGTACAGTTACTGCACTGACTCTGTTCAGTGTATATGTATTCTTTACAGTTACTGCACTGACTCTGTTCAGTGTATATGTATTCTGTACAGTTACTGCAATGACACTGTTCAGTGTATATGTATTCTGTACAGTTACTGCACTGACTTTGTTCACTTTGTATATGTATTATGTACACTTACTGCAATGACACGATTCAGTGTATATGCATTCTGTACAGTTACTTCACTGACTCTGTTCAGTGTATATGTATTCTGTACTGTTACTGCACTGACTCTGTTCAGTGTATATGTATTCTGTACAGTTACTGCACTGACTCTGTTCAGTGTATATATATTCTGTACAGTTACTGCACTGACTCTGTTCAGTGTATATGTATTCTGTACAGTTACTGCACTGACTATGTTCAGTGTTTATGTATTCAGTACAGTTACTGCACTGACTCTGTTCAGCGTGTATATGTATTCTTTACAGTTACTGCACTGACTCTGTTCAGTGTATATATATTCTGTACAGTTACTGCACTGACTCTGTTCAGTGTATATGTATTCTGTACAGTTACTGCACTGACTCTGTTCAGTGTATATGTATTCTGTACAGTTACTGCACTGACTCTGTTCAGCGTGTATATGTATTCTGTACAGTTACTGCACTGACTCTGTTCAGGGTGTATATGTATTCTGTACAGTTACTGCACTGACGCTGTTCAGGTATATATATATATTCTGTACAGTTACTGCACTGACTCTGTTCAGTGTATATGTATTCTGTACAGTTACTGCACTGACTCTGTTCAGTGTATATGTATTCTGTACAGTTACTGCACTGACTCTGTTCAGCGTGTATATGTATTCTGTACAGTTACTGCACTGACTCTGTTCACTGTGTATATGTATTCTGTACAGTTACTGCACTGACTCTGTTCAGTGTATCTGTATTCTGTACAGTTACTGCACTGACTCTGTTCACTTTGTATATGTATTCTGTACAGTTACTGCACTGACTCTGTTCAGTGTATATGTATTCTGTACAGTTACTGCACTGACTCTGTTCAGGGTGTATATGTATTCTGTACAGTTACTGCACTGACTCTGTTCAGGTGTATATGTATTCTGTACAGTTACTGCACTGACTCTGTTCAGTGTATATGTATTCTGTACAGTTACTGCACTGACTCTGTTCACGTGTATATGTATTCTGTACAGTTACTGCACTGACTCTGTTCAGTGTATATGTATTCTGTACAGTTACTGCACTGACTCTGTTCAGTGTATATGTATTCTGTACAGTTACTGCACTGACTCTGTTCAGTGTATATGTATTCTGTACAGTTACTGCACTGACTCTGTTCAGTGTATATGTATTCTGTACAGTTACTGCACTGAATCTGTTCAGTGTATATGTATTCTGTACAGTTACTGCACTGATTCTGTTCAGTGTATATGTATTCTGTACAGTTAGTGCCCTGACTCTGTTCAGCGTGTATATGTATTCTGCACAGTTACTGCACTGACTCTGTTCAGTGTATATGTATTCTGTACAGTTACTGCACTGACTCTGTTCAGTTTATATGTATTCTGTCCAGTTACTGTACTGACACTGTTCAGTGTATATGTATTCTGTACAGTTACTGCACTGACTCTGTTCAGTGTATATGTATTCTGTACAGTTACTGCACTGATTCTGTTCAGTGTATATGTATTCTGTACAGTTACTGCAATGACACTGTTCAGTGTATATGTATTCTGTACAGTTACTGCACTGACTCTTTTCAGTGTATATGTATTCTGTAAAGCTATTGCACTGACTCTGTTCAGAGTAAATGTATTCTGTACAGTTACTGCCCTGACTCTGTTCAGTGTATATGCATTCTGTACAGTCACTGCACTGACTCTGTTCAGTGTATCTGCATTCTGTACAGTTACTGCACTGACTCTGTTCATTGTATATGTATTCTGTACAGTTACTGCACTGACTCTTTTCAGTGTATATGTATTCTGTACTGTTACTGCACTGACTCTGTTCAGTGTATATGTATTCTGTACAGTTACTAACTGACTCTGTTCAGCGTGTATATGTATTCTGTACAGTTACTGCACTGACCCTGTTCAGGGTGTATATGTATTCTGTACAGTTACTGCACTGACGCTGTTCAGGTATATATATATATATTCTGTACAGTTACTGCACTGACTCTGTTCAGTGTATATATATTCTGTACAGTTACTAACTGACTCTGTTCAGCGTGTATATGTATTCTGTACAGTTACTGCACTGACCCTGTTCAGGGTGTATATGTATTCTGTACAGTTACTGCACTGACTCTGTTCAGTGTATGTGTATTCTGTACATTTACTGCACTGACTCGGTTCACTGTGTATATGTATTCTGTACAGTTACTGCACTGACTCTTATCGGTGTATCTGTATTCTGTACAGTTACTGCACTGACTCTGTTCAGCGTGTATATGTATTCTGTACAGTTACTGCACTGACTCTGTTCCGTGTTTATGTATTCTGTACAGTTACTGCACTGACTCTGTTCAGTGTATATGGATTATGTACAGTTCCTGCACTGACTCTGTTCAGTGTATATGTATTCTGTACAGTTACTGCACTGACTCTGTTCCGTGAATATGTATTCTGTACAGTTACTGCACTGACTCTGTTCAGTGTATATGGATTCTGTACAGTTACTGCACTGACTCTGTTCAGTTTATGTGTATTCTGTACAGTTACTGCACTGACTCTGTTCAGCGTGTATATGTATTCTGTACAGTTACTGCACTGACTCTGTTCAGCATGTATATATATTCTGTACAGTTACTGCACTGACTCTGTTCAGTGTATATGTATTCTGTACAGTTACTGCACTGACTCTGTTCAGTGTATATATATTCTGTACAGTTACTGTGCTGACTATGTACAGCGTGTATATGTATTCTGTACAGTTACTGCACTGACTCTGTTCAGTGTATATGTATTCTGTACAGTTACTGCACTGACTCTGTTCAATGTATTTGTATTCTGTACAGTTACTGCACTGACTCTGTTCAATGTATATGTATTCTGTACAGTTACTGCACTAACTCTGTTCAGCTTGTATATGTATTCTGTACAGTTACTGCACTGACTCTGTTCAGCGTGTATATGTATTCTGTACAGTTACTGCACTGACTCTGTTCAGCGTGTATATGTATTCTGTACAGTTACTGCACTGTCTCTGTTCAGCGTGTATATGTATTCTGTACAGTTACTGCACTGATTCTGTTCAGTGTATATGTATTCTGTACAGTTACTGCACTGACTCTGTTCAATGTATATGTATTCTGTACAGTTACTGCACTGACTCTGTTCAATGTGTATGTATTCTGTACAGTTACTGCACTGACTCTGTTCAATGTATATGTATTCTGTACAGTTACTGCACTGACTCTGTTCAATGTGTATGTATTCTGTACAGTTACTGCACTGACTCTGTTCAATGTACTTACGTTTTCGTGTTATACAGTTCAGTTTTTTCTGATAGTTATAATCTCTCAGGTCTGGTATCATCCATCTGATTAATTTTTCTGCCTTCTCTATTTTCTCTACAATCCTTGTAACGTGGAGTATAGAGCAGTGCTGTATTGTTACTGGGCTGTGAGGAGAGAGCGGGCTGTGAGATTGGTTAGCAATTGATTCAGAGTTATCTGGAGAAGGCTGCACATTGGAATTAGTTCGTGATTGGTACAGGGAGGTGGGGAATTGAGAGCTGGTGTGGGATTAGTTTGGGATGATACAGGGCAGGGCATTGGGATTAATTACAGCACTAATACAGAGCTATGGTGCAAGTGCGGTGCTTTGTGTTTAACGTGTGATTGATACAGGGCTATGTTGAGAGAGCGGGACACTGGGATTACTTTGGGATTGATATAGAGCAATGGGGAGAGAGCGGGGCAGTGAGATTAGTTTGGGATTGACACAGGACTATGGGGAGACCGTAGGGCAGTGGGATTAGTTTGAGATTGATACAGGACTATGGGGAGAGAGCAGGGCAGTGGGATTAGTTTGGGATTAATACAGGGTTATGGGGAGAGAGCGGGACATTGTGATTAGTTTCGGATTGATACTGGGCTATGGGGAGAGAGAGGGTCACTGGGGTTACTTTGGGATTACTATCAGGCTTTGGGGAGAGAGCGGGGCAGTGTGATTTGTTTGGGGATTGATACAGGGCTATGGGGAGAGAGCGGGGCAGTGGGATTAGTTTGGGATTGATACAGGGCTATGCGGAGAGAGCGGAGCAGTGGGATTAGTTTGGGATTGATACAGGGTTATGGGGTGAGAGCAGGGCAGTTGGATTAGTTTGGGATTGGCACAGGACTATGGGGAGAGCGTAGGGCAGTTGGATTAGTTTGGGATTAATACAGGGCTATGGGGAGAGAGCAGGGCAGTGGGATTAGTTTGGGATTGATATTGGGCTATGGGGAGAGAGTGGGGCAGTTGGATTAGTTTGTGATTGATACAGGGCTATGGGAAGAGAGCGGGGCATTGTGATTAGTGTGGGATTGATATTGGATTTTGTGGAGAGAGAGGGGCAGTTGTATTAGTTTGGGATTAATGCAGGGCTATGGGGAGAGAGGGGCAGTGGGATTAGTTTGGGATTGATACAGGGCATTGGGGAGAGAGCGGGGTAGTGGTTTCAGTTAGGGATTGATACGCGGGCTATGGTGAGAGAGCGGAGCAATGGGATGAGTTTGGGAATGATTCAGGGCTATGGGGAATGAGCGGGACAGTGAGATTATTTGGGATTAATACAGGGCTATGGGTAAAGAGCGGGCAGTGGGATTAGTTTGGGATTGATACAGGGCTCTGGGTAGAGAGCTGGGCAGTGGGATTAGTTTGTGATTGATACAGGACTATGGGGAGAGGGCGGGGCAGTGGAATTAATGTGGGATTGATACAGGGCTATGGGGAGAAGTGGGGAGAGAGTGGGGCAGTGGGATTAGTTTGGGATTGATACAGGGCTATGGGGACAGAGCGGGGCAGTGGGATTAGTTTGTGATTGATACAGGACTATGGGGAGAGTGCGGGGCAGTGGAATTAATGTGGGATTGATACAGGGCTATGGGGAGAGAGTGGGGCAGTGGGATTAGTTTGGGATTATTACAGGGCTATGGGTAGAGAGCAGGGCAGTGGGATTAGTTTGAGATTAATGCAGGGCTATGGGTAGAGAGCAGGGCAGTGGGATTAGTTTGGGATTGATACAGGGCATTGGGGAGATAGTGGGGCAGTGGGATTAGTTTGGGATTGATAGAGGACTATGGCGAGCGTGCGGGGGAGTGGCATTAGTTTGGGATTGATACAGGGCTACGGGGAGAGAGTGGGGCAGTGTGATTAGTTTGGGATTGATACAGGGCAATGGGGAGAGAGTGGGGCAGTGGGGTTAGTTTGATATTGATACAGGGCTATGGGGAGAGAGCGGGGCAGTGGGATTAGTTTGGGATTGATACAGGGCTATTGGGAAAGAGGGTACAGTGGGATTAGTTTGGGATTGATACAGGACTATGGGGAGAGAGCGGGGAAGTGTGATTAGTTTGGGATTGATAAAGGGCTATGGGGAGACAGCGGGGCAGTGGGAATAGTTTGGGATTGATACAGGGCTATTGGGAAAGATGGGACAGTGGGATTAGTTTGGGATTGATAAAGGACTATGGGGAGAGAGCGGGGAAGTGGGATTAGTTTGGGATTGATAAAGGGCTATGGGGAGACAGCGGGGCAGTGGGAATAGTTTGGGATCGATACAGGGCTATGGGAAGAGAGTGGGGCAGTGCGGTTAGTTTGGGATTGATAAAGGGCTATGGGGAGAGAGCGGGGCAGTGGGATTAGTTTGGGATAGATACAGGGCTATGGGGAGAGAGTGGGCCAGTGGGATTAGTTTGGGATAGATACAGGATTATGGGGAGAGAGCGGGGCAGTAGGATTAGTTTGGGATTGATACAGGGCAATGGGGAGAGAGCAGGGCAGTGGGATTAGTTTGGGAATGAAACAGGGCTGTGGAGAGAGGGCGATGCAGTGGGATTTGTTTGGGATTGATTCAGACGTGTGGGGAGAGAGTGGAGTAGTAGGATTATTTTGGGATTGATACAGGGCTATGGGGAGAGTGTGCGGCAGTGGAATTAGTTTGGGATTGATACAGGGCTATGGGGAGAGAGCGAGGCAGTGGCATTAGTTTGGGATTGATACAGGGCTGTCGGGAGAGAGCAGGGCAACAGGATTATTTTGGGTTTGAAACAGGGCTGTAGGGTAGGAGTGGGTCACTGGGTTAGTTTGGGATTAATATAGATTGATAGAGGGAGAGCGGGGATGTAGGATTCGTTTGGGATTGATACAGGACTATGGGGAGAGAGTGGGGCAGTGGGATTAGTTTGTGGATTGATACAGGGCTATGGGGAGAGAGTGGGCAGTGGGATTAGTTTGGGATTGATACAAGGCTATGGGGAGAGCGGGGCAGTGGGATTAGTTTGAGATTGTACAGAGCTACGGGGAGAGAGCGGGACCATGAAATTAGTTTGGGATTGATACAGGGCTATGGGGAGAGAGCAGGGCAGTAGGATTAGTTTGGGATTGATACAGGGCTATGGGGAGAGAGCGGGGCAGTGGGATTAGTTTGGGATTGATTCAGATTGATCGAGGGAGAGCGGGATGTGGGATTAGTTTGGGATTGATTCAGGACTATGGGGAGAGAGCGGGACAGTGGGTTTAGTTTGAGATTGATACAGGGCTTGGGGAGAGAGCGGGGCAGTGGGATTAGTTTGGGATTGATACAGGGCTATGGGGAGAGAGTGGGGCAGTGGGATTAGTTTGGGATTGATACAGGGCTATGGGGAGAGAGTGGGGCAGTGGGATTAGTTTGGGATTGATACAGGGCTATGGGGAGAGAGCGGGGCAGTGGGATTCGTTTTGGAATTGATACAGGGCTATGGGGAGTGAGCGGGGCAGTGGGATTAGTTTGCGATTGATACAGGGCTATGGGGAGAGAGCGGGGCAGTGGGATTCATTTTGGAATTGATACAGGGCTATGGGGAGAGAGTGGGGCAGTGGGATTAGTTTGGGATTGATACAGGGATATGGGGAGAGAGCGGGGCAGTGGGATTAGTTTGGGATTGATACAGGGATATGGGGAGAGCGCGGGGCAGTGGGATTCGTTTTGGAATTGATACAGGGCTATGAGGAGAGAGCGGGGCAGTGGGATTAGTTTTGGACAGTACCAGGAATAGGGACCGCTACGAAGCTGTCGGATGGTCATAAAAACACTGGTGGTCGCTGGTGGTTTCACAGAGAAGGGGCCCCTGCCCACTAGAACTACCATCTGGGCCTACAATCGACTGAAGCTTCGCAGTGTGTGGCTGACTCTTTTACATCGGCTAAAGTGATCCTGAAAGACCCCCATCTGTACAGTCACGCACTCAAGGAGGAGGTCCAACTGGTCTGAAGGCAACTGGTGATCAATAGACTGGGCATCAAATAAAAGAAGAATAAAGAAAATGTAATCGTGTTTTAGTGAATGTTTTATTTAACTGCGAAATATCTCAGTATATTATTTTTTTATCTTCAAGCCCTTTGTTTTTGCGTTCAGCGAGCGAGTGATTCGGTCCCTCCCCAGTGGCCAGGTTCTCATTAAGCAGTACTGAAGATGTCAGCTCGCTTGCTATCGAGCAGCTGAGGCCCTGTTTACCAGCCCGCAGTACAAACTGAGGAGAACAACACGTTCTGTTAACCCGTTGACTGCCAAGGAGCAGGCAAACAGCTCGAGAGTGAATCTGGCCATTTCCAATCTCTTCTGGCCCTCTCCCCATAGGAAGAGGAGGAGGCCCATTGAGCCCCTCGAGCCTGTTCCGCCATCTAGTGAGATCATGGCTGATCGGTGACCTAACTCCATATCCCCGCCTTTGCCCCGTATCCCTTACTAGCTTTTGGTTAACAATAATCCCAGGTTTAAAATTAACAATTGACCCAGCATCAAATGCCGTTTGCGGAAGAGAGTTCCAAACTTCTACCACCCTTTGTGTGTGGAAGTGTTTCCCAACTTCACTCCTGAAAGGCCTGGCTCTAATGTTTATGCTATGTCCCCTAGTCCCAGACTCCCCAACCAGCAGAAATAGTTTCTCTCTCTCTACCCCATCAGTTCCCCCTTAATATCCTGAAAACTGCGATCAAACCGCCCCTTCATTCCAGGCAATACAAACCCTAACCCTAACCCTAACCCTAACCCTAACCCTAACCCTAACCCTAGTTTGTGTAATGGCTCCTCGTAATTTAACCCTTGCAGCTCAGGTTTCATTCTGGTAAATCCACACTGCCCAGGTTTAAGAGATGGCCCAGACCTCTGATGCACATCCCCCCACCACACTGTGTCCTACTGTGTCCTACACCACAAACCATCCCCTGCCATTTGTCCATAACAGCCATAGGTAAACAAGGCAGACGGAATCCTTGCCTTTGCACAGGGAGGCAGCAAGATACAAGGGCAGCTTGTGTTTATATTTGCCACAGAAGAAGCTGTTGGACAGGTGACTAGAAGCTTGGTCCAAGGGGTAGGTTCCAAGGAACTTCTTATAGGAGGAGAGAGGTGGAGCGGTTTAGGGAGGGAATTCCGCAGCTTCGGGCAGAGGCAGCTGATACAGGCTATGGGGAGAGAGCGGGACAGTGGGATTAGTTTGGGGATTGATACAGGGCTATGTGGAGAGAGCGGGGCAGTGGGATTAGTTTGGGGATTGATACAGGGCTATGGGGAGAGAGCGGGACAGTGGGATTAGTTTGGGATTGATACAGGGCTATGTGGAGAGAGCGGGGCAGTGGGATTAGTTTGGGATTGATACAGGGCTACGGGGAGAGAGCGGGGCAGTGGGATTAGGTGGGGATTGATACAGGGATATGGGGAGAGAGCGGGTCAGTGGGATTAGTTTGGGATTGATACAGGGCTATGGGGAGAGAGCAGGTAAGTGGGATTAGTTTGGGATTGATACAGGGCTACGGGGAGAGAGCGGGGCAGTGGGATTAGTTTGGGATTGATACAGGGCTATGGGGAGAGAGCGGGTCAGTGGCATTAGGTGGGGATTGATACAGGGCTATGGGGGGAGAGCGGGGCAGTGGGATTAGTTTGGGATTGATACAGGGCTATGTGGAGAGAGTGGGGCAGTGGGATTAGTTTGGGATTGATACAGGGCTACGGGGAGAGAGCGGGGCAGTGGGATTAGTTTGGGATTGATACAGGGATATGGGGAGAGAGCGGGTCAGTGGGATTAGTTTGGGATTGATACAGGGCTATGGGGAGAGAGCAGGTAAGTGGGATTAGTTTGGGATTGATACAGGGCTACGGGGAGAGAGCGGGTCAGTGGCATTAGGTGGGGATTGATACAGGGCTATGGGGGAGAGCGGGGCAGTGGGATTAGTTTGGGATTGATACAGGGCTATGGGGAGAGAGCGGGGCAGTGGGATTAGTTTGGGATTGATACAGTGCTACGGGGAGAGAGCGGGGCAGTGGGATTAGTTTGGGATTGATACAGGGCTATGGGGAGAGAGCGGGGCAGTGGGATTAGTTTGGGATTGATACAGGTCTATGGGGAGAAAGCAGGGCAGTGGGATTAGCTTGGGCCTCCAATGGATACACGATTAAATTCGGGGATGCACGAGTGGCCAGAATGGGAGGAATCCGGACTCACGGAGGGTTGCAGGTGCTGGAAGACCTCACAGAGATTGTGAGGTGGGGAGGAGGCCATGTTGGGGTATGAACACAAAGTTATGAATTTTAAAATGAGAATTTCAAAAGCAAATGTGGCCATGTTGAATTTACACATAGGCCTTAGGTAGGCCACAGTTAATTTTACCAGAGATCCCATTGCAGATAAGATATAGAAGCAATGGGAAATGTGCAGTGCAGAATCATGGAATGTTAAGATGGATGAAGCATCATGGCTTTGAAGAGAGACTTAAAGGGCTGGGGCATTGGTACAGGAGATCAGAGGGCATTGTTACTGGAGATCAGAGGGCATTGTTACTGGAGATCAGAGGGCATTGGTACAGGAGATCAGAGGGCATTGTTACTGGAGATCAGAGGGCATTGTTACTGGAGATCAGAGGGCATTGTTACTGTAGATCAGAGGGCATTGTTACTGGAGATCAGAGGGCATTGTTACTGGAGATCAGAGTGCATTGTTACTGGAGATCAGAGGGCATTGTTACTGGAGATCCGAGGGCATTGTTACTGGAGATCAGAGGGCATTGTTACTGGAGATCCGAGGGCATTGTTACTGGAGATCAGAGGTCCATGGGATGACCTGTTCGAGATCTTCGAGATTTCAAAGGGTCTAACATTAGATTGAGTGGGATATTAAAGAGTATGGGGAGTGAGTAGGAGAGTAGGATTAGGCTGGTTGGGATATTAAAGGCTATGGGGAGTGAGTAGGAGAGTAGGATTAGGCTGGGTGGGATATTAAAGGGTATGCGGATAGAGCAGGAGAGTGGGATTAGACTGGGTGGGATATTAAAGGGTATGGGGAGTGAGCAGGAGAGTGGGATTAGACTGGGTGGGATATTAAAGGGTATGGGGAGTGAGTAGGAGAGTAGGATTAGGCTGGGTGGGATATTAAAGGGTATGGGGACAGAGCAGGAGAGTGGGATTAGACTGGGTGGGATATTAAGGGGTATGGGGAGTGAGCAGGAGAGTGGGATTAGACTGGATGAGATATTAAAGGGTATGGGGTGTGAGCAGGAGAGTGCGATTAGACTGGGTGGGATATTAAAGGGTATGGGGAGTGAGCAGATGAGTGGGATTAGACTGGGTGGGATATTAAATGGTATGGGGAGTGAGCAGGAGAGTGCGATTAGACTTGGTGGGATATTAAAGGGTATGGGGAATAAGCAGGAGAGTGGGATTAGACTGGGTGGGATATTAAAGTGTATGGGGAGTGAGGGGGAGAGTGGGATAGACTGGGTGGGATATTAAAGGGTATGGGGAGTGAGCGAGAGAGTGAGATTAGACTGGGTGGGATATTAAAGTGCATGGGAGTGAGCAGGAGAGTGGGATTAGACTGGGTGGGATATTAAAGGGTATGGGGAGTGAGGGGAGAGTGGATTAGACTGGGTGGGATACTAAAGGGTATGGGAGTGAGCGGAGTGTGGGATTAGACTGGGTGGGATATTAAAGTGTATGGGGAGTGAGCGGGAGAGTGGGATTAGACTGGGTGGGATATTAAAGGGTATGGGGAGTGAGCAAGAGAGTGTGATTAGACTGGGTGGGATATTAAAGGGTATGGGGAGTGAGCAGGAGAGTGGGATTAGACTGGGTGGGATATTAAAGGGTATGGGGAATGAGCAGGAGAGAGAGATTAGACTGGGTGGGATATTAAAGGGTATGGGGAATGAGTGCGAGAGTGGGATTAGACTGGGTGAGATATTAAAGGGTATGGGGAGTGAGTGCGAGAGTGGGATTAGACTGGGTGGGATATTAAAGGGTATGGGAAGTGAGCAGGAGAGTGGGATTAGACTGGGTGAGATATTAAAGGGTATGGGGAGTGAGCTGGAGAGTGGGATTAGACTAGGTGGGATATTAAAGGGTATGGGGAGTGAGTAGGAGAGTTGGATTAGACTGGGTGGATATTAAAGGGTATGAGGAGTGAGCAGGAGAGTGGGATTAGACTGGGTGGGATATTAAAGGGTGCGGGGAATGAGGGCGAGAGAGGGATTAGACTGGGTGGGATATTAAAGGGTGTGGGGAGTGAGGGGGAGAGTGGGATTAGACTGGGTTAGATATTAAAGGGTATGGGGAGTGAGCAGGAGAGTGGGATAGACTGGGTGGGATATTAAAGGGGACGGGGAGTGAGCAGGAGAGTGGGATTAGACTGGGTGGGATATTAAATGGTATGGGGAGTGAGCAGGAGAGTGGGATTAGACTGGGTGAGATATTAAAGGGTATGGGGAGTGAGCGGGAGAGTGGGATTAAACTGGGTGGGATATTAAAGGGTATGGGGAATAAGCAGGAGAGTGGGATTAGACTGGGTGGGATATTAAAGTGTATGGGGAGTGAGGGGGAGAGTAGGATAGACTGGGTGGGATATTAAAGGGTATGGGGAGTGAGCAAGAGAGTGAGATTAGACTGGGTGGGATATTAAAGTGTATGGGAGTGAGCAGGAGAGTGGGATAAGACTGGGTGGGATATTAAAGGGTATGGGGAGTGAGTGAGAGAGTGAGATTAGACTGGGTGGGATATTAAAGGGTATGGGGAGTGAGCAGGAGAGTGGGATTAGACTGCGTGGGATATTAAAGGGTATGGGGAATGAGCAGGGGAAAGAGATTAGACTGGGTGGGATATTAAAGGGTATGGGGAATGAATGCGAGAGTGGGATTAGACTGGGTGAGATATTAAAGTGTATGGGGAGTGAGCAGGAGAGTGGGATTAGACTGGGTGGGATATTAAAGGGTATGGGGAGTGAGCAGGAGAGAGTGAGATTAGACTGGGTGGGATATTAAAGTGTATGGGGAGTGAGGGGGAGAGTGGGATTAGACTGGGTGGGATATTAAAGGGTATGGGGAGTGAGCGAGAGAGTGAGATTAGACTGGGTGGGATATTAAAGTGTATGGGGAGTGAGCAGGAGAGTGGGATTAGACTGGGTGGGATATTAAAGGGTATGGGGAGTGAGCGGGAGAGTGAGATTAGACTGGGTGGGATATTAAAGGGTATGGGGAGTGAGCAGAGAGTGGGATTAGACTAGGTGAGATATTAAATGGTATGGGGAATGAGCAGAGAGAGAGATTAGACTGGGTGGGATATTAAAGGGGACGGGGAGTGATGCAGGAGAGTGGGATTAGACTAGGTGAGATATTAAATGTTATGGGGAGTGAAGTGCGAGAGTGGGATTAGACTGGGTGGGATATTAAAGGGTATGGGGAGTGAGCAGGAGAGTGGGATAGACTGGGTGGGATATTAAAGGGTATGGGGAGTGAGCGGGAGTGTGGGATTAGACTGGGTGGGATATTAAAGTGTATGGGGAGTGAGCGGGAGAGTGGGATTAGACTGGGTGGGATATTAAAGGGTATGGGGAGTGAGCGAGAGAGTGAGATTAGACTGGGTGGGATATTAAAGGGTATGGGGAGTGAGCAGGAGAGTGGGATTAGACTGGGTGGGATATTAAAGGGGTATGGGGAGTGAGCGAGAGAGTGAGATTAGACTGGGTGGGATATTAAAGGGTATGGGGAGTGAGCAGGAGAGTGGGATTAGACTGGGTGGGATATTAAAGGGTATGGGGAATGAGCAGGAGAGAGAGATTAGACTGGGTGGGATATTAAAGGGTATGGGGAATGAATGCGAGAGTGGGATTAGACTGGGTGAGATATTAAACGTTATGGGGAATGAGTGCGAGAGTGGGATTAGACTGGGTGGGATATTAAAGGGGACGGGGAGTGAGCAGGAGAGTGGGATTAGACTGGGTGGGATATTAAATGGTATGGGGAGTGAAGGGGGAGAGTGGGATTAGACTGGGTGGGATATTAAAGGGTACGGGGAGTGAGCAGAAGAGTGGGATTAGACTGGGTGGGATATTAAAGTGTACGGGGAGTGAGCAGGAGAGTGGGATTAGACTGGATGAGATATTAAAGGGGACGGGGAATGAGCAGGTGATTTGTGATTAGACTGGGTGGGATATTAAAGGGTATGGGGAGTGAGCAGGAGAGTGGGATTAGACTGGGTGGGATATTAAAGGGTATGGGGAGTGAGCTGGAGAGTGGGATTAGACTGGGTGGGTTATTAAAGGGTATGGGGAGTGAGTAGGAGAGTTGGATTAGACTGGGTGGATATTAAAGGGTATGGGGAGTGAGCAGGAGAGTGGGATTAGACTGGGAGGGATATTACAGTGTGCGGGGAATGAGTGCGAGAGTGGGATTAGACTGGGTGGGATATTAAAGGGTATGGGGAGTGAGCAGGAGAGTGGGATAGACTGGGTGGGATATTAAAGGGTATGGGGAGTGAGGGGGAGAGTGGGATTAGACTGGGTGGGATATTAAAGGGTATGGGGAGTGAGCAGGAGAATGGGATTAGACTGGGTGAGATATTAAAGGGTTTGGGAGTGAGCAGGAAAGTGGGATTAGACTGGGTGAGATATTTAAGGGTATGGGGAGTGAGCGGGAGAGTGGGATTAGACTGGGTGGGATATTAAAGGGTATGGGGAATGAGTAGGAGAGTTGGATTAGACTGGGTGGGATATTAAATGGTATGGGGAGTGAGCAGGAGAGTGGTATTAGACTGGGTGGGATATTAAATGGTATGGGGAGTGAGCAGGAGAGTGAAATTAGGCTGGGTGGGATATTAAAGTGTATGGGGAGTGAGGGGGAGAGTGGGATTAGACTGGGTGAGATATTAAACGGTATCGGGAGCGAGGGGGAGAGTGGGATTAGACTGGATGGGATATTAAAGGGTGAGTGGAGTGATGGGGAGAGTGGGATTAGACTGGATGGGATATTAAAGGGTACGGGGAGCGAGGGGGAGAGTGGGATTAGACTGGGTGAGATTTTAAAGGGTACGGGGAGTGAGCAGGAGAGTGGGATTAGACTGGATGAGATATTAAATGGTATGGGGAGTGCGGGATAGAGTGGGATTAGACTGGATGAGATATTAAAGGGTATGGGGAGTGAGGGGGAGAGTGGGATTAGGCTGCCTGAGATATTAAACGGTATGGGGAGTGAGCGGGATTAGAGTAGGTGTGCTATTAATGCATAAGGGAGTGAGCAGCAGTTTGGAATGTTAATGGAGAGTGGGATTAGACTAGATGGGATATTAATGGGCATGGACAGTGGTGGGCTGAGATTAGGTGACATATTTAATGTCTCGGGGAGTGAGCAGGAGGGTGCAATTAGATTGGGAATGGTATTAAAAGGTACGGTGAGCAAGCAAGGAAGTGGGATTAGATTCGGTGGGCCATTAAAGGGAATGGGAATTTAGCAGGGAAAGTGTTATTAGACTAGGTGGGATAATAAAAGTTAGGGGGAGTTTGCAGAAGAGTGGGATTAAACTGGATGGTCTCCTAAAGGTTATGGAGAGTGGGATTAGTTTTGCTGTAATATTATAGGGTACGGTGAGTGAGCAGGATTAGAATAGGTGGGATATTAAAGGATATTGAGTATAAATACCCATTGAAATACTATTCCCCATTGAGATACTATTCCCCATTGAGATACTATTCCCCATTGAGTTCCCATTTCCCCATTGAGTTCCATTTCCCGTTGAGTTCCATTTCCCCATTGAGTTCCATTTCCCCATTGAGTTCCATTTCCCCATTGAGTTCCATTTCCCGATTGAGTTCCATTTCCCCATTGAGTTCCATTTCCCCATTGAGTTCCATTTCCCCATTGAGTTCCATTTCCCGTTGAGTTCCATTTCCCCATTGAGTTCCATTTCCCCATTCAGTTTTTATGCCCTGTTTACTTCTCATTTAGATGCTATTCTGCTGTGTATTTGCCATTGTTTCTATTCCCCTAGTTATTTCTGATTTAGTTTCGATTCCTGTTTATTCCCATTGAACATCTATCCCTGTTTATTCCCATTGAACATCTATCCCTGGTTATTCCCATTGAACTTCTATCCCTGTTTATTCCCATTGAACTTCTATCCCTGTTTATCTCCATTGAACTTCTATCCCTGTTTATTCCCATTGATCTTCTATATCCATTTATTCCCATTGATCTTCTATATCCCTGTTTATTCCCATTGAACTTCTATATCCAGTTTATTCCCATTGATCTTCTATCCCTGTTTATTCCCATTGAACTTCTATATCCCTGTTTATTCCCATTGAACTTCTATCCCTGTTTATTCCCATTGAACTTCTATATTCCTGTTTATTCCCATTTATTCAATATTGCCCTGTTTATTCCCAGTTGAGTTGCTATTCCTCATGGAGCGGCCGCTCCGAGAATGATTAAGCCTCTGATTACCAATTAAATTGCCTCCCAATGCTCACTAAAGCAGCACATGTCATGTTCCTGGCTGGTGCTGCAACTAAACATCCTCTGCGAACAGCACACCAACTGAACAGGAGGAAATAAGTCGTGGGTGAGGATGGTGAGTGCTGCTTCATGTCATGTTCAGCTTTCACTGTTCACTTGCCGCTGGAGAGCGACTGACTGCGCTACAATTGAAGAGGACTGTTGATGCAGATCGGGAGATATTCTGGGCCACTTTGTCCACACTTCCCCAACATATTATCAACATTTTATTCCTCAAATTCTCTGAGGACTTCACCTATTAAGAGTGAGTGCAGGGCTACTGTACCCTATTGGACACCTCGCAGGAGCTACCGGGAGAAAGGGAGCTGTTGGTCATGGGCATCTTCCTAGGAATCCCCCCCAACCTTGCTCTGCCTGAGGAACTGGAGGAGGCGTTGAGGCCGGACGGAGCAGCACCTGCTGCTGAAGGAGAGAGGAGGAGGCGGGACAGAAGGGCGATGAGGCTCCAGACTCGTTTGTGACTTGCTTCCTGCTCCGCAGCCTGGCGATCATGAGAGACCGGCCGTCACCACCAGCCATTGTGCCAGAGGGACAAGCTCAGGAGCCACGATGAGGAAGAGGAGGTTGAGGAGGAGGAGGAGGAGGAGGAGGAGGAGGAGGTTGAGGAAGAGGAGGAGGAAGACGAGGAGGAGGAGGTTGAGGAGTTTGAGGAGGAGGAGGAGGAGGAGGAGATTGAGGTAGAGGAGGAGGAAGACGAGGAGGAGGAGGTTGAGGAGTTTGAGGAGGAGGAGGAGGAGGAGGTCGAGGAAGAGGAGGAGGAAGACGAGGAGGAAGAGGTTGAGGAGTTTGAGGAGGAGGAAGATGAGGAGGAGGAGGTTGAGGAAGAGGAGGAGGAAGACGAGGAGGAGGAGGTTGAGGAAGAGGAGGAGGAAGACGAGGAGGAGGAGGTTGAGGAGTTTGAGGAGGTTGAGATTGAGGAGGAGGAGGAGGAGGAGGAGGAGGAGGAGGAGGAGTTTGAGGAGTTTGAGGAGTTTGAGGAGTTTGAGGAGTTTGAGGTTGAGGAGGAGGAGGAGGCGGAGGAAGAGGTTGAGGAAGAGGTGGAGGAAGACACGGAGGAGGAGGTTGAGGAGTTTGAGGAGGAGGAGGAGGAGGAGGTTGAGGAAGAGGAGGAGGAAGACGAGGAGGAGGAGGTTGAGGAGTTTGAGGAGGAGGAGTTTGAGGAGGAGGAGGAGGAAGAGGAGGAGGAGGAGGCGGAGGAGGAGAGAGGAGGAAGATGAGGAGGAGGAGGTTGAGGAAGAGGAGGAGGAAGAGGTTGAGGAAGAGGAGGAGGAAGACGAGGAGGAGGAGGGTGAGGAGTTTAAGGAGGAGGAGGAGGTTGAGGCTTTGAGGAGGTTGAGGTTGAGGTTGAGGAGGAGGAGGAGGAGGCGGAGGAGGAGGTTGAGGAAGCGGAGGAGGAAGACAAGGAGGAGGAGGTTGAGGAGTTTGAGGAGGAGGAGGAAGAGGAGGAGGAGGTTGGGGAGCAGCAGGAAGATGAGGGGGACCGAGGGAGCTCCAGAGGGCTCCAGGCAGACGCCCACACCTGGGAGGACCGCCCGCCACCGTCTAAGTGAAGACTGCTTTTGAGAGACAACCTCCACCATCAGACTTCGGAGCAAAGTTGCCTTCCGCGACCGAGGATCGATCAAGGAGTCCACCAACCGCACTCAATCCTTTCAACCCCTTCCCCATAAAGATGGCAGTAAGAAAGAATCTGAAGAGGGCAGTTCAGATGTCCTTCCTGAGACGCCCTCGAGAGAGAGACTGTGGGCCCTAATGGCCTCGCCTCAGACAGCAGCAGCTAAGCGTGGGCTTCAGCAGTCTGGGCCGCCTGGCTGACAAGGGCAACGGTGGAGTGGTGGGCGAGGGAGCAGCAATGCTGTCCATCCAGAGAGAGGACAGTAAGGTTCCTGCTCCATGATTCCCTGGCCGCTACCTCCGTCCTTCTGTTCAGCCCGTCTAGTGATCTGGTGGAGGACAGGTCTGTGGACAGCTGAGAGGAGCCCAGAGCCACCCTGGCAGCTGCCTGGGCTTCCATTGCGGGACTTTGTCGTTCCAGGGAAGCTGCTGTGACTGCGGTGGAATCTGCGACCTCAGTCATCAGAGAGCGGGGGGGGGGGGGGGGGGGATGGGAAGCGGTCGAGAAACCCGGGTGAACGGGTTTCCCACAGGCCCTGCTGAATTTGAAGGCAGAGCCTGATTGGCATTTGGAATCACTGCCGCAGAAAGGAAGGAGGGAGGGATGGGAGGGGGAATTGGGGGCCGGAGGGGCAGGTCAGGAGGGGGGGAGGTCAGAATGTGATTGGGGGTCAGAGGGGGGAGGTCAGAGGGTGATCGGAGGCCAGGGGGCGAGGTCAGATGGTGATTGGGGGTCGGAAGGAGGAGGTCAGGGGGTGATCAGGGGTCAGAGGGGGGAGGTCAGAAGGTGATCAGGGGTCAGAGGGGGGAGGTCAGAAAGTTATCAGGGGTCGGGGGGGGGAAGTCAGAGGGTGAACGGGGGTCAGAGGGGTGAGGTCAGAGGGTGATCGGGGGTCAGAGGGGTGAGGTCAGAGGGTGATCGGGGGGTCAGAGGGGCGAGGTCAGATGGTGATCGAGAGCCGGGGGGGAGGTCAGAGGGTGATCGAGGGCCGGAATGGGAAGGTCAGAGGGTTATCGGGGGTCAGAGGGGCGAGGTCAGATGGTGATCGGGGGCCGACGGGGGAGGTCAGAGGGTGAACGGGGATCGGAGGGGTGAGGTCAGTGGGTGATCGGGGGTCAGAGGGGCGAGGTCAGATGGTGATCGAGTTCCGGGGGGGAGGTCAGAGGGTGATCGGGGGTCAGAGGGGCGAGGTCAGATGGTGATCGAGGGCCGGAATGGGAAGGTCAGAGGGTTATCGGGGGTCAGATGGGCGAGGTCAGATGGTGATCAGGGGTCAGAGGGGCGAGGTCAGATGGTGATCGAGGGCCGGAATGGGAAGGTCAGAGGGTGAACGGGGGTCGGAGGGGTGAGGTCAGATGGTGATCGGGGGCCGGAGGGGGGAGGTCAGAGGGTGATCGGGGGTCAGAGGGGCGAGGTCAGATGGTGATCGAGTTCCGGGGGGAAGTCAGGGGGTGATCGGGGGTCAGAGGGGCGAGGTCAGATGGGGATCGAGGGCCGGGGGGGAGGTCAGAGGGTGATTGAGGGCCGGAATGGGAAGGTCAGAGGGTTATCGGGGGTCAGAGGGGCGAGGTCAGAGGGTGAACGGGGGTCGGAAGGGGGAGGCCAGAGGGTGATCGGGGGTCAGAGGGGCGAGGTCAGAGGGTGAACGGGGGTCGGAAGGGGGAGGTCAGAGTGTGATCGGGGGTCAGAGGGGCGAGGTCAGATGGTGATCGAGGGCCGGGGGGGAGGTCAGAGGGTGATCGAGGGCCGGAATGGGAAGGTCAGAGGGTGATCGGGGGTCAGAGGGGCGAGGACAGATGGTGATCGCGGGCCGGAGGGGCAGGTTGGAAGGCGGATGGGTATCGTGGGACAGGATGGGGGGTAAGGTCAGCGCGAGCTTTTCTTTTACAGGCATACCAATCTCAGGCCAGCGGCGGCGTTCCAGAGCCACGTCACGATTCAAAACGTGACGCGGGCAGGAGGGAGCAGCTGATTGGGTGAGTACGGCTAGGTAAGTATTTGTACTACTCTATAGTTTGACAGTTAAGGTTCACAGTTTATAAAGTTTAGAAGGTCTTAATTTTGTGGATATAGTTTCAGTGCTAGTAACCAAGAGCCCTTGAGTATATCATTTAATTGAGAGTAATTGGTGGTATTGATTTGATTTAATTTAAGTTCAATTAATTAAAGGGTAAGTCATGACAGGACAGCCCAGCCCCGTGTTATGCTCCTCCTGCTCGATGTAGGAAATCAGGGACCCTTCCGGTGTCCCTGACAACCATGTGTGCGGGAAGTGTATCCAGCTGCAGCTACTGACAGACAGCATTGCGGCGCTGGAGCTGCGGATGGAGGCGTATTGGAGCATTCATGATGCTGAGAACCTCGTGGATAGCACATTTAGAGAGTTGGTCACACCGCAGGCAAAGGGTGCACAGGCAGGAAGTAAATGGGTGACCACCAGGTGACCACCAGGCAGAGTAAGAGGTGCAGGCAGGTAGTGCAGGGGTCCCCTGTGGACACCCCACTCTCAAACAGATATACCACTTTGGATACTGTTGGGGGGGATGACTTATCAGGGGAAAGCAGCAGCAGCCAACTTCCTGGCACCATGGGTGGCTCTGCTGCACAGGCTGGGAGGAAAAAGACTGGTAGAGCTATAGTGATAAGGGACTCAATTGTAAGGGGAATAGATAGGCGTTTCTGCGGCCGCAACCGAGACTCCAGGATGGTGTGTTGCCTCCCTGGTGCAAGCGTCAAGGATGTCTCGGAGTGGCTACAGGACATTTTGGAGGGGGAGGGCGAAAAGCCAGCTGTCGTGGTGCACATAGGCACCAACGATATAGGTAAAAAAGGGGATGAGGTCTAAAAGCAGAATATAGGGAGTTAGGAGGAAGAGTTTATTGAGTGTATTAGGGATGGATTTCTTGAGCAGTATCTAACTGATCCTACAAGGGGGCAAGCAACCTTGGACCTGGTCCTGTGTAACGAGTCAGGATTAATTAATAATGTCCTAGTTAAGGATCCCCTTGGAATGAGTGACCATAACATGGTTGAATTCCATATCCAATTAGAGGGTGAGAAGGTTGGTTCTCAAACAAACGTACTAAGCTTGAATAAAGGAGACTATGATGGTATGAGAGCGGAATTGATTAATGTGGACTGGGAAAATAGGTTAAAGGGTAAGACGGTACATGAGCAGTGTTCCGACGAAGGGTTTTCGACCTGAAACGTTAACTCTGTTTCTCTCTCCACGGATGCTGCCTGGCCTGCTGAGTTTTTCCAGCGTTTTCTGTTGTTATTTCGGATTTCCAGCATCCGCAGTATTTTGCTATCACATGAGCAGTGGTGTTCATTTAAGGAGTTATTGTACAACTTTCAAAAAGTATATATTGTATATAAGTATATAAGTGGACGTAGTGTATTTAGACTTCCAGAAGGCATTCGACAAGGTGCCACATAAAAGATTATTGCTCAAGATAAAAAATCACTGGATTGGGGGTAATATTCTGGCATGGGTGGAGGATTGGTTATCTAACAGGAAGCAGAGAGTTGAGATAAATGGTTCATTCTCAGACTGGCAACCAGTAGCCAGTGGTGTTCACGCAGGGGTCGGTGCTGGGTCCCCAACTCTTTACAATCTATATTAACGATTTGGAGGAGGGGACAGAGTGTAACATATCAAAGATTGCAGATGATACAAAGATGGGAGGGAAAGTAGAAAGTGAGGAGGACATAAAAAACCTACAAGGGGATATCGACAGGCTGGGTGAGTGGGCGGAGATTTGGCAGATGCAATACAATATTGGAAAATGTGAGGTTATGCACTTTGGCAGGAAAAATCAGAGAGCAAGTTATTATCTTAATGGCGAGAAACTGGAAAGTACTGCAGTACAAAGGGATCTGGGGGTCCTAGTGCAAGAAAATCAAAAAGTTAGTATACAGGTGGAGCAGGTGATCAAGAAGGCCATCGGAATGTTGGCTTTTATTGCTAGGGGGATAGATTATAAAAACAGGGAGGTATTGCTGCAGTTATATAAGGTATTGGTGAGACCACACCTGGAATACTGCATACAGTTTTGGTGTCCATACTTAAGAAAAGACATACTTGCTCTCGAGGCAGTACAAAGAAGGTTCACTCAGTTAATCCCAGGGATGAGGGGGTGGACATATGAGGAGAGGTTGAGTAGATTGGGACTCTACTCATTGGAGTTCAGAAGAGTGAGAGGCGATCTTATTGAAACATATAAGATTGTGAAGGGGCTTGATCGGGTGGATGCGGTAATGATGTTCCCAAGGATGGGTGAAACTAGAACTAGGGGGCATAATCTTAGAATAAGGGGCTGCTCTTTCAAAACAGAGATGAGGAGAAACTTCTTCACTCAGAGGTCTGTGGAATTTGCTACCCCAGGAAGCTGTGGAAGCTACATCATTAAATAAATTGAAAACAGAAATAGACAGTTTCCTAGAAGTAAAGGGAATTAGGGGTTACGGGGAGCGGGCAGGAAATTGAACATGAGGCTGAGTTTGGATTGGTCAAGGCCCTGTGGGTGGCGGTGCGGGCCCAGGGGCTGAGTGGCCGGGTCCTGCTCCTACTTCTTGTGTTCTTTAGATTTGAGGTGAGGATCAGATCAGCCATGATCTTATTGAATGGCAGAGCAGGCTCGAGGGGCCGATTGGCCTACTCCTGCTCCTATTTCTTATGTTCTTATCTGTGAGTGAGTCTGTTCCCTGTCCATCTGTGAGTGTGTCTGTTCCCTGTCCATCTTTGAGTGAGTCTGTTTCGTGTCCACCTGTGAGTCTTTTCCCAGTCCAGCTCAGACTGAGTATGTTTCCTGTCGATCTGTGAGTGAGACTGTTCCCTTTCCAGCTGAGTGTGAGTATGTTCCATGTCCATCTGCGAGTGAGTCTGTTTCGTGTCCACCTGTGAGTCTTTTCCCAGTCCAGCTCAGACTGAGTATGTTTCCTGTCGACCTGTGAGTGAGTCTGTTCCCTTTCCATCTGAGTGTGAGTCTGTTCCCTGTCCATCTGAGAGTGAGTCTGTTCCCTCTCCATCTGTGAGTGAATCTGTTCCCTCTCCATCTGTGAGTGAGTCTGTTCCCTGTCCATCTGTGAGTGAGTCTGTTCCCTGTCCATCTGAGAGTGAGTCTGTTCCCTGTCCATCTGGGAGTGAGTCTGTTCCCTGTCCATCTGTGAGTGAGCCTGTTCCCTGTCAAGCTGAGAGTGAGTCTGTTCCCTGTCCATCTGTGAGTGAGTCTGTTCCCTGTCCATCTGAGAGAGTCTGTTTCCTGTCCAGCCGAGAGTGCGTCTGTTCCCTGTCCATCTGTAGGGAGTGGTTGTGGTAGGAGTCAGCCTTTCCCCTGACTCAGTGAGCGGTTCGAATCGCTCCCACGCCCCATGTTCAAAACTTGGACTTATTTAGGGGTTGTGAATAAAGATGTAGTAGACAACTGGGTCTGATGAAAAGAACTATAACTTGTATTAAAATTAAAAAGGTAACAAACTTAAACACACTTCACACTTAAACAGGTTTGGGGAACACACGGTTACAGGTGAGGCAGAATGACAGTAGAACAATAACCCACCCCTCCCAACCCCACTTTACTAGCTAAGTTAGACTCTTGAGGACCAGGGATAATGCTCACCAAACGAATCCTTTGACAGTTGAGATATGGTTTAAAGTCCTTTTAAGTAAAAAGTTTTATAAGGCCCTTGTGCCTCGAGGTGTCTGATGGTCACTGGAACCGTAATCTGGTTTCTTGCGTGTCGGTCTGTTTCTGGAGCCGCTGGCCTTCTTTGTTGAACGGTGTTGTTTCTGTTGAACTGTGGACTGGAGAACTCCTGTGCTTCAGCTGTCCTGCTTGTGGCTTCTCGGTGTGGCTTGAACAGATTGTTTTAAACTGCTAGGCTGCAAAACTGCTCGTCTCTGTGGAACTTCTCCCTGTAGAACTCCTGATTCTTCCAGCACAGGTCCCTGTAGCACTCCGGCTTGTAGAACTCGTCTCGTTCCAGCACAGGTCTCCAGTCATACTGTTCGATTGTTCCTTATTTGCCTGCCAAAACTTCCCAGTGCTTTGTTTAATTCTGGTGGGCTTGTTAAGGTCGTTAACTTTAATGGCAGGAGATGGCCTTTAACGATATTAAATATTTGTTAAGTGGAGGATGATTGCTGGACTGATGGTTGTTCATTTGTGTTGCCTTTACTTCTTTGTATAAATGCTAAACAGTTTGATGGGACTGGAGACAGGTCGATGACCTGTAATATACAACATTGTCTGTAGAGGCCAGGCCCGCCTCCTTTGGCAGCCTGTACTGAGGTCTGCATGTCACCTGGCCTGCTGTTTTTGCAGGGCCCTGGTTTCTGTTCGATGTCGCAGGCTTCTGCCACGAGGTCTAGAAGTCACTGTGTCCAGGGTACCCCTTATTAATAACTCTGGGGAATGTGGGAATTTTGAGAACCCGACACCATCTGAGAGTGAGTCTCTTCCCTGTCCATCTGTGAGTGAGTCTGTTCCCTGTCCATCTGTGAGTGAGTCTGTTCCCTGTCCATCTGTGAGTGAGTCTGTTCCCTGACCAGCTGTGAGTGAGTCTGTTCCCTGACCAGCTGTGAGTGAGTCTCTTCCCTGTCCATCTGTGAGTGAGTCTGTTCCCAGTCCATCTGTGAGTGAGTCTGTTCCCAGTCCATCTGAGATTGAGTCTGTTCCCTCTTCAGCTGAGAGTGAGTCTGTTTCCAACTATCTGAGAGTGAGTCTGTTCCCTGTCCATCTGTGAGTGAGTCTGTTCCCTGTCCATCTGTGAGTGAGTCTGTTCCCTGTCCATCTGTGAGTGAGTCTCTTCCCTGTCCATCTGTGAGTGAGTCTGTTCCCTGTCCATCTGTGAGTGAGTCTGTTCCCTGTCCATCTGTGAGTGAGTCTGTTCCCTGTCCATCTGTGAGTGAGTCTGTTCCCTGTCCATCTGTGAGTGAGTCTGTTCCCTGTCCATCTGTGAGTGAGTCTGTTCCCTGTCCATCTGTGAGTGAGTCTCTTCCCTGTCCATCTGTGAGTGAGTCTGTTCCCTGACCAGCTGTGAGTGAGTCTGTTCCCTGACCAGCTGTGAGTGAGTCTCTTCCCTGTCCATCTGTGAGTGAGTCTGTTCCCAGTCCATCTGTGAGTGAGTCTGTTCCCAGTCCATCTGAGATTGAGTCTGTTCCCTCTTCAGCTGAGAGTGAGTCTGTTTCCAACTATCTGAGAGTGAGTCTGTTCCCTGTCCATCTGTGAGTGAGTCTGTTTCCTGTCCATCTGTGAGTGAGTCTGTTCCCTCTCCAGCTGTGAGTGAGTCTGTTCCCGGTCCATCTGAGAGTGAGTCTGTTCCCTGTCCATCTGTGAGTGAGTCTATTCCCTGTCCATCTGTGAGTGAGTCTATTCCCTGTCCATCTGTGAGTGAGTCTGTTCCCTGTCCAGCTGTGAGTGAGTCTGTTCCCTGTCCATCTGTGAGTGCGTCTGTGCCCTGTCCAAATGTGAGTGAGTCTGTTCCCTGTCCATCTGTGAGTGAGTCTTTCCCTGTCCAGCTGTGAGTGAGTCTGTTACATGTCCAGCTGTGAGTGAGTCTGTTCCCTGTCCAGCTGTGAGTGAGTCTCTTACCTGTCCATCTGAGAGTGAGTCTGTTCCCTGTCCATCTGTGAGTGAGTCTCTTCCCTGTCCATCTGTGAGTGAGTCTGTTCCCTGACCAGCTGTGAGTGAGTCTCTTCCCTGTCCATCTGTGAGTGAGTCTGTTCCCTGTCCATCTGTGAGTGAGTCTGTTCCCTGTCCAGCTGTGAGTGAGTCTCTTACCTGTCCATCTGAGAGTGAGTCTGTTCCCTGTCCATCTGTGAGTGAGTCTCTTCCCTGTCCATCTGTGAGTGAGTCTCTTCCCTGTCCATCTGTGAGTGATTCTCTTCCCTGTCCATCTGTGAGTGAGTCTGTTCCCTGTCCATCTGTGAGTGAGTCTGTTCCCTGTCCATCTGTGAGTGAGTCTGTTACCTGTCCAGCTGAGAGTGAGTCTGTTCCCTGTCCATCTGTGAGTGAGTCTGTTCCCTGTCCATCTGAGAGTGAGTCTGTTTCCTGTCAATCTGCAAGTGAGTCTGTTCCCTGTCCATCTGAGAGTGAGTCTGTTCCCTGTCCATCTGAGAGTGAGACTGTTCCCTGTCAATCTGCGAGTGAGTCTGTTCCCTGTCCATCTGAGAGTGAGTCTGTTCCATGTCCATCTGTGAGTGAGTCTGTTCACTGTTCATCTGTGAGTGAATCTGTTCCCTGTCCATCTGTGAGTGAGTCTGTTCCCTGTCTAGCTGAGAGTGAGACTCTTCCTTGTCCATCTTTGAGTGAGTCTGTTCCTTGACCATCTGTGAGTGAGTCGGTTCCCTGTCCATCTGTGAGTGAGTCTGTTCCCTGTCCATCAAGAGTGAGTCTGTTCCCTGTCCAGCTGTGCGTTATTCAGTTCCCGATCCATCTGTGAGTGAGTCTGTTCCCGGTCCATCTGTGAGTGCGTCGGTTCTCTGTCCATCTGAGAGTGAGTCTGTTGTCTGTCCATCTATGAGTGAGTCTGTTCCCTGTCCATCTGTGTGTGAGTCTGTTCCCTGTCTAGCTGAGAGTGAGTCTGTTGTCTGTCCATCTATGAGTGAGTCTGTTCCCTGTCCATCTGTGAGTGAGTCTGTTCCCGGTCCATCTGTGAGTGAGTCTGTTCCCGGTCCATCTGAGAGTGAGTCTGTTACCTGTCCATCTGTGAGTGAGTCTGTTACCTGTCCATCTGTGAGTGAGTCTGTTCACGGTCCATCTGAAAGTGAGTCTGTTCCCTGTCCATCTGTGAGTGAGTCTGTTCCCTGTCCATCTGAGAGTGAGTCTGTTCTCTGTCCATCTGTGAGTGAGTCTGTTCCCTGTCCATCTGTGAGTGAGTCTGTTCCCTGTCCATCTGAGAGTGCGTCTGTGCCCTGTCCAAATGTGAGTGAGTCTGTTCCCTGTCCATCTCTGAGTGCGTCTGTGCCCTGTCCAAATGTGAGTGAGTCTGTTCCCTGTCCATCTGTGAGTGAATCTGTTCCCTGTCCATCTGTGAGCGAGTCTGTTCCCTGTCCATCTGTGAGTGATTCTGCTCCCTGTCCATCTGTGAGTGAGTCTGTTCCCTGTCCATCTGTGAGTGATTCTGTTCCCTGTCCATCTGTGTGTGAGTCTGTCCCCTGTCCATCTGTGAGTGAGTCTGTTCCCTGTCCTGCTGTGAGTGAGTCTGTTCCCTGTCCAACTGAGACTGAGTAAGTTCCCTGTCCATCTGAGAGTGAGTCTGTTCCCTGTCCATCTGTGAGTGAGTATTTTCCCTCTCCATCTGTGAGTGAGTCTGTTCACTGTTCATCTGAGAGTGAGTCTGTTCCCTGTCCATCTGTGAGTGAGTCTGTTCCCTGTCCATCTGTGAATGAGTCTGTTCCCTGTCCATCTGAGATTGAATCTGTTTGTGTCCATCTGTGAGTGAGTCTGTTCCCTGTCCATCTGAGAGTAAGTCTGTTCCCTGTCCATCTGAGAGTAAGTCTGTTCCCTGTCCATCTGTGAGTGAGTCTGTTCCCGGTCCATCTGAGAGTAAGTCTGTTCCCTGTCCATCTGTGAGTGAGTCTGTTCCCTGTCCAGCTGAGAGTGAGTCTGTTCCCTGTCCATTTGTGAGTAATCTGTTCCCTGTCCAGCTGAGAGTGAGTCTGTTCCCTGTCCAGCTGTGAGTGATTCTGTTCCTGATCCATCTGTGAGTGAGTCTGTTCCCTGTCCATCTGTGAGTGAGTCTGTGTCCTGTCCATCTGTGAGTGAGTCTGTTCCTGTCCATCTGTGAGTGAGTCTGTGTCCTGTCCATCTGTGAGTGAGTCTGTTCCCTGTCCATCTGAGATTGAGTCTGTTTGTGTCCATCTGTGAGTGAGTCTGTTCCCTGTCCAATTGTGAGTGTGTCTGTTCCCTGTCCATCTGAGAGTGAGTCTGTTTGTGTCCATCTGTGAGTGAGTCTGTTCCCTGTCCATCTGTGAGTGAGCATGTTCCCTCTCCATCTGTGAGTGAGACCCTTCCTTTTCCATCAGTGAGTGAGTCTGTTCCCTGTCCATTTGTGAGTAATCTGTTCCCTGGCCAGTTGTGAGGCAGTCTGTTCCCAGTCCAGCTCAGAGTGAGTCTGTGTCCTGTCCATCTGTGAGTGAGTCTGTGTCCTGTCCATCTGTGAGTGAGTCTGTTCCCTGTCAATCTGTGAGTGAGTCTGTTCCCTGTCCATATGTGAGTGAGTCTGTGTCCTGTCCATCTGTGAGTGAGTCTGTTCCCTGTCCATCTGAGATTGAGTCTGTTCCCTGTCCATCTGTGAGTGAGTCTGTTCCCTGTCCATCTGTGAGTGAGTCTGTTCCCTGTCCATCTGTGAGTGAGTCTGTTCCCAGACCATCTGTGAGTGAGTCTGTTCCCTGTCCATCTGAGAGTGAGTCCGTTTCCTGTCCATCTGTGAGTGAGTCTGTTCCCTGTCCATCTGTGAGTGAGTCTGTTCCCTGTCCATCTGTGAGTGAGTCTGTTCCCTGTCAACCTCTGAATGAGTCTTTTATCTGTCCAGCTGTGAGTGAGTCTGTTCCCTGTCCATCTGTGAGTGAGTCTGTTCCCTGTCCATCTGTGAGTGAGTCTGTTCCCTGTCCATCTGAGAGTGAGTCTGTTCCTGTCCAGCTGTGAGTGAGTCTATTCCCTGTCCATCTGAGAGTGAGTCTGTTCCCTGTCCATCTGTGAGTGAGTCTGTTCCCTGTCCATCTGTGAGTGAGTCTGTTCCCTGTCCATCTGAGAGTGAGTCTGTTCCCTGTCCAGCTGTGAGTGAGTCTATTCCCTGTCCATCTGAGAGTGAGTCTGTTCCCTGTCCATCTGTGAGTGAGTCTGTTCCCTGTCCATCTGTGAGTGAGTCTGTTTCCTGTCCATCTGTGAGTGAGTCTGTTCCCTGTCCATCTGAGAGGGAGTCTGTTCCCTGTCCATCTGTGAGTGAGTCTGTTTCCTGTCCATCTGAGAGTGAGTCTGTTCACTGTCCATCTGAGAGTGATTCTGTTCCCTTTCCATCTGTGAGTGAGTCTGTGTCCTGTCCATCTGTGAGTGAGTCTGTTTCCTGTCCATCTGAGAGTGATTCTGTTCCCTTTCCATCTGTGAGTGAGTCTGTTCCCTGTCCATCTGTGAGTGAGTCTGTTCCCTGTCCATCTGTGAGTGAGTCTGTTCCCTGTGCACCTGTGAGTGAGTCTGATCCCTGTCCATCTGAGAGTGAGTCTGTTCCCTGTCCATCTGTGAGTGAGTCTGTTCCCTGTCTATCTGTGAGTGAGTCTGTTCCCTGTCCATCTGTGAGTGAGCATGTTCCCTCTCCATCTGTGAGTGAGACTGTTCCCGTTCCATCAGTGAGTGAGTCTGTTCCCTGTCCATTTGTGAGTGAGTCTGTTCCCTGTCCATCTGTGAGTGAATCTGTTTCTTGTCCATCTGTGAGTGAATCTGTTCCCTGTCTATCTGAGAGTGAGTCTGTTCCCTGTCTAGCTGAATGTGAGTCTGTTCCCTCTTCATCTGTGAGTGAGTCTGTTCCCTGTCCATCTGTGAGCGAGTCTGTTCCCTGTCCATCTGTGAGTGAGTCTGTCCCCTGTCTATCTGAGAGTGAGTCTGTTCCCTGTCCATCTGTGAGTGAGTCTGTTCCCTGTCTAGCTGAGAGTGAGTCTGTCCCTTGTACATCTCTGAGTGTATCTGTTCCCTCTCTATCTGTGAGTGATTTAGTTGCCTTTCCATCTGAGATTGAGTCTGTTTCCTGTCCATCTGTGAGTGAGTCTGTTCCCGGTCCATCTGTGAGTGAGTCTGTTCCCTGTCCATCTGTGAGTGAGTATTTTCCCTCTCCATCTGTGAGTGAGTCTGTTCACTGTTCATCTGAGAGTGAGTCTGTTCCCTGTCCATCTGTGAGTGAGTCTGTTCCCTGTCCATCTGTGAATGAGTCTGTTCCCTGTCCATCTGAGATTGAATCTGTTTGTGTCCATCTGTGAGTGAGTCTGTTCCCTGTCCATCTGAGAGTAAGTCTGTTCCCTGTCCATCTGAGAGTAAGTCTGTTCCCTGTCCATCTGTGAGTGAGTCTGTTCCCGGTCCATCTGAGAGTAAGTCTGTTCCCTGTCCATCTGTGAGTGAGTCTGTTCCCTGTCCAGCTGAGAGTGAGTCTGTTCCCTGTCCATTTGTGAGTAATCTGTTCCCTGTCCAGCTGAGAGTGAGTCTGTTCCCTGTCCAGCTGTGAGTGATTCTGTTCCCGATCCATCTGTGAGTGAGTCTGTTCCCTGTCCATCTGTGAGTGAGTCTGTGTCCTGTCCATCTGTGAGTGAGTCTGTTCCTGTCCATCTGTGAGTGAGTCTGTGTCCTGTCCATCTGTGAGTGAGTCTGTTCCCTGTCCATCTGAGATTGAGTCTGTTTGTGTCCATCTGTGAGTGAGTCTGTTCCCTGTCCAATTGTGAGTGTGTCTGTTCCCTGTCCATCTGAGAGTGAGTCTGTTTGTGTCCATCTGTGAGTGAGTCTGTTCCCTGTCCATCTGTGAGTGAGCATGTTCCCTCTCCATCTGTGAGTGAGTCTCTTCCCTGTCCATCTGAGAG
>JASTWF010000538.1:101823-243008 GCA_030390025.1 Squalus acanthias | reverse complement strand
TGCACTGACTCTGTTCAGTGTATATGTATTCTGTACTGTTACTGCACTGACTCTGTTCAGTGTATATGTATTTGTACAGTTACTGCACTGACTCTGTTCAGTGTATATGTATTCTGTACAGTTACTGCACTGACTCTGTTCAGTGTATATGTATTCTGTACAGTTACTGCACTGACTCTGTTCAGTGTATATGTATTCTGTACAGTTACTGCACTGACTCTGTTCAGTGTATATGTATTCTGTACAGTTACTGCACTGACTCTGTTCAGTGTATATGTATTCTGTACAGTTACTGCACTGACTCTGTTCAGTGTATATGTATTCTGTACAGTTACTGCACTGACTCTGTTCAGTGTATATGTATTCTGTACAGTTACTGCACTGACTCTGTTCAGTGTATATGTGTATACTGTACAGTTACTGCCCTGACTCTGTTCAGTGTATATGTATTCTGTACAGTTACTGCACTGACTCTGTTCAGTGTATATGTATTCTGTACAGTTACTGCACTGACTCTGTTCAGTTGTATTGTATTCTGTAAGTTACTGCACTGACTCTGTTCAGTGTATATGTATTCTGTACAGTTACTGCACTGACTCTGTTCAGTGTATATGTATTCTGTACAGTTACTGCACTGACTCTGTTCAGTGTATATGTATTCTGTACAGTTACTGCAATGACTCTGTTCAGTGTATATGTATTCTGTACAGTTACTGCACTGACTCTGTTCAGTGTATATGTATTCTGTACAGTTACTGCACTGACTCTGTTCAGTGTATATGTATTCTGTACAGTTACTGCACTGACTCTGTTCAGTGTATATGTATTCTGTACAGTTACTGCACTGACTCTGTTCAGTGTATATGTATTCTGTACAGTTACTGCACTGACTCTGTTCAGTGTGTATATGTATTCTGTACAGTTACTGCACTGACTCTGTTCAGTGTATATGTATTCTGTACAGTTACTGCTGACTCTGTTCAGTGTATATGTATTCTGTACAGTTACTGCACTGACTCTGTTCAGTGTATATGTATTCTGTACAGTTACTGCACTGACTCTGTTCAGTGTATATGTATTCTGTACAGTTACTGCACTGACTCTGTTCAGTGTGTATATGTATTCTGTACAGTTACTGCACTGACTCTGTTCAGTGTATATGTATTCTGTACAGTTACTGCACTGACTCTGTTCAGTGTATATGTATTCTGTAGTTACTGCACTGACTCTGTTCAGTGTATATGTATTCTGTACAGTTACTGCACTGACTCTGTTCAGTGTATATGTATTCTGTACAGTTACTGCACTGACTCTGTTCAGTGTATATGTTTTCTGTACAGTTACTGCACTGACTCTGTTCAGTGTATATGTATTCTGTACAGTTACTGCACTGACTCTGTTCAGTGTATATGTATTCTGTACAGTTACTGCACTGACTCTGTTCAGTGTATATGTATTCTGTACAGTTACTGCACTGACTCTGTTCAGTGTATATGTATTCTGTACAGTTACTGCACTGACTCTGTTCAGTGTATATGTATTCTGTACAGTTACTGCACTGACTCTGTTCAGTGTATATGTATTCTGTACAGTTACTGCACTGACTCTGTTCAGTGTATATGTATTCTGTACAGTTACTGCACTGACTCTGTTCAGTGTATATGTATTCTGTACAGTTACTGCATGACTCTGTTCAGTGTATATGTATTCTGTACAGTTACTGCACTGACTCTGTTCAGTGTATATGTATTCTGTACAGTTACTGCACTGACTCTGTTCAGTGTATATGTATTCTGTACAGTTACTGCACTGACTCTGTTCAGTGTATATGTATTCTGTACAGTTACTGCACTGACTCTGTTCAGTGTATATGTATTCTGTACAGTTACTGCACTGACTCTGTTCAGTGTATATGTATTCTGTACAGTTACTGCACTGACTCTGTTCAGTGTATATGTTCTGTACAGTTACTGCACTGACTCTGTTCAGTGTATATGTATTCTGTACAGTTACTGCACTGACTCTGTTCAGCGTGTATATGTATTCTGTACAGTTACTGCATGACTCTGTTCAGTGTATATGTATTCTGTACAGTTACTGCACTGACTCTGTTCAGTGTATATGTATTCTGTACAGTTACTGCACTGACTCTGTTCAGTGTATATATGTATTCTGTACAGTTACTGCACTGACTCTGTTCAGTGTATATGTATTCTGTACAGTTACTGCACTGACTCTGTTCAGTGTATATGTATTTGTACAGTTACTGCATGACTCTGTTCAGTTGATATGTATTCTGTACAGTTACTGCACTGACTCTGTTCAGTGTATATGTATTCTGTACAGTTACTGCACTGACTCTGTTCAGTGTATATGTATTCTGTACAGTTACTGCACTGACTCTGTTCAGTGTATATGTATTCTGTACAGTTACTGCACTGACTCTGTTCAGTGTATATGTATTCTGTACAGTTACTGCACTGACTCTGTTCAGTGTATATGTATTCTGTACAGTTACTGCACTGACTCTGTTCAGTGTATATGTATTCTGTACAGTTACTGCACTGACTCTGTTCAGTGTATATGTATTCTGTACAGTTACTGCACTGACTGTTCAGTGTATATGTATTCTGTACAGTTACTGCACTGACTCTGTTCAGTGTATATGTATTCTGTACATATACTGCACTGACTCTGTTCAGTGTATATGTATTCTGTACAGTTACTGCACTGACTCTGTTCAGTGTATATGTATTCTGTACAGTTACTGCACTGACTCTGTTCAGTGTATATGTATTCTGTACAGTTACTGCACTGACTCTGTTCAGTGTATATGTATTCTGTACAGTTACTGCACTGACTCTGTTCAGTGTATATGTATCTGTACAGTTACTGCACTGACTCTGTTCAGTGTATATGTATTCTGTACAGTTACTGCACTGACTCTGTTCAGTGTATATGTATTCTGTACAGTTACTGCACTGACTCTGTTCAGTGTATATGTATTCTGTACAGTTACTGCACTGACTCTGTTCAGTGTATATGTATTCTGTACAGTTACTGCACTGACTCTGTTCAGTGTATATGTATTCTGTACAGTTACTGCACTGACTCTGTTCAGTGTATATGTATTCTGTACAGTTACTGCACTGACTCTGTTCAGTGTATATGTATTCTGTACAGTTACTGCACTGACTCTGTTCAGTGTATATGTATTCTGTACAGTTACTGCACTGACTCTGTTCAGGGTGTATATGTATTCTGTACAGTTACTGCACTGACTCTGTTCAGTGTATATGTATTCTGTACAGTTACTGCACTGACTCTGTTCAGTGTATATGTATTCTGTACAGTTACTGCACTGACTCTGTTCAGTGTATATGTATTCTGTACAGTTACTGCACTGACTCTGTTCAGTGTATATGTATTCTGTACAGTTACTGCACTGACTCTGTTCAGTGTATATGTATTCTGTACAGTTACTGCACTGACTCTGTTCAGTGTATATGTATTCTGTACAGTTACTGCACTGACTCTGTTCAGTGTATATGTATTCTGTACAGTTACTGCACTGACTCTGTTCAGTGTATATGTATTCTGTACAGTTACTGCACTGACTCTGTTCAGTGTTATGTATTCTGTACAGTTACTGCACTGACTCTGTTCAGTGTATATGTATTCTGTACAGTTACTGCACTGACTCTGTTCAGGTGTATATGTATTCTGTACAGTTACTGCACTGACTCTGTTCAGTGTATATGTATTCTGTACAGTTACTGCACTGACTGTTCAGTGTATATGTATTCTGTACAGTTACTGCACTGACTTGTTCAGTGTGTATATGT
This sequence comes from Squalus acanthias, assembly GCA_030390025.1. Lineage (NCBI taxonomy): Eukaryota > Metazoa > Chordata > Chondrichthyes > Squaliformes > Squalidae > Squalus > Squalus acanthias. The sequence continues at coordinate 239,163 of JASTWF010000538.1, read as the reverse complement.
TCAGTGACAGTTACCCTGACTCTGTTCAGTGTATATGTATTCTGTACAGTTACTGCACTGACTCTGTTCAGTGTATATGTATTCTGTACAGTTACTGCACTGACTCTGTTCAGTGTATATGTATTCTGTACAGTTACTGCACTGACTCTGTTCAGTGTATATGTATTCTGTACAGTTACTGCACTGACTCTGTTCAGTGTATATGTATTCTGTACAGTTACTGCACTGACTCTGTTCAGTGTATATGTATTCTGTACAGTTACTGCACTGACTCTGTTCAGTGTATATGTATTCTGTACAGTTACTGCACTGACTCTGTTCAGTGTATATGTATTCTGTACAGTTACTGCACTGACTCTGTTCAGTGTATATGTATTCTGTACAGTTACTGCACTGACTCTGTTCAGTGTATATGTATTCTGTACAGTTACTGCACTGACTCTGTTCAGTGTATATGTATTCTGTACAGTTACTGCACTGACTCTGTTCAGTGTATATGTATTCTGTACAGTTACTGCACTGACTCTGTTCAGTGTATATGTATTCTGTACAGTTACTGCACTGACTCTGTTCAGTGTATATGTATTCTGTACAGTTACTGCACTGACTCTGTTCAGTGTATATGTATTCTGTACAGTTACTGCACTGACTCTGTTCAGTGTATATGTATTCTGTACAGTTACTGCACTGACTCTGTTCAGTGTATATGTATTCTGTACAGTTACTGCACTGACTCTGTTCAGTGTATATGTATTCTGTACAGTTACTGCACTGACTCTGTTCAGTGTATATGTATTCTGTACAGTTACTGCACTGACTCTGTTCAGTGTATATGTATTCTGTACAGTTACTGCACTGACTCTGTTCAGTGTATATGTATTCTGTACAGTTACTGCACTGACTCTGTTCAGTGTATATGTATTCTGTACAGTTACTGCACTGACTCTGTTCAGTGTATATGTATTCTGTACAGTTACTGCACTGACTCTGTTCAGTGTATATGTATTCTGTACAGTTACTGCACTGACTCTGTTCAGTGTATATGTATTCTGTACAGTTACTGCACTGACTCTGTTCAGTGTATATGTATTCTGTACAGTTACTGCACTGACTCTGTTCAGTGTATATGTATTCTGTACAGTTACTGCACTGACTCTGTTCAGTGTATATGTATTCTGTACAGTTACTGCACTGACTCTGTTCAGTGTATATGTATTCTGTACAGTTACTGCACTGACTCTGTTCAGTGTATATGTATTCTGTACAGTTACTGCACTGACTCTGTTCAGTGTATATGTATTCTGTACAGTTACTGCACTGACTCTGTTCAGTGTATATGTATTCTGTACAGTTACTGCACTGACTCTGTTCAGTGTATATGTATTCTGTACAGTTACTGCACTGACTCTGTTCAGTGTATATGTATTCTGTACAGTTACTGCACTGACTCTGTTCAGTGTATATGTATTCTGTACAGTTACTGCACTGACTCTGTTCAGTGTATATGTATTCTGTACAGTTACTGCACTGACTCTGTTCAGTGTATATGTATTCTGTACAGTTACTGCACTGACTCTGTTCAGTGTATATGTATTCTGTACAGTTACTGCACTGACTCTGTTCAGTGTATATGTTCTGTACAGTTACTGCACTGACTCTGTTCAGTGTATATGTATTCTGTACAGTTACTGCACTCTGACTCTGTTCAGTGTATATGTATTCTGTACAGTTACTGCACTGACTCTGTTCAGTGTATATGTATTCTGTACAGTTACTGCACTGACTCTGTTCAGTGTATATGTATTCTGTACAGTTACTGCACTGACTCTGTTCAGTGTATATGTATTCTGTACAGTTACTGCACTGACTCTGTTCAGTGTATATGTATTCTGTACAGTTACTGCACTGACTCTGTTCAGTGTATATGTATTCTGTACAGTTACTGCACTGACTCTGTTCAGTGTATATGTATTCTGTACAGTTACTGCACTGACTCTGTTCAGTGTATATGTATTCTGTACAGTTACTGCACTGACTCTGTTCAGTGTATATGTATTCTGTACAGTTACTGCACTGACTCTGTTCAGTGTATATGTATTCTGTACAGTTACTGCACTGACTCTGTTCAGTGTATATGTATTCTGTACAGTTACTGCACTGACTCTGTTCAGTGTATATGTATTCTGTACAGTTACTGCACTGACTCTGTTCAGTGTATATGTATTCTGTACAGTTACTGCACTGACTCTGTTCAGTGTATATGTATTCTGTACAGTTACTGCACTGACTCTGTTCAGTGTATATGTATTCTGTACAGTTACTGCACTGACTCTGTTCAGTGTATATGTATTCTGTACAGTTACTGCACTGACTCTGTTCAGTGTATATGTATTCTGTACAGTTACTGCACTGACTCTGTTCAGTGTATATGTATTCTGTACAGTTACTGCACTGACTCTGTTCAGTGTATATGTATTCTGTACAGTTACTGCACTGACTCTGTTCAGTGTATATGTATTCTGTACAGTTACTGCACTGACTCTGTTCAGTGTATATGTATTCTGTACAGTTACTGCACTGACTCTGTTCAGTGTATATGTATTCTGTACAGTTACTGCACTGACTCTGTTCAGTGTATATGTATTCTGTACAGTTACTGCACTGACTCTGTTCAGTGTATATGTATTCTGTACAGTTACTGCACTGACTCTGTTCAGTGTATATGTATTCTGTACAGTTACTGCACTGACTCTGTTCAGTGTATATGTATTCTGTACAGTTACTGCACTGACTCTGTTCAGTGTATATGTATTCTGTACAGTTACTGCACTGACTCTGTTCAGTGTATATGTATTCTGTACAGTTACTGCACTGACTCTGTTCAGTGTATATGTATTCTGTACAGTTACTGCACTGACTCTGTTCAGTGTATATGTATTCTGTACAGTTACTGCACTGACTCTGTTCAGTGTATATGTATTCTGTACAGTTACTGCACTGACTCTGTTCAGTGTATATGTATTCTGTACAGTTACTGCACTGACTCTGTTCAGTGTATATGTATTCTGTACAGTTACTGCACTGACTCTGTTCAGTGTATATGTATTCTGTACAGTTACTGCACTGACTCTGTTCAGTGTATATGTATTCTGTACAGTTACTGCACTGACTCTGTTCAGTGTATATGTATTCTGTACAGTTACTGCACTGACTCTGTTCAGTGTATATGTATTCTGTACAGTTACTGCACTGACTCTGTTCAGTGTATATGTATTCTGTACAGTTACTGCACTGACTCTGTTCAGTGTATATGTATTCTGTACAGTTACTGCACTGACTCTGTTCAGTGTATATGTATTCTGTACAGTTACTGCACTGACTCTGTTCAGTGTATATGTATTCTGTACAGTTACTGCACTGACTCTGTTCAGTGTATATGTATTCTGTACAGTTACTGCACTGACTCTGTTCAGTGTATATGTATTCTGTACAGTTACTGCACTGACTCTGTTCAGTGTATATGTATTCTGTACAGTTACTGCACTGACTCTGTTCAGTGTATATGTATTCTGTACAGTTACTGCACTGACTCTGTTCAGTGTATATGTATTCTGTACAGTTACTGCACTGACTCTGTTCAGTGTATATGTATTCTGTACAGTTACTGCACTGACTCTGTTCAGTGTATATGTATTCTGTACAGTTACTGCACTGACTCTGTTCAGTGTATATGTATTCTGTACAGTTACTGCACTGACTCTGTTCAGTGTATATGTATTCTGTACAGTTACTGCACTGACTCTGTTCAGTGTATATGTATTCTGTACAGTTACTGCACTGACTCTGTTCAGTGTATATGTATTCTGTACAGTTACTGCACTGACTCTGTTCAGTGTATATGTATTCTGTACAGTTACTGCACTGACTCTGTTCAGTGTATATGTATTCTGTACAGTTACTGCACTGACTCTGTTCAGTGTATATGTATTCTGTACAGTTACTGCACTGACTCTGTTCAGTGTATATGTATTCTGTACAGTTACTGCACTGACTCTGTTCAGTGTATATGTATTCTGTACAGTTACTGCACTGACTCTGTTCAGTGTATATGTATTCTGTACAGTTACTGCACTGACTCTGTTCAGTGTATATGTATTCTGTACAGTTACTGCACTGACTCTGTTCAGTGTATATGTATTCTGTACAGTTACTGCACTGACTCTGTTCAGTGTATATGTATTCTGTACAGTTACTGCACTGACTCTGTTCAGTGTATATGTATTCTGTACAGTTACTGCACTGACTCTGTTCAGTGTATATGTATTCTGTACAGTTACTGCACTGACTCTGTTCAGTGTATATGTATTCTGTACAGTTACTGCACTGACTCTGTTCAGTGTATATGTATTCTGTACAGTTACTGCACTGACTCTGTTCAGTGTATATGTATTCTGTACAGTTACTGCACTGACTCTGTTCAGTGTATATGTATTCTGTACAGTTACTGCACTGACTCTGTTCAGTGTATATGTATTCTGTACAGTTACTGCACTGACTCTGTTCAGTGTATATGTATTCTGTACAGTTACTGCACTGACTCTGTTCAGTGTATATGTATTCTGTACAGTTACTGCACTGACTCTGTTCAGTGTATATGTATTCTGTACAGTTACTGCACTGACTCTGTTCAGTGTATATGTATTCTGTACAGTTACTGCACTGACTCTGTTCAGTGTATATGTATTCTGTACAGTTACTGCACTGACTCTGTTCAGTGTATATGTATTCTGTACAGTTACTGCACTGACTCTGTTCAGTGTATATGTATTCTGTACAGTTACTGCACTGACTCTGTTCAGTGTATATGTATTCTGTACAGTTACTGCACTGACTCTGTTCAGTGTATATGTATTCTGTACAGTTACTGCACTGACTCTGTTCAGTGTATATGTATTCTGTACAGTTACTGCACTGACTCTGTTCAGTGTATATGTATTCTGTACAGTTACTGCACTGACTCTGTTCAGTGTATATGTATTCTGTACAGTTACTGCACTGACTCTGTTCAGTGTATATGTATTCTGTACAGTTACTGCACTGACTCTGTTCAGTGTATATGTATTCTGTACAGTTACTGCACTGACTCTGTTCAGTGTATATGTATTCTGTACAGTTACTGCACTGACTCTGTTCAGTGTATATGTATTCTGTACAGTTACTGCACTGACTCTGTTCAGTGTATATGTATTCTGTACAGTTACTGCACTGACTCTGTTCAGTGTATATGTATTCTGTACAGTTACTGCACTGACTCTGTTCAGTGTATATGTATTCTGTACAGTTACTGCACTGACTCTGTTCAGTGTATATGTATTCTGTACAGTTACTGCACTGACTCTGTTCAGTGTATATGTATTCTGTACAGTTACTGCACTGACTCTGTTCAGTGTATATGTATTCTGTACAGTTACTGCACTGACTCTGTTCAGTGTATATGTATTCTGTACAGTTACTGCACTGACTCTGTTCAGTGTATATGTATTCTGTACAGTTACTGCACTGACTCTGTTCAGTGTATATGTATTCTGTACAGTTACTGCACTGACTCTGTTCAGTGTATATGTATTCTGTACAGTTACTGCACTGACTCTGTTCAGTGTATATGTATTCTGTACAGTTACTGCACTGACTCTGTTCAGTGTATATGTATTCTGTACAGTTACTGCACTGACTCTGTTCAGTGTATATGTATTCTGTACAGTTACTGCACTGACTCTGTTCAGTGTATATGTATTCTGTACAGTTACTGCACTGACTCTGTTCAGTGTATATGTATTCTGTACAGTTACTGCACTGACTCTGTTCAGTGTATATGTATTCTGTACAGTTACTGCACTGACTCTGTTCAGTGTATATGTATTCTGTACAGTTACTGCACTGACTCTGTTCAGTGTATATGTATTCTGTACAGTTACTGCACTGACTCTGTTCAGTGTATATGTATTCTGTACAGTTACTGCACTGACTCTGTTCAGTGTATATGTATTCTGTACAGTTACTGCACTGACTCTGTTCAGTGTATATGTATTCTGTACAGTTACTGCACTGACTCTGTTCAGTGTATATGTATTCTGTACAGTTACTGCACTGACTCTGTTCAGTGTATATGTATTCTGTACAGTTACTGCACTGACTCTGTTCAGTGTATATGTATTCTGTACAGTTACTGCACTGACTCTGTTCAGTGTATATGTATTCTGTACAGTTACTGCACTGACTCTGTTCAGTGTATATGTATTCTGTACAGTTACTGCACTGACTCTGTTCAGTGTATATGTATTCTGTACAGTTACTGCACTGACTCTGTTCAGTGTATATGTATTCTGTACAGTTACTGCACTGACTCTGTTCAGTGTATATGTATTCTGTACAGTTACTGCACTGACTCTGTTCAGTGTATATGTATTCTGTACAGTTACTGCACTGACTCTGTTCAGTGTATATGTATTCTGTACAGTTACTGCACTGACTCTGTTCAGTGTATATGTATTCTGTACAGTTACTGCACTGACTCTGTTCAGTGTATATGTATTCTGTACAGTTACTGCACTGACTCTGTTCAGTGTATATGTATTCTGTACAGTTACTGCACTGACTCTGTTCAGTGTATATGTATTCTGTACAGTTACTGCACTGACTCTGTTCAGTGTATATGTATTCTGTACAGTTACTGCACTGACTCTGTTCAGTGTATATGTATTCTGTACAGTTACTGCACTGACTCTGTTCAGTGTATATGTATTCTGTACAGTTACTGCACTGACTCTGTTCAGTGTATATGTATTCTGTACAGTTACTGCACTGACTCTGTTCAGTGTATATGTATTCTGTACAGTTACTGCACTGACTCTGTTCAGTGTATATGTATTCTGTACAGTTACTGCACTGACTCTGTTCAGTGTATATGTATTCTGTACAGTTACTGCACTGACTCTGTTCAGTGTATATGTATTCTGTACAGTTACTGCACTGACTCTGTTCAGTGTATATGTATTCTGTACAGTTACTGCACTGACTCTGTTCAGTGTATATGTATTCTGTACAGTTACTGCACTGACTCTGTTCAGTGTATATGTATTCTGTACAGTTACTGCACTGACTCTGTTCAGTGTATATGTATTCTGTACAGTTACTGCACTGACTCTGTTCAGTGTATATGTATTCTGTACAGTTACTGCACTGACTCTGTTCAGTGTATATGTATTCTGTACAGTTACTGCACTGACTCTGTTCAGTGTATATGTATTCTGTACAGTTACTGCACTGACTCTGTTCAGTGTATATGTATTCTGTACAGTTACTGCACTGACTCTGTTCAGTGTATATGTATTCTGTACAGTTACTGCACTGACTCTGTTCAGTGTATATGTATTCTGTACAGTTACTGCACTGACTCTGTTCAGTGTATATGTATTCTGTACAGTTACTGCACTGACTCTGTTCAGTGTATATGTATTCTGTACAGTTACTGCACTGACTCTGTTCAGTGTATATGTATTCTGTACAGTTACTGCACTGACTCTGTTCAGTGTATATGTATTCTGTACAGTTACTGCACTGACTCTGTTCAGTGTATATGTATTCTGTACAGTTACTGCACTGACTCTGTTCAGTGTATATGTATTCTGTACAGTTACTGCACTGACTCTGTTCAGTGTATATGTATTCTGTACAGTTACTGCACTGACTCTGTTCAGTGTATATGTATTCTGTACAGTTACTGCACTGACTCTGTTCAGTGTATATGTATTCTGTACAGTTACTGCACTGACTCTGTTCAGTGTATATGTATTCTGTACAGTTACTGCACTGACTCTGTTCAGTGTATATGTATTCTGTACAGTTACTGCACTGACTCTGTTCAGTGTATATGTATTCTGTACAGTTACTGCACTGACTCTGTTCAGTGTATATGTATTCTGTACAGTTACTGCACTGACTCTGTTCAGTGTATATGTATTCTGTACAGTTACTGCACTGACTCTGTTCAGTGTATATGTATTCTGTACAGTTACTGCACTGACTCTGTTCAGTGTATATGTATTCTGTACAGTTACTGCACTGACTCTGTTCAGTGTATATGTATTCTGTACAGTTACTGCACTGACTCTGTTCAGTGTATATGTATTCTGTACAGTTACTGCACTGACTCTGTTCAGTGTATATGTATTCTGTACAGTTACTGCACTGACTCTGTTCAGTGTATATGTATTCTGTACAGTTACTGCACTGACTCTGTTCAGTGTATATGTATTCTGTACAGTTACTGCACTGACTCTGTTCAGTGTATATGTATTCTGTACAGTTACTGCACTGACTCTGTTCAGTGTATATGTATTCTGTACAGTTACTGCACTGACTCTGTTCAGTGTATATGTATTCTGTACAGTTACTGCACTGACTCTGTTCAGTGTATATGTATTCTGTACAGTTACTGCACTGACTCTGTTCAGTGTATATGTATTCTGTACAGTTACTGCACTGACTCTGTTCAGTGTATATGTATTCTGTACAGTTACTGCACTGACTCTGTTCAGTGTATATGTATTCTGTACAGTTACTGCACTGACTCTGTTCAGTGTATATGTATTCTGTACAGTTACTGCACTGACTCTGTTCAGTGTATATGTATTCTGTACAGTTACTGCACTGACTCTGTTCAGTGTATATGTATTCTGTACAGTTACTGCACTGACTCTGTTCAGTGTATATGTATTCTGTACAGTTACTGCACTGACTCTGTTCAGTGTATATGTATTCTGTACAGTTACTGCACTGACTCTGTTCAGTGTATATGTATTCTGTACAGTTACTGCACTGACTCTGTTCAGTGTATATGTATTCTGTACAGTTACTGCACTGACTCTGTTCAGTGTATATGTATGTATTCTGTACAGTTACTGCACTGACTCTGTTCAGTGTATATGTATTCTGTACAGTTACTGCACTGACTCTGTTCAGTGTATATGTATTCTGTACAGTTACTGCACTGACTCTGTTCAGTGTATATGTATTCTGTACAGTTACTGCACTGACTCTGTTCAGTGTATATGTATTCTGTACAGTTACTGCACTGACTCTGTTCAGTGTATATGTATTCTGTACAGTTACTGCACTGACTCTGTTCAGTGTATATGTATTCTGTACAGTTACTGCACTGACTCTGTTCAGTGTATATGTATTCTGTACAGTTACTGCACTGACTCTGTTCAGTGTATATGTATTCTGTACAGTTACTGCACTGACTCTGTTCAGTGTATATGTATTCTGTACAGTTACTGCACTGACTCTGTTCAGTGTATATGTATTCTGTACAGTTACTGCACTGACTCTGTTCAGTGTATATGTATTCTGTACAGTTACTGCACTGACTCTGTTCAGTGTATATGTATTCTGTACAGTTACTGCACTGACTCTGTTCAGTGTATATGTATTCTGTACAGTTACTGCACTGACTCTGTTCAGTGTATATGTATTCTGTACAGTTACTGCACTGACTCTGTTCAGTGTATATGTATTCTGTACAGTTACTGCACTGACTCTGTTCAGTGTATATGTATTCTGTACAGTTACTGCACTGACTCTGTTCAGTGTATATGTATTCTGTACAGTTACTGCACTGACTCTGTTCAGTGTATATGTATTCTGTACAGTTACTGCACTGACTCTGTTCAGTGTATATGTATTCTGTACAGTTACTGCACTGACTCTGTTCAGTGTATATGTATTCTGTACAGTTACTGCACTGACTCTGTTCAGTGTATATGTATTCTGTACAGTTACTGCACTGACTCTGTTCAGTGTATATGTATTCTGTACAGTTACTGCACTGACTCTGTTCAGTGTATATGTATTCTGTACAGTTACTGCACTGACTCTGTTCAGTGTATATGTATTCTGTACAGTTACTGCACTGACTCTGTTCAGTGTATATGTATTCTGTACAGTTACTGCACTGACTCTGTTCAGTGTATATGTATTCTGTACAGTTACTGCACTGACTCTGTTCAGTGTATATGTATTCTGTACAGTTACTGCACTGACTCTGTTCAGTGTATATGTATTCTGTACAGTTACTGCACTGACTCTGTTCAGTGTATATGTATTCTGTACAGTTACTGCACTGACTCTGTTCAGTGTATATGTATTCTGTACAGTTACTGCACTGACTCTGTTCAGTGTATATGTATTCTGTACAGTTACTGCACTGACTCTGTTCAGTGTATATGTATTCTGTACAGTTACTGCACTGACTCTGTTCAGTGTATATGTATTCTGTACAGTTACTGCACTGACTCTGTTCAGTGTATATGTATTCTGTACAGTTACTGCACTGACTCTGTTCAGTGTATATGTATTCTGTACAGTTACTGCACTGACTCTGTTCAGTGTATATGTATTCTGTACAGTTACTGCACTGACTCTGTTCAGTGTATATGTATTCTGTACAGTTACTGCACTGACTCTGTTCAGTGTATATGTATTCTGTACAGTTACTGCACTGACTCTGTTCAGTGTATATGTATTCTGTACAGTTACTGCACTGACTCTGTTCAGTGTATATGTATTCTGTACAGTTACTGCACTGACTCTGTTCAGTGTATATGTATTCTGTACAGTTACTGCACTGACTCTGTTCAGTGTATATGTATTCTGTACAGTTACTGCACTGACTCTGTTCAGTGTATATGTATTCTGTACAGTTACTGCACTGACTCTGTTCAGTGTATATGTATTCTGTACAGTTACTGCACTGACTCTGTTCAGTGTATATGTATTCTGTACAGTTACTGCACTGACTCTGTTCAGTGTATATGTATTCTGTACAGTTACTGCACTGACTCTGTTCAGTGTATATGTATTCTGTACAGTTACTGCACTGACTCTGTTCAGTGTATATGTATTCTGTACAGTTACTGCACTGACTCTGTTCAGTGTATATGTATTCTGTACAGTTACTGCACTGACTCTGTTCAGTGTATATGTATTCTGTACAGTTACTGCACTGACTCTGTTCAGTGTATATGTATTCTGTACAGTTACTGCACTGACTCTGTTCAGTGTATATGTATTCTGTACAGTTACTGCACTGACTCTGTTCAGTGTATATGTATTCTGTACAGTTACTGCACTGACTCTGTTCAGTGTATATGTATTCTGTACAGTTACTGCACTGACTCTGTTCAGTGTATATGTATTCTGTACAGTTACTGCACTGACTCTGTTCAGTGTATATGTATTCTGTACAGTTACTGCACTGACTCTGTTCAGTGTATATGTATTCTGTACAGTTACTGCACTGACTCTGTTCAGTGTATATGTATTCTGTACAGTTACTGCACTGACTCTGTTCAGTGTATATGTATTCTGTACAGTTACTGCACTGACTCTGTTCAGTGTATATGTATTCTGTACAGTTACTGCACTGACTCTGTTCAGTGTATATGTATTCTGTACAGTTACTGCACTGACTCTGTTCAGTGTATATGTATTCTGTACAGTTACTGCACTGACTCTGTTCAGTGTATATGTATTCTGTACAGTTACTGCACTGACTCTGTTCAGTGTATATGTATTCTGTACAGTTACTGCACTGACTCTGTTCAGTGTATATGTATTCTGTACAGTTACTGCACTGACTCTGTTCAGTGTATATGTATTCTGTACAGTTACTGCACTGACTCTGTTCAGTGTATATGTATTCTGTACAGTTACTGCACTGACTCTGTTCAGTGTATATGTATTCTGTACAGTTACTGCACTGACTCTGTTCAGTGTATATGTATTCTGTACAGTTACTGCACTGACTCTGTTCAGTGTATATGTATTCTGTACAGTTACTGCACTGACTCTGTTCAGTGTATATGTATTCTGTACAGTTACTGCACTGACTCTGTTCAGTGTATATGTATTCTGTACAGTTACTGCACTGACTCTGTTCAGTGTATATGTATTCTGTACAGTTACTGCACTGACTCTGTTCAGTGTATATGTATTCTGTACAGTTACTGCACTGACTCTGTTCAGTGTATATGTATTCTGTACAGTTACTGCACTGACTCTGTTCAGTGTATATGTATTCTGTACAGTTACTGCACTGACTCTGTTCAGTGTATATGTATTCTGTACAGTTACTGCACTGACTCTGTTCAGTGTATATGTATTCTGTACAGTTACTGCACTGACTCTGTTCAGTGTATATGTATTCTGTACAGTTACTGCACTGACTCTGTTCAGTGTATATGTATTCTGTACAGTTACTGCACTGACTCTGTTCAGTGTATATGTATTCTGTACAGTTACTGCACTGACTCTGTTCAGTGTATATGTATTCTGTACAGTTACTGCACTGACTCTGTTCAGTGTATATGTATTCTGTACAGTTACTGCACTGACTCTGTTCAGTGTATATGTATTCTGTACAGTTACTGCACTGACTCTGTTCAGTGTATATGTATTCTGTACAGTTACTGCACTGACTCTGTTCAGTGTATATGTATTCTGTACAGTTACTGCACTGACTCTGTTCAGTGTATATGTATTCTGTACAGTTACTGCACTGACTCTGTTCAGTGTATATGTATTCTGTACAGTTACTGCACTGACTCTGTTCAGTGTATATGTATTCTGTACAGTTACTGCACTGACTCTGTTCAGTGTATATGTATTCTGTACAGTTACTGCACTGACTCTGTTCAGTGTATATGTATTCTGTACAGTTACTGCACTGACTCTGTTCAGTGTATATGTATTCTGTACAGTTACTGCACTGACTCTGTTCAGTGTATATGTATTCTGTACAGTTACTGCACTGACTCTGTTCAGTGTATATGTATTCTGTACAGTTACTGCACTGACTCTGTTCAGTGTATATGTATTCTGTACAGTTACTGCACTGACTCTGTTCAGTGTATATGTATTCTGTACAGTTACTGCACTGACTCTGTTCAGTGTATATGTATTCTGTACAGTTACTGCACTGACTCTGTTCAGTGTATATGTATTCTGTACAGTTACTGCACTGACTCTGTTCAGTGTATATGTATTCTGTACAGTTACTGCACTGACTCTGTTCAGTGTATATGTATTCTGTACAGTTACTGCACTGACTCTGTTCAGTGTATATGTATTCTGTACAGTTACTGCACTGACTCTGTTCAGTGTATATGTATTCTGTACAGTTACTGCACTGACTCTGTTCAGTGTATATGTATTCTGTACAGTTACTGCACTGACTCTGTTCAGTGTATATGTATTCTGTACAGTTACTGCACTGACTCTGTTCAGTGTATATGTATTCTGTACAGTTACTGCACTGACTCTGTTCAGTGTATATGTATTCTGTACAGTTACTGCACTGACTCTGTTCAGTGTATATGTATTCTGTACAGTTACTGCACTGACTCTGTTCAGTGTATATGTATTCTGTACAGTTACTGCACTGACTCTGTTCAGTGTATATGTATTCTGTACAGTTACTGCACTGACTCTGTTCAGTGTATATGTATTCTGTACAGTTACTGCACTGACTCTGTTCAGTGTATATGTATTCTGTACAGTTACTGCACTGACTCTGTTCAGTGTATATGTATTCTGTACAGTTACTGCACTGACTCTGTTCAGTGTATATGTATTCTGTACAGTTACTGCACTGACTCTGTTCAGTGTATATGTATTCTGTACAGTTACTGCACTGACTCTGTTCAGTGTATATGTATTCTGTACAGTTACTGCACTGACTCTGTTCAGTGTATATGTATTCTGTACAGTTACTGCACTGACTCTGTTCAGTGTATATGTATTCTGTACAGTTACTGCACTGACTCTGTTCAGTGTATATGTATTCTGTACAGTTACTGCACTGACTCTGTTCAGTGTATATGTATTCTGTACAGTTACTGCACTGACTCTGTTCAGTGTATATGTATTCTGTACAGTTACTGCACTGACTCTGTTCAGTGTATATGTATTCTGTACAGTTACTGCACTGACTCTGTTCAGTGTATATGTATTCTGTACAGTTACTGCACTGACTCTGTTCAGTGTATATGTATTCTGTACAGTTACTGCACTGACTCTGTTCAGTGTATATGTATTCTGTACAGTTACTGCACTGACTCTGTTCAGTGTATATGTATTCTGTACAGTTACTGCACTGACTCTGTTCAGTGTATATGTATTCTGTACAGTTACTGCACTGACTCTGTTCAGTGTATATGTATTCTGTACAGTTACTGCACTGACTCTGTTCAGTGTATATGTATTCTGTACAGTTACTGCACTGACTCTGTTCAGTGTATATGTATTCTGTACAGTTACTGCACTGACTCTGTTCAGTGTATATGTATTCTGTACAGTTACTGCACTGACTCTGTTCAGTGTATATGTATTCTGTACAGTTACTGCACTGACTCTGTTCAGTGTATATGTATTCTGTACAGTTACTGCACTGACTCTGTTCAGTGTATATGTATTCTGTACAGTTACTGCACTGACTCTGTTCAGTGTATATGTATTCTGTACAGTTACTGCACTGACTCTGTTCAGTGTATATGTATTCTGTACAGTTACTGCACTGACTCTGTTCAGTGTATATGTATTCTGTACAGTTACTGCACTGACTCTGTTCAGTGTATATGTATTCTGTACAGTTACTGCACTGACTCTGTTCAGTGTATATGTATTCTGTACAGTTACTGCACTGACTCTGTTCAGTGTATATGTATTCTGTACAGTTACTGCACTGACTCTGTTCAGTGTATATGTATTCTGTACAGTTACTGCACTGACTCTGTTCAGTGTATATGTATTCTGTACAGTTACTGCACTGACTCTGTTCAGTGTATATGTATTCTGTACAGTTACTGCACTGACTCTGTTCAGTGTATATGTATTCTGTACAGTTACTGCACTGACTCTGTTCAGTGTATATGTATTCTGTACAGTTACTGCACTGACTCTGTTCAGTGTATATGTATTCTGTACAGTTACTGCACTGACTCTGTTCAGTGTATATGTATTCTGTACAGTTACTGCACTGACTCTGTTCAGTGTATATGTATTCTGTACAGTTACTGCACTGACTCTGTTCAGTGTATATGTATTCTGTACAGTTACTGCACTGACTCTGTTCAGTGTATATGTATTCTGTACAGTTACTGCACTGACTCTGTTCAGTGTATATGTATTCTGTACAGTTACTGCACTGACTCTGTTCAGTGTATATGTATTCTGTACAGTTACTGCACTGACTCTGTTCAGTGTATATGTATTCTGTACAGTTACTGCACTGACTCTGTTCAGTGTATATGTATTCTGTACAGTTACTGCACTGACTCTGTTCAGTGTATATGTATTCTGTACAGTTACTGCACTGACTCTGTTCAGTGTATATGTATTCTGTACAGTTACTGCACTGACTCTGTTCAGTGTATATGTATTCTGTACAGTTACTGCACTGACTCTGTTCAGTGTATATGTATTCTGTACAGTTACTGCACTGACTCTGTTCAGTGTATATGTATTCTGTACAGTTACTGCACTGACTCTGTTCAGTGTATATGTATTCTGTACAGTTACTGCACTGACTCTGTTCAGTGTATATGTATTCTGTACAGTTACTGCACTGACTCTGTTCAGTGTATATGTATTCTGTACAGTTACTGCACTGACTCTGTTCAGTGTATATGTATTCTGTACAGTTACTGCACTGACTCTGTTCAGTGTATATGTATTCTGTACAGTTACTGCACTGACTCTGTTCAGTGTATATGTATTCTGTACAGTTACTGCACTGACTCTGTTCAGTGTATATGTATTCTGTACAGTTACTGCACTGACTCTGTTCAGTGTATATGTATTCTGTACAGTTACTGCACTGACTCTGTTCAGTGTATATGTATTCTGTACAGTTACTGCACTGACTCTGTTCAGTGTATATGTATTCTGTACAGTTACTGCACTGACTCTGTTCAGTGTATATGTATTCTGTACAGTTACTGCACTGACTCTGTTCAGTGTATATGTATTCTGTACAGTTACTGCACTGACTCTGTTCAGTGTATATGTATTCTGTACAGTTACTGCACTGACTCTGTTCAGTGTATATGTATTCTGTACAGTTACTGCACTGACTCTGTTCAGTGTATATGTATTCTGTACAGTTACTGCACTGACTCTGTTCAGTGTATATGTATTCTGTACAGTTACTGCACTGACTCTGTTCAGTGTATATGTATTCTGTACAGTTACTGCACTGACTCTGTTCAGTGTATATGTATTCTGTACAGTTACTGCACTGACTCTGTTCAGTGTATATGTATTCTGTACAGTTACTGCACTGACTCTGTTCAGTGTATATGTATTCTGTACAGTTACTGCACTGACTCTGTTCAGTGTATATGTATTCTGTACAGTTACTGCACTGACTCTGTTCAGTGTATATGTATTCTGTACAGTTACTGCACTGACTCTGTTCAGTGTATATGTATTCTGTACAGTTACTGCACTGACTCTGTTCAGTGTATATGTATTCTGTACAGTTACTGCACTGACTCTGTTCAGTGTATATGTATTCTGTACAGTTACTGCACTGACTCTGTTCAGTGTATATGTATTCTGTACAGTTACTGCACTGACTCTGTTCAGTGTATATGTATTCTGTACAGTTACTGCACTGACTCTGTTCAGTGTATATGTATTCTGTACAGTTACTGCACTGACTCTGTTCAGTGTATATGTATTCTGTACAGTTACTGCACTGACTCTGTTCAGTGTATATGTATTCTGTACAGTTACTGCACTGACTCTGTTCAGTGTATATGTATTCTGTACAGTTACTGCACTGACTCTGTTCAGTGTATATGTATTCTGTACAGTTACTGCACTGACTCTGTTCAGTGTATATGTATTCTGTACAGTTACTGCACTGACTCTGTTCAGTGTATATGTATTCTGTACAGTTACTGCACTGACTCTGTTCAGTGTATATGTATTCTGTACAGTTACTGCACTGACTCTGTTCAGTGTATATGTATTCTGTACAGTTACTGCACTGACTCTGTTCAGTGTATATGTATTCTGTACAGTTACTGCACTGACTCTGTTCAGTGTATATGTATTCTGTACAGTTACTGCACTGACTCTGTTCAGTGTATATGTATTCTGTACAGTTACTGCACTGACTCTGTTCAGTGTATATGTATTCTGTACAGTTACTGCACTGACTCTGTTCAGTGTATATGTATTCTGTACAGTTACTGCACTGACTCTGTTCAGTGTATATGTATTCTGTACAGTTACTGCACTGACTCTGTTCAGTGTATATGTATTCTGTACAGTTACTGCACTGACTCTGTTCAGTGTATATGTATTCTGTACAGTTACTGCACTGACTCTGTTCAGTGTATATGTATTCTGTACAGTTACTGCACTGACTCTGTTCAGTGTATATGTATTCTGTACAGTTACTGCACTGACTCTGTTCAGTGTATATGTATTCTGTACAGTTACTGCACTGACTCTGTTCAGTGTATATGTATTCTGTACAGTTACTGCACTGACTCTGTTCAGTGTATATGTATTCTGTACAGTTACTGCACTGACTCTGTTCAGTGTATATGTATTCTGTACAGTTACTGCACTGACTCTGTTCAGTGTATATGTATTCTGTACAGTTACTGCACTGACTCTGTTCAGTGTATATGTATTCTGTACAGTTACTGCACTGACTCTGTTCAGTGTATATGTATTCTGTACAGTTACTGCACTGACTCTGTTCAGTGTATATGTATTCTGTACAGTTACTGCACTGACTCTGTTCAGTGTATATGTATTCTGTACAGTTACTGCACTGACTCTGTTCAGTGTATATGTATTCTGTACAGTTACTGCACTGACTCTGTTCAGTGTATATGTATTCTGTACAGTTACTGCACTGACTCTGTTCAGTGTATATGTATTCTGTACAGTTACTGCACTGACTCTGTTCAGTGTATATGTATTCTGTACAGTTACTGCACTGACTCTGTTCAGTGTATATGTATTCTGTACAGTTACTGCACTGACTCTGTTCAGTGTATATGTATTCTGTACAGTTACTGCACTGACTCTGTTCAGTGTATATGTATTCTGTACAGTTACTGCACTGACTCTGTTCAGTGTATATGTATTCTGTACAGTTACTGCACTGACTCTGTTCAGTGTATATGTATTCTGTACAGTTACTGCACTGACTCTGTTCAGTGTATATGTATTCTGTACAGTTACTGCACTGACTCTGTTCAGTGTATATGTATTCTGTACAGTTACTGCACTGACTCTGTTCAGTGTATATGTATTCTGTACAGTTACTGCACTGACTCTGTTCAGTGTATATGTATTCTGTACAGTTACTGCACTGACTCTGTTCAGTGTATATGTATTCTGTACAGTTACTGCACTGACTCTGTTCAGTGTATATGTATTCTGTACAGTTACTGCACTGACTCTGTTCAGTGTATATGTATTCTGTACAGTTACTGCACTGACTCTGTTCAGTGTATATGTATTCTGTACAGTTACTGCACTGACTCTGTTCAGTGTATATGTATTCTGTACAGTTACTGCACTGACTCTGTTCAGTGTATATGTATTCTGTACAGTTACTGCACTGACTCTGTTCAGTGTATATGTATTCTGTACAGTTACTGCACTGACTCTGTTCAGTGTATATGTATTCTGTACAGTTACTGCACTGACTCTGTTCAGTGTATATGTATTCTGTACAGTTACTGCACTGACTCTGTTCAGTGTATATGTATTCTGTACAGTTACTGCACTGACTCTGTTCAGTGTATATGTATTCTGTACAGTTACTGCACTGACTCTGTTCAGTGTATATGTATTCTGTACAGTTACTGCACTGACTCTGTTCAGTGTATATGTATTCTGTACAGTTACTGCACTGACTCTGTTCAGTGTATATGTATTCTGTACAGTTACTGCACTGACTCTGTTCAGTGTATATGTATTCTGTACAGTTACTGCACTGACTCTGTTCAGTGTATATGTATTCTGTACAGTTACTGCACTGACTCTGTTCAGTGTATATGTATTCTGTACAGTTACTGCACTGACTCTGTTCAGTGTATATGTATTCTGTACAGTTACTGCACTGACTCTGTTCAGTGTATATGTATTCTGTACAGTTACTGCACTGACTCTGTTCAGTGTATATGTATTCTGTACAGTTACTGCACTGACTCTGTTCAGTGTATATGTATTCTGTACAGTTACTGCACTGACTCTGTTCAGTGTATATGTATTCTGTACAGTTACTGCACTGACTCTGTTCAGTGTATATGTATTCTGTACAGTTACTGCACTGACTCTGTTCAGTGTATATGTATTCTGTACAGTTACTGCACTGACTCTGTTCAGTGTATATGTATTCTGTACAGTTACTGCACTGACTCTGTTCAGTGTATATGTATTCTGTACAGTTACTGCACTGACTCTGTTCAGTGTATATGTATTCTGTACAGTTACTGCACTGACTCTGTTCAGTGTATATGTATTCTGTACAGTTACTGCACTGACTCTGTTCAGTGTATATGTATTCTGTACAGTTACTGCACTGACTCTGTTCAGTGTATATGTATTCTGTACAGTTACTGCACTGACTCTGTTCAGTGTATATGTATTCTGTACAGTTACTGCACTGACTCTGTTCAGTGTATATGTATTCTGTACAGTTACTGCACTGACTCTGTTCAGTGTATATGTATTCTGTACAGTTACTGCACTGACTCTGTTCAGTGTATATGTATTCTGTACAGTTACTGCACTGACTCTGTTCAGTGTATATGTATTCTGTACAGTTACTGCACTGACTCTGTTCAGTGTATATGTATTCTGTACAGTTACTGCACTGACTCTGTTCAGTGTATATGTATTCTGTACAGTTACTGCACTGACTCTGTTCAGTGTATATGTATTCTGTACAGTTACTGCACTGACTCTGTTCAGTGTATATGTATTCTGTACAGTTACTGCACTGACTCTGTTCAGTGTATATGTATTCTGTACAGTTACTGCACTGACTCTGTTCAGTGTATATGTATTCTGTACAGTTACTGCACTGACTCTGTTCAGTGTATATGTATTCTGTACAGTTACTGCACTGACTCTGTTCAGTGTATATGTATTCTGTACAGTTACTGCACTGACTCTGTTCAGTGTATATGTATTCTGTACAGTTACTGCACTGACTCTGTTCAGTGTATATGTATTCTGTACAGTTACTGCACTGACTCTGTTCAGTGTATATGTATTCTGTACAGTTACTGCACTGACTCTGTTCAGTGTATATGTATTCTGTACAGTTACTGCACTGACTCTGTTCAGTGTATATGTATTCTGTACAGTTACTGCACTGACTCTGTTCAGTGTATATGTATTCTGTACAGTTACTGCACTGACTCTGTTCAGTGTATATGTATTCTGTACAGTTACTGCACTGACTCTGTTCAGTGTATATGTATTCTGTACAGTTACTGCACTGACTCTGTTCAGTGTATATGTATTCTGTACAGTTACTGCACTGACTCTGTTCAGTGTATATGTATTCTGTACAGTTACTGCACTGACTCTGTTCAGTGTATATGTATTCTGTACAGTTACTGCACTGACTCTGTTCAGTGTATATGTATTCTGTACAGTTACTGCACTGACTCTGTTCAGTGTATATGTATTCTGTACAGTTACTGCACTGACTCTGTTCAGTGTATATGTATTCTGTACAGTTACTGCACTGACTCTGTTCAGTGTATATGTATTCTGTACAGTTACTGCACTGACTCTGTTCAGTGTATATGTATTCTGTACAGTTACTGCACTGACTCTGTTCAGTGTATATGTATTCTGTACAGTTACTGCACTGACTCTGTTCAGTGTATATGTATTCTGTACAGTTACTGCACTGACTCTGTTCAGTGTATATGTATTCTGTACAGTTACTGCACTGACTCTGTTCAGTGTATATGTATTCTGTACAGTTACTGCACTGACTCTGTTCAGTGTATATGTATTCTGTACAGTTACTGCACTGACTCTGTTCAGTGTATATGTATTCTGTACAGTTACTGCACTGACTCTGTTCAGTGTATATGTATTCTGTACAGTTACTGCACTGACTCTGTTCAGTGTATATGTATTCTGTACAGTTACTGCACTGACTCTGTTCAGTGTATATGTATTCTGTACAGTTACTGCACTGACTCTGTTCAGTGTATATGTATTCTGTACAGTTACTGCACTGACTCTGTTCAGTGTATATGTATTCTGTACAGTTACTGCACTGACTCTGTTCAGTGTATATGTATTCTGTACAGTTACTGCACTGACTCTGTTCAGTGTATATGTATTCTGTACAGTTACTGCACTGACTCTGTTCAGTGTATATGTATTCTGTACAGTTACTGCACTGACTCTGTTCAGTGTATATGTATTCTGTACAGTTACTGCACTGACTCTGTTCAGTGTATATGTATTCTGTACAGTTACTGCACTGACTCTGTTCAGTGTATATGTATTCTGTACAGTTACTGCACTGACTCTGTTCAGTGTATATGTATTCTGTACAGTTACTGCACTGACTCTGTTCAGTGTATATGTATTCTGTACAGTTACTGCACTGACTCTGTTCAGTGTATATGTATTCTGTACAGTTACTGCACTGACTCTGTTCAGTGTATATGTATTCTGTACAGTTACTGCACTGACTCTGTTCAGTGTATATGTATTCTGTACAGTTACTGCACTGACGCTGTTCAGGTATATATATATTCTGTACAGTTACTGCACTGACTCTGTTCAGTGTATATGTATTCTGTACTGTTACTGCACTGACTCTGTTCACTGTGTATATGCATTCTGTACAGTTACTGCACTGACTCTGTTCAGTGTATATGTATTCTGCACAGTTACTGCACTGACTCTGTTCAGTGTATATGTATTCTGTGCAGTTACTGCACTGACTCTGATCAGCCTGTATATGTATTCTGTACAGTTACTGCACTGACTCTGTTCACTGTATATGTATTCTGTACAGTTACTGCGTTGACTCTGTTCAGTGTATATATATTCTGTACAGTTACTGCACTGACTCTGTTCAGTGTATATGTATTCTGTCCTGTTATTGCACTGACTCTGTTCACTGTGTATATGCATTCTGTACAGTTACTGCACTGACTCTGTTCAGTGTATATGTATTCTGTACAGTTACTGCACTGACTATGTTCACTTTGTATATGTATTCTGTACAGTTACTGCACTGACTCTGTTCAGCGTGTATATGTATTCTGTAAAGTTACTGCACTGACTCTGTTCAGTGTATATGTATTCTGTACAGTTACTGCACTGACTCTGTTCAGTGTATATGTATTCTGTACAGTTACTGCACTGACTCTGTTCAGTGTATATGTATTCTGTACAGTTACTGCACTGACTCTGTTCAGTGTATATGTATTCTGTACAGTTACTGCACTGACTCTGTTCAGTGTATATGTATTCTGTACAGTTACTGCACTGACTCTGTTCAGCCTGTATATGTATTCTGTACAGTTACTGCACTGACTCTGTTCACTGTATATGTATTCTGTACAGTTACTGCACTGACTCTGTTCAGTGTATATGTATTCTGTACAGTTACTGCACTGACTCTGTTCAGTGTATATGTATTCTGTACAGTTACTGCACTGACTCTGTTCAGTGTATATGTATTCTGTACAGTTACTGCACTGACTCTGTTCAGTGTATATGTATTCTGTACAGTTACTGCACTGACTCTGTTCAGGTGTATATGTATTCTGTACAGTTACTGCACTGACTCTGTTCAGTGTATATGTATTCTGTACAGTTACTGCACTGACTCTGTTCAGTGTATATGTATTCTGTACAGTTACTGCACTGACTCTGTTCAGTGTATATGTATTCTGTACAGTTACTGCACTGACTCTGTTCAGTGTATATGTATTCTGTACAGTTACTGCACTGACTCTGTTCAGTGTATATGTATTCTGTACAGTTACTGCACTGACTCTGTTCAGTGTATATGTATTCTGTACAGTTACTGCACTGACTCTGTTCAGTGTATATGTATTCTGTACAGTTACTGCACTGACTCTGTTCAGTGTATATGTATTCTGTACAGTTACTGCACTGACTCTGTTCAGTGTATATGTATTCTGTACAGTTACTGCACTGACTCTGTTCAGTGTATATGTATTCTGTACAGTTACTGCACTGACTCTGTTCAGTGTATATGTATTCTGTACAGTTACTGCACTGACTCTGTTCAGTGTATATGTATTCTGTACAGTTACTGCACTGACTCTGTTCAGTGTATATGTATTCTGTACAGTTACTGCACTGACTCTGTTCAGTGTATATGTATTCTGTACAGTTACTGCACTGACTCTGTTCAGTGTATATGTATTCTGTACAGTTACTGCACTGACTCTGTTCAGTGTATATGTATTCTGTACAGTTACTGCACTGACTCTGTTCAGTGTATATGTATTCTGTACAGTTACTGCACTGACTCTGTTCAGTGTATATGTATTCTGTACAGTTACTGCACTGACTCTGTTCAGTGTATATGTATTCTGTACAGTTACTGCACTGACTCTGTTCAGTGTATATGTATTCTGTACAGTTACTGCACTGACTCTGTTCAGTGTATATGTATTCTGTACAGTTACTGCACTGACTCTGTTCAGTGTATATGTATTCTGTACAGTTACTGCACTGACTCTGTTCAGTGTATATGTATTCTGTACAGTTACTGCACTGACTCTGTTCAGTGTATATGTATTCTGTACAGTTACTGCACTGACTCTGTTCAGTGTATATGTATTCTGTACAGTTACTGCACTGACTCTGTTCAGTGTATATGTATTCTGTACAGTTACTGCACTGACTCTGTTCAGTGTATATGTATTCTGTACAGTTACTGCACTGACTCTGTTCAGTGTATATGTATTCTGTACAGTTACTGCACTGACTCTGTTCAGTGTATATGTATTCTGTACAGTTACTGCACTGACTCTGTTCAGTGTATATGTATTCTGTACAGTTACTGCACTGACTCTGTTCAGTGTATATGTATTCTGTACAGTTACTGCACTGACTCTGTTCAGTGTATATGTATTCTGTACAGTTACTGCACTGACTCTGTTCAGTGTATATGTATTCTGTACAGTTACTGCACTGACTCTGTTCAGTGTATATGTATTCTGTACAGTTACTGCACTGACTCTGTTCAGTGTATATGTATTCTGTACAGTTACTGCACTGACTCTGTTCAGTGTATATGTATTCTGTACAGTTACTGCACTGACTCTGTTCAGTGTATATGTATTCTGTACAGTTACTGCACTGACTCTGTTCAGTGTATATGTATTCTGTACAGTTACTGCACTGACTCTGTTCAGTGTATATGTATTCTGTACAGTTACTGCACTGACTCTGTTCAGTGTATATGTATTCTGTACAGTTACTGCACTGACTCTGTTCAGTGTATATGTATTCTGTACAGTTACTGCACTGACTCTGTTCAGTGTATATGTATTCTGTACAGTTACTGCACTGACTCTGTTCAGTGTATATGTATTCTGTACAGTTACTGCACTGACTCTGTTCAGTGTATATGTATTCTGTACAGTTACTGCACTGACTCTGTTCAGTGTATATGTATTCTGTACAGTTACTGCACTGACTCTGTTCAGTGTATATGTATTCTGTACAGTTACTGCACTGACTCTGTTCAGTGTATATGTATTCTGTACAGTTACTGCACTGACTCTGTTCAGTGTATATGTATTCTGTACAGTTACTGCACTGACTCTGTTCAGTGTATATGTATTCTGTACAGTTACTGCACTGACTCTGTTCAGTGTATATGTATTCTGTACAGTTACTGCACTGACTCTGTTCAGTGTATATGTATTCTGTACAGTTACTGCACTGACTCTGTTCAGTGTATATGTATTCTGTACAGTTACTGCACTGACTCTGTTCAGTGTATATGTATTCTGTACAGTTACTGCACTGACTCTGTTCAGTGTATATGTATTCTGTACAGTTACTGCACTGACTCTGTTCAGTGTATATGTATTCTGTACAGTTACTGCACTGACTCTGTTCAGTGTATATGTATTCTGTACAGTTACTGCACTGACTCTGTTCAGTGTATATGTATTCTGTACAGTTACTGCACTGACTCTGTTCAGTGTATATGTATTCTGTACAGTTACTGCACTGACTCTGTTCAGTGTATATGTATTCTGTACAGTTACTGCACTGACTCTGTTCAGTGTATATGTATTCTGTACAGTTACTGCACTGACTCTGTTCAGTGTATATGTATTCTGTACAGTTACTGCACTGACTCTGTTCAGTGTATATGTATTCTGTACAGTTACTGCACTGACTCTGTTCAGTGTATATGTATTCTGTACAGTTACTGCACTGACTCTGTTCAGTGTATATGTATTCTGTACAGTTACTGCACTGACTCTGTTCAGTGTATATGTATTCTGTACAGTTACTGCACTGACTCTGTTCAGTGTATATGTATTCTGTACAGTTACTGCACTGACTCTGTTCAGTGTATATGTATTCTGTACAGTTACTGCACTGACTCTGTTCAGTGTATATGTATTCTGTACAGTTACTGCACTGACTCTGTTCAGTGTATATGTATTCTGTACAGTTACTGCACTGACTCTGTTCAGTGTATATGTATTCTGTACAGTTACTGCACTGACTCTGTTCAGTGTATATGTATTCTGTACAGTTACTGCACTGACTCTGTTCAGTGTATATGTATTCTGTACAGTTACTGCACTGACTCTGTTCAGTGTATATGTATTCTGTACAGTTACTGCACTGACTCTGTTCAGTGTATATGTATTCTGTACAGTTACTGCACTGACTCTGTTCAGTGTATATGTATTCTGTACAGTTACTGCACTGACTCTGTTCAGTGTATATGTATTCTGTACAGTTACTGCACTGACTCTGTTCAGTGTATATGTATTCTGTACAGTTACTGCACTGACTCTGTTCAGTGTATATGTATTCTGTACAGTTACTGCACTGACTCTGTTCAGTGTATATGTATTCTGTACAGTTACTGCACTGACTCTGTTCAGTGTATATGTATTCTGTACAGTTACTGCACTGACTCTGTTCAGTGTATATGTATTCTGTACAGTTACTGCACTGACTCTGTTCAGTGTATATGTATTCTGTACAGTTACTGCACTGACTCTGTTCAGTGTATATGTATTCTGTACAGTTACTGCACTGACTCTGTTCAGTGTATATGTATTCTGTACAGTTACTGCACTGACTCTGTTCAGTGTATATGTATTCTGTACAGTTACTGCACTGACTCTGTTCAGTGTATATGTATTCTGTACAGTTACTGCACTGACTCTGTTCAGTGTATATGTATTCTGTACAGTTACTGCACTGACTCTGTTCAGTGTATATGTATTCTGTACAGTTACTGCACTGACTCTGTTCAGGTGTATATGTATTCTGTACAGTTACTGCACTGACTCTGTTCAGTGTATATGTATTCTGTACAGTTACTGCACTGACTCTGTTCAGTGTATATGTATTCTGTACAGTTACTGCACTGACTCTGTTCAGTGTATATGTATTCTGTACAGTTACTGCACTGACTCTGTTCAGTGTATATGTATTCTGTACAGTTACTGCACTGACTCTGTTCAGTGTATATGTATTCTGTACAGTTACTGCACTGACTCTGTTCAGTGTATATGTATTCTGTACAGTTACTGCACTGACTCTGTTCAGTGTATATGTATTCTGTACAGTTACTGCACTGACTCTGTTCAGTGTATATGTATTCTGTACAGTTACTGCACTGACTCTGTTCAGTGTATATGTATTCTGTACAGTTACTGCACTGACTCTGTTCAGTGTATATGTATTCTGTACAGTTACTGCACTGACTCTGTTCAGTGTATATGTATTCTGTACAGTTACTGCACTGACTCTGTTCAGTGTATATGTATTCTGTACAGTTACTGCACTGACTCTGTTCAGTGTATATGTATTCTGTACAGTTACTGCACTGACTCTGTTCAGGTGTATATGTATTCTGTACAGTTACTGCACTGACTCTGTTCAGTGTATATGTATTCTGTACAGTTACTGCACTGACTCTGTTCAGTGTATATGTATTCTGTACAGTTACTGCACTGACTCTGTTCAGTGTATATGTATTCTGTACAGTTACTGCACTGACTCTGTTCAGTGTATATGTATTCTGTACAGTTACTGCACTGACTCTGTTCAGTGTATATGTATTCTGTACAGTTACTGCACTGACTCTGTTCAGTGTATATGTATTCTGTACAGTTACTGCACTGACTCTGTTCAGTGTATATGTATTCTGTACAGTTACTGCACTGACTCTGTTCAGTGTATATGTATTCTGTACAGTTACTGCACTGACTCTGTTCAGTGTATATGTATTCTGTACAGTTACTGCACTGACTCTGTTCAGTGTATATGTATTCTGTACAGTTACTGCACTGACTCTGTTCAGGTGTATATGTATTCTGTACAGTTACTGCACTGACTCTGTTCAGTGTATATGTATTCTGTACAGTTACTGCACTGACTCTGTTCAGTGTATATGTATTCTGTACAGTTACTGCACTGACTCTGTTCAGTGTATATGTATTCTGTACAGTTACTGCACTGACTCTGTTCAGTGTATATGTATTCTGTACAGTTACTGCACTGACTCTGTTCAGTGTATATGTATTCTGTACAGTTACTGCACTGACTCTGTTCAGTGTATATGTATTCTGTACAGTTACTGCACTGACTCTGTTCAGTGTATATGTATTCTGTACAGTTACTGCACTGACTCTGTTCAGTGTATATGTATTCTGTACAGTTACTGCACTGACTCTGTTCAGTGTATATGTATTCTGTACAGTTACTGCACTGACTCTGTTCAGGTGTATATGTATTCTGTACAGTTACTGCACTGACTCTGTTCAGTGTATATGTATTCTGTACAGTTACTGCACTGACTCTGTTCAGTGTATATGTATTCTGTACAGTTACTGCACTGACTCTGTTCAGTGTATATGTATTCTGTACAGTTACTGCACTGACTCTGTTCAGCTGTATATGTATTCTGTACAGTTACTGCACTGACTCTGTTCAGTGTATATGTATTCTGTACAGTTACTGCACTGACTCTGTTCAGTGTATATGTATTCTGTACAGTTACTGCACTGACTCTGTTCAGTGTATATGTATTCTGTACAGTTACTGCACTGACTCTGTTCAGTGTATATGTATTCTGTACAGTTACTGCACTGACTCTGTTCAGTGTATATGTATTCTGTACAGTTACTGCACTGACTCTGTTCAGTGTATATGTATTCTGTACAGTTACTGCACTGACTCTGTTCAGTGTATATGTATTCTGTACAGTTACTGCACTGACTCTGTTCAGCTGTATATGTATTCTGTACAGTTACTGCACTGACTCTGTTCAGTGTATATGTATTCTGTACAGTTACTGCACTGACTCTGTTCAGTGTATATGTATTCTGTACAGTTACTGCACTGACTCTGTTCAGTGTATATGTATTCTGTACAGTTACTGCACTGACTCTGTTCAGTGTATATGTATTCTGTACAGTTACTGCACTGACTCTGTTCAGTGTATATGTATTCTGTACAGTTACTGCACTGACTCTGTTCAGTGTATATGTATTCTGTACAGTTACTGCACTGACTCTGTTCAGTGTATATGTATTCTGTACAGTTACTGCACTGACTCTGTTCAGTGTATATGTATTCTGTACAGTTACTGCACTGACTCTGTTCAGGTGTATATGTATTCTGTACAGTTACTGCACTGACTCTGTTCAGTGTATATGTATTCTGTACAGTTACTGCACTGACTCTGTTCAGCTGTATATGTATTCTGTACAGTTACTGCACTGACTCTGTTCAGTGTATATGTATTCTGTACAGTTACTGCACTGACTCTGTTCAGTGTATATGTATTCTGTACAGTTACTGCACTGACTCTGTTCAGTGTATATGTATTCTGTACAGTTACTGCACTGACTCTGTTCAGTGTATATGTATTCTGTACAGTTACTGCACTGACTCTGTTCAGTGTATATGTATTCTGTACAGTTACTGCACTGACTCTGTTCAGTGTATATGTATTCTGTACAGTTACTGCACTGACTCTGTTCAGCGTGTATATGTATTCTGTACAGTTACTGCACTGACTCTGTTCAGTGTATATGTATTCTGTACAGTTACTGCACTGACTCTGTTCAGTGTATATGTATTCTGTACAGTTACTGCACTGACTCTGTTCAGCTGTATATGTATTCTGTACAGTTACTGCACTGACTCTGTTCAGTGTATATGTATTCTGTACAGTTACTGCACTGACTCTGTTCAGTGTATATGTATTCTGTACAGTTACTGCACTGACTCTGTTCAGTGTATATGTATTCTGTACAGTTACTGCACTGACTCTGTTCAGTGTATATGTATTCTGTACTGTTACTGCACTGACTCTGTTCAGTGTATATGTATTCTGTACAGTTACTAACTGACTCTGTTCAGCGTGTATATGTATTCTGTACAGTTACTGCACTGACCCTGTTCAGGGTGTATATGTATTCTGTACAGTTACTGCACTGACGCTGTTCAGGTATATATATATATATTCTGTACAGTTACTGCACTGACTCTGTTCAGTGTATATGTATTCTGTACTGTTACTGCACTGACTCTGTTCACTGTGTATATGTATTCTGTACAGTTACTGCACTGACTCTGTTCAGGGTGTATATGTATTCTGTACAGTTACTGCGCTGACTCTGTTCAGGGTGTATATGTATTCTGTACAGTTACTGCACTGACTCTGTTCAGTGTATATGTATTCTGTACAGTTACTAACTGACTCTGTTCAGCGTGTATATGTATTCTGTACAGTTACTGCACTGACCCTGTTCAGGGTGTATATGTATTCTGTACAGTTACTGCACTGACGCTGTTCAGTGTATATGTATTCTGTACAGTTACTGCACTGACTCTGTTCAGTGTATATGTATTCTGTACAGTTACTGCACTGACTCTGTTCACTGTGTATATGTATTCTGTACAGTTACTGCACTGACTCTGTTCAGTGTATATGTATTCTGTACAGTTACTGCACTGACTCTGTTCACTGTGTATATGTATTCTGTACAGTTACTGCACTGACTCTGTTCAGTGTATATGTATTCTGTACAGTTACTGCACTGACTCTGTTCAGGTGTATATGTATTCTGTACAGTTACTGCACTGACTCTGTTCAGGTGTATATGTATTCTGTACAGTTACTGCACTGACTCTGTTCAGTGTATATGTATTCTGTACAGTTACTGCACTGACTCTGTTCAGTGTATATGTATTCTGTACAGTTACTGCACTGACTCTGTTCAGTGTATATGTATTCTGTACAGTTACTGCACTGACTCTGTTCAGCGTGTATATGTATTCTGTACAGTTACTGCACTGACTCTGTTCAGTGTATATGTATTCTGTACAGTTACTGCACTGACTCTGTTCAGTGTATATGTATTCTGTACAGTTACTGCACTGACTCTGTTCAGTGTATATGTATTCTGTACAGTTACTGCACTGACTCTGTTCAGTGTATATGTATTCTGTACAGTTACTGCACTGACTCTGTTCAGTGTATATGTATTCTGTACAGTTACTGCACTGACTCTGTTCAGTGTATATGTATTCTGTACAGTTACTGCACTGACTCTGTTCAGGTGTATATGTATTCTGTACAGTTACTGCACTGACTCTGTTCAGTGTATATGTATTCTGTACAGTTACTGCACTGACTCTGTTCAGTGTATATGTATTCTGTACAGTTACTGCACTGACTCTGATCAGCTGTATATGTATTCTGTACAGTTACTGCACTGACTCTGTTCACTGTATATGTATTCTGTACAGTTACTGCACTGACTCTGTTCAGTGTATATGTATTCTGTACAGTTACTGCACTGACTCTGTTCAGTGTATATGTATTCTGTACAGTTACTGCACTGACTCTGTTCACGTGTATATGTATTCTGTACAGTTACTGCACTGACTCTGTTCAGTGTATATGTATTCTGTACAGTTACTGCACTGACTCTGTTCAGTGTATATGTATTCTGTACAGTTACTGCACTGACTCTGTTCACGTGTATATGTATTCTGTACAGTTACTGCACTGACTCTGTTCAGTGTATATGTATTCTGTACAGTTACTGCACTGACTCTGTTCAGTGTATATGTATTCTGTACAGTTACTGCACTGACTCTGTTCAGTGTATATGTATTCTGTACAGTTACTGCACTGACTCTGTTCAGTGTATATGTATTCTGTACAGTTACTGCACTGACTCTGTTCAGTGTATATGTATTCTGTACAGTTACTGCACTGACTCTGTTCAGTGTATATGTATTCTGTACAGTTACTGCACTGACTCTGTTCAGCGTGTATATGTATTCTGTACAGTTACTGCACTGACTCTGTTCAGTGTATATGTATTCTGTACAGTTACTGCACTGACTCTGTTCAGTGTATATGTATTCTGTACAGTTACTGCACTGACTCTGTTCAGTGTATATGTATTCTGTACAGTTACTGCACTGACTCTGTTCAGTGTATATGTATTCTGTACAGTTACTGCACTGACTCTGTTCAGTGTATATGTATTCTGTACAGTTACTGCACTGACTCTGTTCAGTGTATATGTATTCTGTACAGTTACTGCACTGACTCTGTTCAGTGTATATGTATTCTGTACAGTTACTGCACTGACTCTGTTCAGTGTATATGTATTCTGTACAGTTACTGCACTGACTCTGTTCAGCGTGTATATGTATTCTGTACAGTTACTGCACTGACTCTGTTCAGTGTATATGTATTCTGTACAGTTACTGCACTGACTCTGTTCAGTGTATATGTATTCTGTACAGTTACTGCACTGACTCTGTTCAGTGTATATGCATTCTGTACAGTTAGTGCCCTGACTCTGTTCAGCGTGTATATGTATTCTGTACAGTTACTGCACTGACTCTGTTCAGTGTATATGTATTCTGTACTGTTACTGCACTGACTCTGTTCAGCGTGTATATGTATTCTGTACAGTTACTGCACTGACTCTGTTCAGTGTATATGTATTCTGTACAGTTACTGCACTGACTCTGTTCAGTTTATATGTATTCTGTCCAGTTACTGTACTGACACTGTTCAGTGTATATGTATTCTGTACAGTTACTGCACTGACTCTGTTCAGTGTAAGGGATTCTGACCCTGCGTGTCTCGCAGCCTGTGAGATTCACGCGGCTCTGTGCAGCCTGTATGTCAGTGCGGGTCTAGGCCTCGTTGCCTGTTCTGGTCTCCAGCCAGTCTGGGAACACTAGACACACCTGTGAGTGGTTCGAATCACTCTCCCTTACGGTTCTAGACACTGGACTTAGATGCGAGAGCAGTAATGGAGATGAATCTCATGTAGACTTGGTTTGAATGGTACGAAATGGAAAATCTTTATTGCATGATACTTAAGATTATGAAATACATGTCATAAGCACAGATTAATGACAGTACAATCTTACAAACAGTTATATAGTCGATCTTAGGGAAACGAGGAACGAACGGCACAAAGTAAATAGGGGCACACATTACAAATATCCTTAATCCTTAAACCCTCCCCTATCAATATCTATCCTAAACTAGATTCGTAGGATCTCGAGACTCATGCTCACCACTCGTGATAACTCGGAGAAATTCCGAATAGCTGATCGGATGTTTTTCACCGCAGCACCCACGTGTCGGTCAGGAGATCTCCTGGTCCCACTTGTTTACTTGCTTCTGCTGCTCCGGCTAGCAGGCTGGAACGTCTGCTGTGATGAAGATCTGTATTGGTGGCTTTCACATTCCAGTTACTTTGGGCACAGTCCAGTTATCATCGATGCAATATGTTTCGTTATAAGTTCGAAGAAGTCTTCCTGGCGAGGAAAACTTGGCTAATCGACCTACAGGCGCGGTCGGGATTTACTGACCGTGGCGATGGATATGGTCTTCCTCTCTTCTTATCTCATCTCATCTCATCTCATCTCATCTCGGGCCTTTGGTTCCGCTGCCAGTTACCAACATAGGTCTTCGTTACGCGACACGAGGTAGATCCGAACGGATCAGAAAGTTCAACAGTCTTTTCAGAAGAGGCAACAGGCAAGCAGGAGCGAGCCCAACTACGAGTACACAGGAGCAGCCACGATGAGAAGAGCAGCAAGAGAAAGATGGACGGTTTGGAGCCTGCAATTATAGTGCAAAATCTTCCGTTTCCCGCCCAACTATAATGTCCATTCTTTTGTTTAAGGTCTGGCGCTCAAATGTCTTGTATGGGTGATCTCCGTTCTTAATGGGTTTCGGGGCTACTCGTAAATGTCTGAGTACCTGTTAATATTTCTCCCATTGTTAAATCGGTCGGTAATCTCCCTGGAGGGGTTTGGGGCTTCCAAGTGTCCTGTATAACTACCTGCTAACGGCTCTCTCATCGTAGAGTCGTTGGGATTTTACATATTAATGTCTTTTGGATGGGCCCTTGATTACTCGGTACAATGGCTTTCCTTGGTACCTGGGAGACCGATTTCAGTATCTATGTGTGTAATGCAAACCCATAATGTCTCGTGTATTATCTTCACTGTGCTGACTCTTAATCGATCTTGCACAAATGTTTATTGGAACGCCATCTTGTCTGCCTGTTGAAAAGTCTAGAATGTTCTGTCACGAGGTGCGGCGGCCATTTTACAGGCTGCTTGTGTCCACTTTAAACCTGTCAGCATTCTGCTGAAATAAAAGCTGTTTGAACGAAACTCTGTGTTTTCTCCTTATTAATAAAATTGCGATATATTGCGAATTCTACATCAGTGTATATGTATTCTGTACAGTTACTGCACTGACTCTGTTCAGTGTATATGTATTCTGTACAGTTACTGCAATGACACTGTTCAGTGTATATATATTCTGTACAGTTACTGCACTGACTCTGTTCAGTGTATATGTATTCTGTAAAGCTACTGCACTGACTCTGTTCAGAGTAAATGTATTCTGTACAGTTACTGCCCTGACGCTGTTCAGTGTATATGTATTCTGTACGGTTAGTGCACTGACTCTGTTCACTGTGTATATGCATTCTGTACAGTTACTGCACTGACACGGTTCAGTGTATATGTATTCTGTACAGTTACTGCACTGACTCTGTTCAGGGTGTATATGTATTCTGTACAGTTACTGCACTGACTCTGTTCAGGGTGTATATGTATTCTGTACAGTTACTGCACTGACTCTGTTCAATGTATGTGTATTCTGTACAGTTACTGCACTGACTCTGTTCAGTGTATATGTATTCTGTACAGTTACTGCACTGACTATGTTCAGTGTTTATGTATTCAGTACAGTTACTGCACTGACTCTGTTCAGCGTGTATATGTATTCTTTACAGTTACTGCACTGACTCGTTCAGTGTAAATATATTCTGTACAGTTACTGCACTGACTCTGTTCAGTGTATATGTATTCTGTACTGTTACTGCACTGACTCTGTTCAGTGTATATGTATTCTGTACAGTTACTGCACTGACTCTGTTCAGTGTATATATATTCTGTACAGTTACTGCACTGACTCTGTTCAGTGTATATGTATTCTGTACAGTTACTGCACTGACTATGTTCAGTGTTTATGTATTCAGTACAGTTACTGCACTGACTCTGTTCAGCGT
This sequence comes from Squalus acanthias, assembly GCA_030390025.1. Classification (NCBI taxonomy): domain Eukaryota; kingdom Metazoa; phylum Chordata; class Chondrichthyes; order Squaliformes; family Squalidae; genus Squalus; species Squalus acanthias. The sequence goes on along the minus strand of JASTWF010000538.1, from coordinate 204,202 downwards.
GTATATGTATTCTTTACAGTTACTGCACTGACTCTGTTCAGTGTATATATATTCTGTACAGTTACTGCACTGACTCTGTTCAGTGTATATCTATTTTGTGCAGTTACTGCACTGACTCTGATCAGCCTGTATATGTATTCTGTACAGTTACTGCACTGACTCTGTTCACTGTATATGTATTCTGTACAGTTACTGCGCTGACTCTGTTCAGTGTACATATATTCTGTACAGTTACTGCACTGACTCTGTTCAGTGTATATGTATTCTGTACAGTTACTGCACTGACTCTGTTCACTGTGTATATGTATTCTGTACAGTTACTGCACTGACTCTGTTCACTTTGTATATGTATTATGTACACTTACTGCACTGACACGGTTCAGTGTATATGCATTCTGTACAGTTACTTCACTGACTCTGTTCACTGTATATGTATTCTGTACAGTTACTGCGCTGACTCTGTTCAGTGTATATATATTCTGTACAGTTACTGCACTGACTCTGTTCAGTGTATATGTATTCTGTACAGTTACTGCACTGATTCTGTTCAGTGTATATGTATTCTGTACAGTTAGTGCCCTGACTCTGTTCAGCGTGTATATGTATTCTTTACAGTTACTGCACTGACTCTGTTCAGTGTATATATATTCTGTACAGTTACTGCACTGAATCTGTTCAGTGTATATGTATTCTGTACAGTTACTGCACTGACTCTGTTCAGTGTATATGCATTCTGTACAGTTAGTGCCCTGACTCTGTTCAGCGTGTATATGTATTCTGTACAGTTACTGCACTGACTCTGTTCAGTGTATATGTATTCTGTACTGTTACTGCACTGACTCTGTTCAGCGTGTATATGTATTCTGTACAGTTACTGCACTGACTCTGTTCAGTGTATATGTATTCTGTACAGTTACTGCACTGACTCTGTTCAGTTTATATGTATTCTGTCCAGTTACTGTACTGACACTGTTCAGTGTATATGTATTATGTACAGTTACTGCACTGACTCTGTTCAGTGTAAGGGATTCTGACCCTGCGTGTCTCGCAGCCTGTGAGATTCACGCGGCTCTGTGCAGCCTGTATGTCAGTGCGGGTCTAGGCCTTGTTGCCTGTTCTGGTCTCCAGCCAGTCTGGGAACACTAGACACACCTGTGAGTGGTTCGAATCACTCTCCCTTACGGTTCTAGACACTGGACTTAGATGCGAGAGCAGTAATGGAGATGAAACTCATGTGGACTTGCTTTGAATGGTACGAAATGGAAAATCTTTATTGCATGATACTTAAGATTATGAAATACATGTCATAAGCACAGATTAATGACAGTACAATTTTACAAACAGTTATATAGTCGATCTTAGGGAAACGAGGAACGAACGGCACAAAGTAAATAGGGGCACACATTACAAATATCCTTAATCCTTAAACCCTCCCCTATCAATATCTATCCTAAACTAGATTCGTAGGATCTCGAGACTCATGCTCACCACTCGTGATAACTCGGAGAAATTCCGAATAGCTGATCGGATGTTTTTCACCGCAGCACCCACGTGTCGGTCAGGAGATCTCCTGGTCCCACTTGTTTACTTGCTTCTGCTGCTCCGGCTAGCAGGCTGGAACGTCTGCTGTGATGAAGATCTGTATTGGTGGCTTTCACATTCCAGTTACTTTGGGCACAGTCCAGTTATCATCGATGCAATATGTTTCGTTATAAGTTCGAAGAAGTCTTCCTGGCGAGGAAAACTTGGCTAATCGACCTACAGGCGCGGTCGGGATTTACTGACCGTGGCGATGGATATGGTCTTCCTCTCTTCTTATCTCATCTCATCTCATCTCATCTCATCTCGGGCCTTTGGTTCCGCTGCCAGTTACCAAAATAGGTCTTCGTTACGCGACACGAGGTAGATCCGAACGGATCAGAAAGTTCAACAGTCTTTTCAGAAGAGGCAACAGGCAAGCAGGAGCGAGCCCAACTACGAGTACACAGGAGCAGCCACGATGAGAAGAGCAGCAAGAGAAAGATGGACGGTTTGGAGCCTGCAATTATAGTGCAAAATCTTCCGTTTCCCGCCCAACTATAATGTCCATTCTTTTGTTTAAGGTCTGGCGCTCAAATGTCTTGTATGGGTGATCTCCGTTCTTAATGGGTTTCGGGGCTACTCGTAAATGTCTGAGTACCTGTTAATATTTCTCCCATTGTTAAATCGGTCGGTAATCTCCCTGGAGGGGTTTGGGGCTTCCAAGTGTCCTGTATAACTACCTGCTAACGGCTCTCTCATCGTAGAGTCGTTGGGATTTTACATATTAATGTCTTTTGGATGGGCCCTTGATTACTCGGTACAATGGCTTTCCTTTGTACCTGGGAGACCGATTTCAGTGTCTATGTGTGTACTGCAAACCCATAATGTCTCGTGTATTATCTTCACTGTGCTGACTCTTAATCGATCTTGCACAAATGTTTATTGGAACGCCATCTTGTCTGCCTGTTGAAAAGTCTAGAATGTTCTGTCACGAGGTGCGGCGGCCATTTTACAGGCTGCTTGTGTCCACTTTAAACCTGCCAGCATTCTGCTGAAATAAAAGCTGTTTGAACGAAACTCTGTGTTTTCTCCTTATTAATAAAATCGCGATATATTGCGAATTCTACAGTCCCTCCTGTTGATGCGAATAACTCCGCTTATCGTATCAAAAATCATAGTGGTGAGCAATATTATCTCGATTTCTCTCCGAATCCAGTAAATTAATCCCATAATTTTAACTTAGCTAGGGTCTCTGTGTCGTCCTCATTTCCCAAGAAAATTACATTTTATATCACCGTAGGCATTATTTGCCCTTAAACTTACACCACTTGTTTTCCTTCCCGGCGTAACCAGGCCGATGCCTCTCGTATCACCTGTATATTCATCTTTTATTCAGGGAAAGGAAAAACAAAACCCAAAACCAAACAATCATTTTTAACTGTAACACCATCACCAAAATAATCAACACCAACTCTTAAAACATGTCGAGTTCCCAACGTATTTACAATCTCTGAAAATCATCATCGAGTACAAACTTCCGCGGCGCACGTGGCGCGCGGGAGTGACGCCATTTTCCGATCACACGGTGCTTTCATCGTGCACGCGCACGTAACGTTCTCGCCACTCTCCCGTGTTTTCATGCTTGGTGAGGCGCTTGTCTCTTTTACAATGTACGACCAATAGGTACACTACAATGAAAACTTGGCATACGACTAAAATGTGGGAGGCTATTCTGATCCATGAAGGCACTTCAATATTAGTGAACAGATTCCACCACGGTGGAACTACTATATCCAAAATGTCTGTTCCTATTTTGACAGTTTTCTGTTCTAATGTGTAAAAGTGTTTCTGTGACACCGCGACGGCTTTTAAAAGCTTGGTGAGGTGTTCAGGGAGAGGGGGAATGAGGTATCCAAAATGCGCGACGAATCGCTGCAAGTCGGTGAAATTCTCTTTTACTGTGAGATGAACAGTGGATGGTTCAGGGATTGGGATAATTCGCTGTTGTGCTACTTGAACTTCCGCCCTGGGTTTAAAACAGAAACTGCTGTCACTCACCGGACACCGGCTACGGTTTCCATGCTGGTAGTGTTGCGCTGCAGGGTAACACAATATGTTCCACCCCCGATGTATGCTACCTGCGGAGGCACATGATCTTGTGCCATTGCCTCCATGGTGCAATTCATGGACTTGGCGCCAGTCGTTCTGAACCCGCACTGTGGTGTTAAAAAGGCATTCAAGTGCTGGGGGCACAGTATTATGTGTGCTCCCCTGCCACGACAACCAGAGAGATCTGTACCTGTCATCGTTTGCTCCCAGCGGATGACGTAAGGTGGAACCGCTGCGTAATGAATGTGGGCTCCCCCCTGAATGACACCAATGTTCTCTACCCGATACACCGGGGCGGGCTTTGCTGTGTCGCCCAAAACCGGCATACGTAATACTATTCCCATAATAGTATGGTTTGAACGTCCGCAGTCCACGGGGACTGGGTAAGCTTCTGAAGCTAGCCTGAGCTGGCACGGACTTAATGCGTTCTGAAAAGGGTGGAGCGCCCGCAGGTGTTTGTTACTTATCCAGGACGGAACCAAACCTTGTTTTAAATCCTCCAAATTACTGCGGCCCTCGCCCAGTAACCACGCCCCGTAAAGCACGCACACCTCGTTCTGCGCAGCTTGATCGGATGCATTCCGATCTTCCCTAATCAGGGCATTTACCGTCTTTGCATGTTTCTCCAACTCTGCTATAATTTCCTTTAAATGGAGAGTCATGGCTTGGTCCTCGTGTAGACCCGACCCTACCACTTTATTCTCATCTGTTAGAATGTCTTTTAATTGTGTCTTTAAACCATTAATCTGGGTCTGCAGCTCCACACTGTCTAGAGCGTTGACCACAGATGTACCCGTGTTAAAAGCAGTGAACGCATCGTTCACCAAACCCCTTCTTTGCCTCCCTGCTTGATTCAAAACTTCCTGTGGTGTGGTGTACAAACTTGTTTTATCAATTTCCGCGAAATCGAATTCGTAAAATTGCCTGAACATCTTGGTCAACAGGACCTGGTACAACTGTTCCGTCTTTTTGGGGCACCACTCTGGTAACCGCACCTCAGTGAGATTTAAAATCACCGAGGCCACCGCGTAATGTACCCCCTGAAATAGTATCTGGTCTGTGGGGACCAGTACCAAACCATTCCCGGGTCCCTTACTAGTTTTAGGGCACCCTTCTTCCTCAGCTAGAACCACCGGAATCGTGGGCGGGGCTTTGCGTGGGCGCGTAATGAGCTCAGTGGCATTTACTGGGATCGGGGAGAATGGGGCTCCGCACCCCCTGGTGCTCGCATCCCACCTCATCCCCTGTCCGTTATCCTGCCATTGATTAATGAAAAATATGGAGATGCCTTTGGGGCAAACGTACTTTGACCCCCACATACATACATAAATTCCCTCATCCGGTTCCCACCATTTGTCCCAACAGACTTTCACTTGTCCGTCTGTCCCCGTAATTGTCCGATGGGTATTATTACCCAGTCGTTCCCACTCGACCGAAGAGTTCCTCATAGTGTTGCTCAGCTTTCGCAGCCACCACCATCGGCTCAATGGGACCTTCCCACTACAAGTCAAACAAATCCGTTTGCCGACGGTGACGCTGATCCTGGGTGCGATGATCCTTACTTTGGGGCACAGTAAAGAAGTCTCTTTGTAGGCAAACCCCGATGTGCTAGAATACTCCGTTGAGTTCGTTCCCAGCCATCCTGGCCACCTTCCCTTGTGGAAATAGGTGCTGGTCTCCTCTGCCTCCCGTCTTCCGGTCCCATCCACCGCGATGGGGGCCATGTCCCCGGAACATCCAAACACCACGACATCCTTGGTGCGGCCTCGATAGGCCAATCCACATCCGATTGCCAGGAGCAATACTAGATATCGTTCCATCCTTCCTTGGTTCCTGTGATCAGATAGAATGAGGTAGCCAGCCTCGCAAGAGTCTCTGGCTTCTGTGAAGGGTGAGCGGGTCCCCTGACCTCGCCTCATGTAAACTTCCACGTTCGCTGTATAAACTTTAACTAAACCTAATTTTAAAGCTCCCATCATTTTATCGTTTTCTGTTAAAAACACAACAATCTTAACCTTATCAAAAAACTTAAAACTTAACCTTGAACTATAAACTTAAAACTTAAAACTTATTACTATACAGTGCCGCCCGTTCTCAGGGCGGCCCCTTTAAATTCTGAGAAGGCTGCTGCGAGCTCTTCCCGACGGTGGGAGGGCACTGACCCTTCCCTCTGATCTGCCGCAGCCTGTTACTGCTGCGATGTGGCCGGTCTGTATCTGGGTTATCTTAACCTTAAATTTTCGCCTTGGGGCAGTCTGGGGACATGACCACATCCTCCTGGGCTGGGGTTCTCTACCTGACCTACGGGGAGTTGCTATGGGCGGGGTTTCCGTGACGGACGGACCGGGTTCCGAGACTTCCATCGGGATGACCTGGGGTTCCATCACAGTCGCTGGCTCCGCCTCCGCTGACTCCGCCTCCCTAACCTCGGGGCTGGCAGTTCGTGGCTACGCCCTGCTCGGCCCAGCAGGCGGCCCTTCACTCGTGATCTCTGCCTCCCCCGAGGACTGGTCGTTCAAAGCGGGCGGCCACATCTCTGGGAGCCACACCGGTACTCTCTGTGCTCCTATAGCGGCTGGCCCTGCCTCCTCTAGCTCCTCCCTCCTGTCTTCGGGACCTGCAGCTTGTGTGTCCACCCTGTGTGGATCTCTACCTACAGCTCCCATTCCCTCCAGACCGTTCCTTAGAAACCACCCGTCGTCATCACTATTCTCATCTGCACTATCCTCATCTGACCAGGGTGCCCTGAATTCTTCCTCATCTAACCCCCAAGTCCAGAAAAACGCTGTATGATCGTCCGGGATGTCCCTTCCCCTGATGCAAGCTGCTATGCCTGCCTGTGTGCCTTGTGGTCCTACCTGGGGCTGTGCTTTCCCGTTGGCAGGATTTACCCCTGTAGTTTTCCCTTGCGCACCTGGCTGGTACAGTTTGCATTGGTTTATGTGGAACCACTTAGTGCGCCGTGGTACTTTTACGGCGTAAACCATGGGAGTCGCCTTGTCTACAATGTTGTTGGGTCCCATATACAGTGGTTCCAGACTCCCTACTCTGGCGTAGTTTCTGACCATGACCTGGTCTCCCACTTCCCACTCCCGCGTTTTGCGGGGTTCCAGCAACAAGCAATTGCCCTGATGCTGCCTTCCCATGTTCCCAGCCGCCTGCTCATAAACTTGCTTCAGGCGCTCCAAGAGAGTCTGGGCGAACTTGTCCCTGCTTATCTCTTGGAGCTGACCCTCAGTGAGCACCGGGGCTAGCACATGGGTGGGGGTTCGCATGAGCCTTCCGGTCATTACCTCGTGCGGGGAGTACCCCGTACTTTTTGACTGACTGGCCCGGACCCCCATGAGGACTAAAGGCAGAACTGCCGCCCATTTTTGGGGCGAGTTCCTAGTCTCTTTCCTCAATTTCTCCTTCAGGGTCCGGTTCATACGTTCAACAATCCCGGATGACGGGGGATTGTGTGCTACGTGCCACTTCCCTTCAATGCCCAAAAGCATGAGGGTGGTCTGCATCACCTGGCCGGTGAAATGACTCCCTTGGTCTGACTCCACAAAACGGGGGAGTCCCCACCGCGAGAACACTTCCCGGACCAAGATTTTTGCTGTACCCAGTGCCGTAGCTGTTCGACAAGGGAAGGCTTCCACCCACTTGGAAAACACATCCACCAGGACGAGGCAGTACTTATAACCTCCCTGGGTGGTGGGCAGGGGTCCTATATAGTCGATCTGTATCGACTGCCATGGTCCCTCTACCCTTCTTACGTGTCCCATGGGCACCTTCCTTTTCTGGGGGTCTGGGTTGTTTGCAGCGCACACAAGACAGTTTGCACAGAACTCGCGGACTTGTTCCCTGAGCCCTGGCCACCATCCCGCTTGCTCTACCCGTTGCCAGGTAACCTCGGGCCCGGGGTGCCCTGCCCCTGGTCCCTCGTGAGCCAACTGGAGGAATTCCCTCCTGTGCTGCTGCGGCACAACCCACTGCTCCTCGTGGAACAGCATGCCTTCCTTAACTGAGAGGGTTGCCGTACTGTACGGACCTTCTACCTGTCTCCCCTCAGCAATCGTTTTTAGGACTGCTTTTAGGGCGGGATCCTGGGTTTGGACGGTCTTAAGGTCTAGGGGCAATGCTACCCTGGTGTTCCCGGGATTCCCGTCCCCGCCTCGGACCGCTGCTATGGGTCCGGTCCTATAGGGGTTCCAGAAAGTGCCGTCGCGGGCACCTTCCCTGGCTAGCGCATCCGCCTGCCGGTTGCCCTCCCCACGGGGCTCTGTGGAGGAGTGAGCCTTCACCTTATGGATGAAAATCTCTCCTTCCTCCCCTACTGCTGCTGCTAAGATCTTTTCCAGCAAGGGCTTCACCGTTAAAGGTCGCCCGTCCGCGGAGGTGTATCCGCGGCGGGACCAAATGGCCAGGTATTCCGTACACGAATTGCAGGTGAACATACTGTCCGAGCAAATCGTGTATGGGGTTGGGAAAATGTCTGGGTGGGTCACAACGTACACCACGGCAGACAGCTCGGCTTGCTGCGCGCTCATGGTGCTAGGGAGCTTGATCGCCAGGGCAAGGTCTGCCGCAGGGTCATAAACTCCACACCCTGTGAGTCGCTCGCCAGCAGATACTGTGCTAGACCCATCAACATAAATCTCGCGCCCAGTGGGATGTATCCCGGCCCGTAAACCTATGTTGACGTCCCACACCCCTTCCACCGAACACCGGTGGGCTGTACCGGGGTATACCAAATTGGCCGCAAGCCTGGGCTCGCAAAGACCTTTTACTCTAAGATCCAACTGGGAGAGAAGAAGGGTCCAACGCGCGATGCGTGCGCTGCTTACGGTTCCGTCTTTAATCCTCCCATCCAGAAGCATCTTAGTTGGTGTGTGATGTGTGAGGAGAGTGATGGGAGAGAGCCCTGTGAAGATCGCTGATCTTTTCACAGCCCAATGCGTGGCTAAAAGGTGCCTTTCGCAATTGGAGAAACTTCTCTCCACATCCGTTAACACCCTGGATGAATAGACAACCGGCCTCAGCTTGCCGTGACGCTCTTGGAGCAGCACGGCGCTTAAGCTGTCTCCGCTGGCAGCTACCTCTAGGAAAAACTCCCTCCCCCCATCTATGGCCCCTAAGGCTGGCGCGGTCTGCAGATCCCTTTTTAACTTCTCGAAGGCTGCTTGGCAGCCCTCGTCCCAAAACCACTCCACCCCCTTATGGAGGAGTCGGAGGAGCGGCGCCGCTGTGGCCGCATAATCTTCGATAAAATCCCTGCAGTAACCGGTCAGTCCCAAGAAGGACCTCACACCCCTTACGTTGTTGGGAATCGGTAATTCTTGCACCGACTCCCTCCTTGCTTTGTCTATGGCTCTTTCCCCAGCGCGTATGGTCAGTCCCAGGAATTTTACTTCCCGCTGACCGATACGTGCTTTCTTAGGGTTTATTTTAAAACCCTTTCTCGCTAACAGCTCCAATAACTCGTCCAGTAGTGGTCCGTGCTCCTCCCTTGAGTCCGTAAATAGGAGCAAATCATCCACATACTGTACTATCTGATTGGGCTGACTAAACTCCTTTAAACTTCCTGCCATACACTGATGAAAAATACTGGGGCTATTGTGGAAACCCTGTGGCAGACAGTTCCACGTGTACTGTTGCCCTTTGAAAGTAAAGGCAAACTTGTACTGGTCCTCTCGCCGCAGCGGGATGGACCAAAAACCGTTCGAGATATCCAGCACCGTGAACGTGGTCGCGGACGCTGGGATGCTCCCTATTAGGTCAGCAACTGCTGCTACTGTGGGCGCGCAGGCGGGAATGTTACTGTTAAGGACTCTGTAGTCCACCGTGGCTCTCCACGAATTATCCGGCTTCCTAACCGGCCATAATGGGGAGTTCACGTGTGTGGCTATCGGCCTCAACACGCCCTGCTGCACCAAGGAGGACATTGCTGTCTCCATATCGGGTTCTGCTTCTTTGGGGAAGTTATACTGCTTCTGGGGTCGGGTCATGGGGTCCCCATCTACGCTGACCTCAAACCCGACCACTCTCCCACAATCGTGCTTGTGGTTTGCAAACGCGTGCATATTATCTGACACGTACGTTTGCATGTCCGTTGGGACATCTGCGACCATAAGCCTGAGGTCGTAGCCTCCGGATGGCTGTACGGTACACAGGACCCCTGTTTCTTCCTCCCCCGGAATCACTATTACCTCGCCTTTTTCACCTTTAGCCCCCCAGAGACAGTGATTTCTGAGGTCCACGAGGATCCCGTGTCCCGCTAGGAGATCGGACCCGAGAATACCTCTTCCACCCCCCTTTTGCCATGCCATCAGTATACACTTCCACTTAAGGCGAAGTGTTCCTAAACGAATGGATAGCGGAAGGGAAAACGTGCCAGCCTGTTCTTTTCCTGTGAACCCTGCTAACGTGAATGGGACCTTGGTAGATAGCGGCGAGTCAAAAGGGTTATCTGTATGGATTATGGTGCAAGAAGCTCCCGTGTCCAACAAATAACTACCCTTCTGTTTCTCTACCTCCATCTCCACCACAGGTCGCCTCCACGCATCATAGCTAAGCGGACACAGGTAGACGGGCTGCGCCGGTTCTAGTCATGGGGTACTATTAGACGGTCCTGCGACACCTACGGGGCCGGTTGCGACCGCCACCTGTCCACGCGCATTCAAGACCAGTTTGCGCATGGCTCCTAACACTGCTTCGAGATCGTCAGGAGGGGTGGGAGCACTAGCTTCCCTAGCCGGGACAGGCGCCTGGGCTCGGACCGCGGGATTTTTATCCTTGGAATCCTTCCAAGGGTTCCTGCAATGCTTGCGCCAGTGCCCTGTCTTCCCACACCCGTAACAAGCATTACTTGCCTGTGGGGCGCGATTACCCTCCTGATGCCACTCTCTTTGATACGGGGCTGCGGGTCGTACCTCATGTACTCTTCCCTTAAGGGGACGTGTTGCCATACCCCTTATATTGCGATAACCTAACGTGAGTCGATTCAAGACCGACTCTTCCGTAATGTTGGGGTCATTGGGATCAAACCATGCTTTTGCCTGCTCTCTGACGGCTGGTAAACTGTTGGCTATTATGCACCTAAGCCAATGAGTTAAAGCGGTGCCTTCCACATCTTCGCGCTCGGGCGCACCTAGACAGCTGCGCTCATATACTGGCCACAGCCTGTCGGCAAAAACCTTCGGGGGTTCTCCCTCCATCTGCACTGTCTGTCCCACTCTAGCAAACGGACCTTCGTCGTTCGCCCCCAACACTTCTAGGACCTCATTCTTTAATTCCTCATAACTCTTGGTTCCCCTCTTGCTCTCACCTGAGAGACACTGAAGGACCGAGCTGTCTAATGAGAACAGCAGCATTTTTGCTGTTTCCCCATCATCGCAGCCGTTAATGGCTGCGGCTTGCTCAACTTCTCTGAAATGTACGGAAGGGTCGTCTGCCTCGGTCAGCTTCCGTACGTGATTTATCATAGCTCTCAGCTGATGTGAACTGTGAGGCAACACCAACTGTCCGAGGAGATCCCCCGGTTCTTCCCCACCGTTTCTGCTTGGGCCCCTTTTAATACCCGTTACTGGATACAACGATCCCTTTCCTACTTCTTTTTCAATGGGCTCTTTTGTTTCTTCCATTGCTTCCTCCCTAACCCAGGTTTCTGAATAGCTGGGTGGCGCGGAGGGCGCAGTGGCTACTACTTCTTCTGCTTTACGTGGTGGGGATTTTCTAAATCTCTCATTTACTCGCGGCTGGTGTGCCGACGGATTGATAAGGCACACCATGCCGTTCGCATTGTTCACGGCCTTTTTGAGGTGCTCTATCTCCCTTTGGCAGGCGCTATGATCGGCTCCCTGAAACTTATCCTCAAGGGCCAACTTATATGCCGCCCTAACCCCCGTTAAGCTCTCTTCTTGAGTTCTTATCTGGGCAGCTTGGCGGTTACATCTTTCCTTTAACCTGCTCTCATTCAATTTTGCCTCAGTGACCTGGCACTCGAGATAATCTATCCTTGTTTTAAGGTGACTGGAGACTTCCTGGCTTTCTTGGTGTAACTCATTTAAATTCTTAATGAGCACCTCCCCTCCAGAAACCTTCTCATCCATTTCTCCCTCTAAATGACTGATTCGAGCTACTAGCGCTGTAATGGTCTGGTTTGAAATCTGAACCTGCCTTTTGTAACACATAAACCAGACTGCTTTCTCAAGTGTCTTTCTATGTTCTTTACTATCTGTCCACCTTTCAGCTGCCTCTAGTGGGCTTTTATCCGCTAACAATTCACTTATCCATTTCTTAGTTAGATTAACCTTTCCAAACACATAGTCCGCTATCTTTTCCTGCATAACATTTCGTACAGTCATTCCAAAATCTAACACACTACCCTCTCGCTGCCAGTGTCCTGCCGCGGTCGCCATTTTCTGTAAGGGATTCTGACCCTGCGTGTCTCGCAGCCTGTGAGATTCACGCGGCTCTGTGCAGCCTGTATGTCAGTGCGGGTCTAGGCCTCGTTGCCTGTTCTGGTCTCCAGCCAGTCTGGGAACACTAGACACACCTGTGAGTGGTTCGAATCACTCTCCCTTACGGTTCTAGACACTGGACTTAGATGCGAGAGCAGTAATGGAGATGAAACTCATGTAGACTTGGTTTGAATGGTACGAAATGGAAAATCTTTATTGCATGATACTTAAGATTATGAAATACATGTCATAAGCACAGATTAATGACAGTACAATCTTACAAACAGTTATATAGTCGATCTTAGGGAAACGAGGAACGAACGGCACAAAGTAAATAGGGGCACACATTACAAATATCCTTAATCCTTAAACCCTCCCCTATCAATATCTATCCTAAACTAGATTCGTAGGATCTCGAGACTCATGCTCACCACTCGTGATAACTCGGAGAAATTCCGAATAGCTGATCGGATGTTTTTCACCGCAGCACCCACGTGTCGGTCAGGAGATCTCCTGGTCCCACTTGTTTACTTGCTTCTGCTGCTCCGGCTAGCAGGCTGGAACGTCTGCTGTGATGAAGATCTGTATTGGTGGCTTTCACATTCCAGTTACTTTGGGCACAGTCCAGTTATCATCGATGCAATATGTTTCGTTATAAGTTCGAAGAAGTCTTCCTGGCGAGGAAAACTTGGCTAATCGACCTACAGGCGCGGTCGGGATTTACTGACCGTGGCGATGGATATGGTCTTCCTCTCTTCTCATCTCATCTCATCTCATCTCTTCTCGGGCCTTTTGGTTCCGATACCGGTTACCAATATAGGTCTTCGTTACGCGACACGAGGTAGATCCGAACGGATCAGAAAGTTCAACAGTCTTTTCAGAAGAGGCAACAGGCAAGCAGGAGCGAGCCCAACTACGAGTACACAGGAGCAGCCACGATGATAAGAGCAGCAAGAGATAGATGGACGGTTTGGAGCCTGCAATTATAGTGCAAAATCTTCCGTTTCCCGCCCAACTATAATGTCCATTCTTTTGTTTAAGGTCTGGCGCTCAAATGTCTTGTATGGGTGATCTCCGTTCTTAATGGGTTTCGGGGCTACTCGTAAATGTCTGAGTACCTGTTAATATTTCTCCCATTGTTAAATCGGTCGGTAATCTCCCTGGAGGGGTTTGGGGCTTCCAAGTGTCCTGTATAACTACCTGCTAACGGCTCTCTCATCGTAGAGTCGTTGGGATTTTACATATTAATGTCTTTTGGATGGGCCCTTGATTACTCGGTACAATGGCTTTCCTTTGTACCTGGGAGACCGATTTCAGTATCTATGTGTGTAATGCAAACCCATAATGTCTCGTGTATTATCTTCACTGTGCTGACTCTTAATCGATCTTGCACAAATGTTTATTGGAACGCCATCTTGTCTGCCTGTTGAAAAGTCTAGAATGTTCTGTCACGAGGTGCGGCGGCCATTTTACAGGCTGCTTGTGTCCACTTTAAACCTGTCAGCATTCTGCTGAAATAAAAGCTGTTTGAACGAAACTCTGTGTTTTCTCCTTATTAATAAAATTGCGATATATTGCGAATTCTACATCAGTGTATATGTATTCTGTTCAGTTACTGCACTGACTCTGTTCAGTGTATATGTATTCTGTACAGTTACTGCAATGACACTGTTCAGTGTATATGTATTCTGTACAGTTACTGCACTGACTCTGTTCAGTGTATATGTATTCTGTACTGTTACTGCACTGACTCTGTTCACTGTCTATATGCATTCTGTACAGTTACTGCACTGACTCTGTTCACTTTGTATATGTATTCTGTACAGTTACTGCACTGACACGGTTCAGTGTATATGTATTCTGTACAGTTACTGCACTGACTCAGTTCAGTGTATATGTATTCTGTACAGTTACTGCACTGACTCTGTTCAGAGTGTATATGTATTCTGTACAGTTACTGCACTGACTCTGTTCAGTGTATATGTATTCTGTACAGTTACTGCACTGACTCTGTTCACTGTGTATATGTATTCTGTACAGTTATTGCACTGACACTGTTCAGTGTATATGTATTCTGAAAAGTTACTGCACTGACTCTGTTCAGTGTATATGTATTCTGTGCAGTTACTGCTCTGACTCTGTTCAGTGTATATGCATTCTGTACAGTTACTTCACTGACTCTATTCAGTGTATATGTATTCTGTACTGTTACTGCACTGACTCTGTTCAGTGTATATGTATTTTGTGCGGTTACTGCACTGACTCTGATCAGCCTGTATATGTATTCTGTACAGTTACTGCACTGACTCTTTTCACTGTATATGTATTCTGTACAGTTACTGCGCTGACTCTGTTCAGTGTATATATATTCTGTACAGTTACTGCACTGACGCTGTTCAGTGTATATGTATTCTGTACAGTTACTGCACTGACTCTGTTCAGTGTATATGTATTCTATACAGTTACTGCACTGACTCTGTTCAGTTTATATGTATTCTGTACAGTTACTGCACTGACTCTGTTCAGGGTGTATATGTATTCTGTACAGTTACTGCACTGAATCTGTTCAGTGTATATGTATTCTGTACAGTTACTGCACTGATTCTGTTCAGTGTATATGTATTCTGTACAGTTAGTGCCCTGACTCTGTTCAGCGTGTATATGTATTCTGTACAGTTACTGCACTGACTCTGTTCAGTGTATATGTATTCTGTACAGTTACTGCACTGACTCTGTTCAGCGTGTATATGTATTCTGTACAGTTACTGCACTGACTCTGTTCAGTGTATATGTATTCTGTACAGTTACTGCACTGACTCTGTTCAGTTTATATGTATTCTGTCCAGTTACTGTACTGACACTGTTCAGTGTATATGTATTATGTACAGTTACTGCACTGACTCTGTTCAGTGTATATGTATTCTGTACAGTTACTGCACTGACTCTGTTCAGTGTATATGTATTCTGTACAGTTACTGCACTGACACTGTTCAGCTGTATATGTATTCTGTACAGTTACTGCACTGACTCTGTTCAGTGTATATGTATTCTGTACTGTTACTGCACTGACTCTGTTCAGCGTGTATATGTATTCTGTACAGTTACTGCACTGACTCTGTTCAGTGTATATGTATTCTGTACAGTTACTGCACTGACTCTGTTCAGTTTATATGTATTCTGTCCAGTTACTGCACTGACGCTGTTCAGTGTATATGTATTCTGTACAGTTACTGCACTGACTCTGTTCAGTGTATATGTATTCTATACAGTTACTGCACTGACTCTGTTCAGTTTATATGTATTCTGTACAGTTACTGCACTGACTCTGTTCAGGGTGTATATGTATTCTGTACAGTTACTGCACTGAATCTGTTCAGTGTATATGTATTCTGTACAGTTACTGCACTGATTCTGTTCAGTGTATATGTATTCTGTACAGTTAGTGCCCTGACTCTGTTCAGCGTGTACATGTATTCTGTACAGTTACTGCACTGACTCTGTTCAGTGTATATGTATTCTGTACTGTTACTGCACTGACTCTGTTCAGCGTGTATATGTATTCTGTACAGTTACTGCACTGACTCTGTTCAGTGTATATGTATTCTGTACAGTTACTGCACTGACTCTGTTCAGTTTATATGTATTCTGTCCAGTTACTGTACTGACACTGTTCAGTGTATATGTATTATGTACAGTTACTGCACTGACTCTGTTCAGTGTATATGTATTCTGTACAGTTACTGCACTGACTCTGTTCAGTGTATATGTATTCTGTACAGTTACTGCAATGACACTGTTCAGTGTATATGTATTCTGTACAGTTACTGCACTGACTCTGTTCAGTGTATATGTATTCTGTACTGTTACTGCACTGACTCTGTTCAGCGTGTATATGTATTCTGTACAGTTACTGCACTGACTCTGTTCAGTGTATATGTATTCTGTACAGTTACTGCACTGACTCTGTTCAGTTTATATGTATTCTGTCCAGTTACTGTACTGACACTGTTCAGTGTATATGTATTCTGTACAGTTAGTGCCCTGACTCTGTTCAGCGTGTATATGTATTCTTTACAGTTACTGCACTGACTCTGTTCAGTGTATATATATTCTGTACAGTTACTGCACTGAATCTGTTCAGTGTATATGTATTCTGTGCAGTTACTGCACTGACTCTGTTCAGTGTATATGTATTCTGTACAGTTAGTGCCCTGACTCTATTCAGCGTGTATATGTATTCTGTACAGTTACTGCACTGACTCTGTTCAGTGTATATTTATTCTGTACTGTTACTGCAATGACTCTGTTCAGTTTATATGTATTCTGTCCAGTTACTGTACTGACACTGTTCAGTGTATATGTATTATGTACAGTTACTGCACTGACTCTGTTCAGTGTATATGTATTCTGTACAGTTACTGCACTGACTCTGTTCAGTGTATATGTATTCTGTACAGTTACTGCAATGACACTGTTCAGTGTATATGTATTCTGTACAGTTACTGCACTGACTCTGTTCAGTGTATATGTATTCTGTAAAGCTATTGCACTGACTCTGTTCAGAGTAAATGTATTCTGTACAGTTACTGCCCTGACGCTGTTCAGTGTATATGTATTCTGTACGGTTACTGCACTGCCTCTTTTCAGTGTATATGTATTCTGTACTGTTACTGCACTGACTCTGTTCAGTGTATATGTATTCTGTACAGTTACTAACTGACTCTGTTCAGCGTGTATATGTATTCTGTACAGTTACTGCACTGACCCTGTTCAGGGTGTATATGTATTCTGTACAGTTACTGCACTGACGCTGTTCAGGTATATATATATATATTCTGTACAGTTACTGCACTGACTCTGTTCAGTGTATATGTATTCTGTACTGTTACTGCACTGACTCTGTTCACTGTGTATATGCATTCTGTACAGTTACTGCACTGACTCTGTTCAGTGTATATGTATTCTGTACAGTTACTGCACTGACTCTGTTCACTTTGTATATGTATTCTGTACAGTTACTGCACTGACACGGTTCAGTGTATATGTATTCTGTACAGTTACTGCACTGACTCTGTTCAGGGTGTATATGTATTCTGTACAGTTACTGCACTGACTCTGTTCAGGGTGTATATGTATTCCGTACAGTTACTGCACTGACTCTGTTCAGTGTATGTGTATTCTGTACAGTTACTGCACTGACTCTGTTCAGTGTATATGTATTCTGTACAGTTACTGCACTGACTCTGTTCAGTGTAAATGTATTCTGTACAGTTACTGCACTGACTCGGTTCAGAGTGTATATGTATTCTGTACAGTTACTGCACTGACTCTGTTCAGTGTATATGTATTCTGTACAGTTACTGCACTGACTCTGTTCACTGTGTATATGTATTCTGTACAGTTATTGCACTGACACTGTTCAGTGTATATGTATTCTGAACAGTTACTGCACTGACTCTGTTCAGTGTATATGTATTCTGTACAGTTACTGCACTGACTCTGTTCAGTGTATATGTATTCTGTACAGTTACTGCACTGACTCTGTTCAGTGTAAATGTATTCTGTACAGTTACTGCACTGACTCTGTTCAGAGTGTATATGTATTCTGTACAGTTACTGCACTGACTCTGTTCAGTGTATATGTATTCTGTACAGTTATTGCACTGACTCTGTTCACTGTGTATATGTATTCTGTACAGTTATTGCACTGACACTGTTCAGTGTATATGTATTCTGTACAGTTACTGCACTGACTCTGTTCAGTGTATATGTATTCTGTACAGTTACTGCACTGACTCTGTTCACTTTGTATATGTATTATGTACACTTACTGCACTGTCACGGTTCAGTGTATATGTATTCTGTACAGTTACTTCACTGACTCTGTTCAGTGTATATGTATTCTGTACTGTTACTGCACTGACTCTGTTCAGTGTATATGAATTCTGTACAGTTACTGCACTGACTCTGTTCAGTGTATATATATTCTGTACAGTTACTGCACTGACTCTGTTCAGTGTATATGTTTTCTGTACAGTTACTGCACTGAATATGTTCAGTGTTTATGTATTCAGTACAGTTACTGCACTGACTCTGTTCAGCGTGTATATGTATTCTTTACAGTTACTGCACTGACTCTGTTCAGTGTATATATATTCTGTACAGTTACTGCACTGACTCTGTTCAGTGTATATGTATTTTGTGCAGTTACTGCACTGACTCTGATCAGCCTGTATATGTATTCTGTACAGTTACTGCACTGACTCTGCTCACTGTATATGTATTCTGTACAGTTTACGCGCTGACTCTGTTCAGTGTATATATATTCTGTACAGTTACTGCACTGACTCTGTTCAGTGTATATGTATTCTGTACAGTTACTAACTGACTCTGTTCAGCGTGTATATGTATTCTGTACAGTTACTGCACTGACACGGTTCAGTGTATATGTATTCTGTACAGTTACTGCACTGACTCTGTTCAGGGTGTATATGTATTCTGTACAGTTACTGCACTGACTCTGTTCAGGGTGTATATGTATTCTGTACAGTTACTGCACTGACTCTGTTCAGTGTATGTGTATTCTGTACAGTTACTGCACTGACACGGTTCACTGTGTATATGTATTCTGTACAGTTACTGCACTGACTCGTATCGGTGAATCTGTATTCTGTACAGTTACTGCACTGACTCTGTTCAGGGTGTATATGTATTCTGTACAGTTACTGCACTGACTCTGTTCAGGGTGTATCTGTATTCTGTACAGTTACTGCACTGACTCTGTTCCGTGTTTCTGTATTCTGTACAGTTACTGCACTGACTCTGTTCAGTGTATATGTATTCTGTACAGTTACTGGACTGACTCTGTTCAGTGTATATGTATTCTGTACAGTTACTGCACTGACTCTGTTCAGTTTATATGTATTCTGTACAGTTACTGCACTGACTCTGTTCAGGGTGTATATGTATTCTGTACTGTTACTGCACTGACTCTGTTCAGTGTATATGTATTGTGAACAGTTACTGCACTGACTCTGTTCAGTGTATATGTATTCTGTACAGTTACTGCACTGACTATGTTCAGTGTTTATGTATTCAGTACAGTTACTGCACTGACTCTGTTCAGTGTGTATATGTATTCTTTACAGTTACTGCACTGACTCTGTTCAGTGTATATATATTCTGTACAGTTACTGCACTGACTCTGTTCAGTGTATATGTATTTTGTGCAGTTACTGCACTGACTCTGATCAGCCTGTATATGTATTCTGTACAGTTACTGCACTGACTCTGTTCACTGTATATGTATTCTGTACAGTTACTGCGCTGACTCTGTTCAGTGTATATATATATTCTGTACAGTTACTGCACTGAATCTGTTCAGTGTATATGTATTCTGTACAGTTACTGTACTGACTCTGTTCAGTGTATATGTATTCTGTACAGTTACTGCACTGACTCTGTTCAGTTTATATGTATTCTGTACAGTTACTGCACTGACTCTGTTCAGGGTGTATATGTATTCTGTACAGTTACTGCACTGAATCTGTTCAGTGTATATGTATTCTGTACAGTTACTGCACTGATTCTGTTCAGTGTATATGTATTCTGTACAGTTAGTGCCCTGACTCTGTTCAGCGTGTATATGTATTCTGTACAGTTACTGCACTGACTCTGTTCAGTGTATATGTATTCTGTACTGTTACTGCACTGACTCTGTTCAGCGTGTATATGTATTCTGTACAGTTACTGCACTGACTCTGTTCAGTGTATATGTATTCTGTACAGTTACTGCACTGACTCTGTTCAGTTTATATGTATTCTGTCCAGTTACTGTACTGACACTGTTCAGTGTATATGTATTCTGCACAGTTAGTGCCCTGACTCTGTTCAGCGTGTATATGTATTCTTTACAGTTACTGCACTGACTCTGTTCAGTGTATATATATTATGTACAGTTACTGCACTGAATCTGTTCAGTGTATATGTATTCTGTACAGTTACTGCACTGACTCTGTTCAGTGTATATGTATTCTGTACAGTTAGTGCCCTGACTCTGTTCAGCGTGTATATGTATTCTGTACAGTTACTGCACTGACTCTGTTCAGTGTATATGTATTCTGTACTGTTACTGCACTGACTCTGTTCAGCGTGTATATGTATTCTGTACAGTTACTGCACTGACTCTGTTCAGTGTATATGTATTCTGTACAGTTACTGCACTGACTCTGTTCAGTTTATATGTATTCTGTCCAGTTACTGTACTGACACTGTTCAGTGTATATGTATTATGTACAGTTACTGCACTGACTCTGTTCAGTGTATATGTATTCTGTACAGTTACTGCACTGACTCTGTTCAGTGTATATGTATTCTGTACAGTTACTGCAATGACACTGTTCAGTGTATATGTATTCTGTACAGTTACTGCACTGACTCTGTTCAGTGTATATGTATTCTGTAAAGCTATTGCACTGACTCTGTTCAGAGTAAATGTATTCTGTACAGTTACTGCCCTGACTCTGTTCAGTGTATATGTATTCTGTACAGTTATTGCACTGACACTGTTCAGTGTATATGTATTCTGAACAGTGACTGCACTGACACTGTTCAGTGTATATGTATTCTGTACAGTTACTGCACTGACTCTGTTCACTTTGTATATGTATTATGTACACTTACTGCTCTGACACGGTTCAGTGTATATGTATTGTGTACAGTTACTTCACTGACTCTGTTCAGTGTATATGTTTTCTGTACTGTTACTGCACTGACTCTGTTCAGTGTATATGAATTCTGTACAGTTACTGCACTGACTCTGTTCAGTGTATATATATTCTGTACAGTTACTGCACTGACTCTGTTCAGTGTATATGTATTCTGTACAGTTACTGCACTGACTATGTTCAGTGTTTATGTATTCAGTACAGTTACTGCACTGACTCTGTTCAGCGTGTATATGTATTCTTTACAGTTACTGCACTGACTCTGTTCAGTGTATATATATTCTGTACAGTTACTGCACTGACTCTGTTCAGTGTATATGTATTGTGTGCAGTTACTGCACTGACTCTGATCAGCCTGTATATGTATTCTGTACAGTTACTGCACTGACTCTGCTCACTGTATATGTATTCTGTACAGTTACTGCGCTGACTCTGTTCAGTGTATATATATTCTGTACAGTTACTGCACTGACTCTGTTCAGTGTATATGTATTCTGTACAGTTACTGCACTGACTCTGTTCAGTGTATATGTATTCTGTACAGTTACTGCACTGACTCTGTTCAGTGTATATGTATTCTGTACAGTTAGTGCCCTGACTCTGTTCAGCGTGTATATGTATTCTGTACAGTTACTGCACTGACTCTGTTCAGTGTATATATATTCTGTACTGTTACTGCACTGACTCTGTTCAGAATGTATATGTATTCTGTACAGTTACTGCACTGACTCTGTTCAGTGTATATGTATTCTGTACAGTTACTGCACTGACTCTGTTCAGTTTATATGTATTCTGTCCAGTTACTGTACTGACACTGTTCAGTGTATATGTATTATGTACAGTTACTGCACTGACTCTGTTCAGTGTATATGTATTCTGTACAGTTACTGCACTGACTCTGTTCAGTGTATATGTATTCTGTACAGTTACTGCAATGACACTGTTCAGTGTATATGTATTCTGTACAGTTACTGCACTGACTCTGTTCAGTGTATATGTATTCTGTAAAGCTATTGCACTGACTCTGTTCAGAGTAAATGTATTCTGTACAGTTACTGCCCTGACTCTGTTCAGTGTATATGTATTCTGTACAGTTACTGCACTGACACTGTTCAGTGTATATGTATTCTGTACAGTTACTGCACTGACTCTGTTCACTTTGTATATGTATTATGTACACTTACTGCACTGACACGGTTCAGTGTATATGTATTGTGTACAGTTACTTCACTGACTCTGTTCAGTGTATATGTATTCTGTACAGTTACTGCACTGACTCTGTTCAGTGTATATGTATTCTGTACAGTTACTGCACTGACTCTGTTCAGTGTATATGTATTCTGTACAGTTACTGCACTGACTCTGTTCAGTGTATATGTATTCTGTACAGTTACTGCACTGACTCTGTTCAGTGTATATGTATTCTGTACAGTTACTGCACTGACTCTGTTCAGTGTATATGTATTCTGTACAGTTACTGCACTGACTCTGTTCAGTGTATATGTATTCTGTACAGTTACTGCACTGACTCTGTTCAGTGTATATGTATTCTGTACAGTTACTGCACTGACTCTGTTCAGTGTATATGTATTCTGTACAGTTACTGCACTGACTCTGTTCAGTGTATATGTATTCTGTACAGTTACTGCACTGACTCTGTTCAGTGTATATGTATTCTGTACAGTTACTGCACTGACTCTGTTCAGTGTATATGTATTCTGTACAGTTACTGCACTGACTCTGTTCAGTGTATATGTATTCTGTACAGTTACTGCACTGACTCTGTTCAGTGTATATGTATTCTGTACAGTTACTGCACTGACTCTGTTCAGTGTATATGTATTCTGTACAGTTACTGCACTGACTCTGTTCAGTGTATATGTATTCTGTACAGTTACTGCACTGACTCTGTTCAGTGTATATGTATTCTGTACAGTTACTGCACTGACTCTGTTCAGTGTATATGTATTCTGTACAGTTACTGCACTGACTCTGTTCAGTGTATATGTATTCTGTACAGTTACTGCACTGACTCTGTTCAGTGTATATGTATTCTGTACAGTTACTGCACTGACTCTGTTCAGTGTATATGTATTCTGTACAGTTACTGCACTGACTCTGTTCAGTGTATATGTATTCTGTACAGTTACTGCACTGACTCTGTTCAGGTATATATATATATATATTCTGTACAGTTACTGCACTGACTCTGTTCAGTGTATATGTATTCTGTACAGTTACTGCACTGACTCTGTTCAGTGTATATGTATTCTGTACAGTTACTGCACTGACTCTGTTCAGTGTATATGTATTCTGTACAGTTACTGCACTGACTCTGTTCAGTGTATATGTATTCTGTACAGTTACTGCACTGACTCTGTTCAGTGTATATGTATTCTGTACAGTTACTGCACTGACTCTGTTCAGTGTATATGTATTCTGTACAGTTACTGCACTGACTCTGTTCAGTGTATATGTATTCTGTACAGTTACTGCACTGACTCTGTTCAGTGTATATGTATTCTGTACAGTTACTGCACTGACTCTGTTCAGTGTATATGTATTCTGTACAGTTACTGCACTGACTCTGTTCAGTGTATATGTATTCTGTACAGTTACTGCACTGACTCTGTTCAGTGTATATGTATTCTGTACAGTTACTGCACTGACTCTGTTCAGTGTATATGTATTCTGTACAGTTACTGCACTGACTCTGTTCAGTGTATATGTATTCTGTACAGTTACTGCACTGACTCTGTTCAGTGTATATGTATTCTGTACAGTTACTGCACTGACTCTGTTCAGTGTATATGTATTCTGTACAGTTACTGCACTGACTCTGTTCAGTGTATATGTATTCTGTACAGTTACTGCACTGACTCTGTTCAGTGTATATGTATTCTGTACAGTTACTGCACTGACTCTGTTCAGT
Source organism: Squalus acanthias (assembly GCA_030390025.1). Lineage (NCBI taxonomy): Eukaryota > Metazoa > Chordata > Chondrichthyes > Squaliformes > Squalidae > Squalus > Squalus acanthias. The sequence goes on along the minus strand of JASTWF010000538.1, from coordinate 180,467 downwards.
GTATATGTATTCTGTACAGTTACTGCACTGACTCTGTTCAGTGTATATGTATTCTGTACAGTTACTGCACTGACTCTGTTCAGTGTATATGTATTCTGTACAGTTACTGCACTGACTCTGTTCAGTGTATATGTATTCTGTACAGTTACTGCACTGACTCTGTTCAGTGTATATGTATTCTGTACAGTTACTGCACTGACTCTGTTCAGTGTATATGTATTCTGTACAGTTACTGCACTGACTCTGTTCAGTGTATATGTATTCTGTACAGTTACTGCACTGACTCTGTTCAGTGTATATGTATTCTGTACAGTTACTGCACTGACTCTGTTCAGTGTATATGTATTCTGTACAGTTACTGCACTGACTCTGTTCAGTGTATATGTATTCTGTACAGTTACTGCACTGACTCTGTTCAGTGTATATGTATTCTGTACAGTTACTGCACTGACTCTGTTCAGTGTATATGTATTCTGTACAGTTACTGCACTGACTCTGTTCAGTGTATATGTATTCTGTACAGTTACTGCACTGACTCTGTTCAGTGTATATGTATTCTGTACAGTTACTGCACTGACTCTGTTCAGTGTATATGTATTCTGTACAGTTACTGCACTGACTCTGTTCAGTGTATATGTATTCTGTACAGTTACTGCACTGACTCTGTTCAGTGTATATGTATTCTGTACAGTTACTGCACTGACTCTGTTCAGTGTATATGTATTCTGTACAGTTACTGCACTGACTCTGTTCAGTGTATATGTATTCTGTACAGTTACTGCACTGACTCTGTTCAGTGTATATGTATTCTGTACAGTTACTGCACTGACTCTGTTCAGTGTATATGTATTCTGTACAGTTACTGCACTGACTCTGTTCAGTGTATATGTATTCTGTACAGTTACTGCACTGACTCTGTTCAGTGTATATGTATTCTGTACAGTTACTGCACTGACTCTGTTCAGTGTATATGTATTCTGTACAGTTACTGCACTGACTCTGTTCAGTGTATATGTATTCTGTACAGTTACTGCACTGACTCTGTTCAGTGTATATGTATTCTGTACAGTTACTGCACTGACTCTGTTCAGTGTATATGTATTCTGTACAGTTACTGCACTGACTCTGTTCAGTGTATATGTATTCTGTACAGTTACTGCACTGACTCTGTTCAGTGTATATGTATTCTGTACAGTTACTGCACTGACTCTGTTCAGTGTATATGTATTCTGTACAGTTACTGCACTGACTCTGTTCAGTGTATATGTATTCTGTACAGTTACTGCACTGACTCTGTTCAGTGTATATGTATTCTGTACAGTTACTGCACTGACTCTGTTCAGTGTATATGTATTCTGTACAGTTACTGCACTGACTCTGTTCAGTGTATATGTATTCTGTACAGTTACTGCACTGACTCTGTTCAGTGTATATGTATTCTGTACAGTTACTGCACTGACTCTGTTCAGTGTATATGTATTCTGTACAGTTACTGCACTGACTCTGTTCAGTGTATATGTATTCTGTACAGTTACTGCACTGACTCTGTTCAGTGTATATGTATTCTGTACAGTTACTGCACTGACTCTGTTCAGTGTATATGTATTCTGTACAGTTACTGCACTGACTCTGTTCAGTGTATATGTATTCTGTACAGTTACTGCACTGACTCTGTTCAGTGTATATGTATTCTGTACAGTTACTGCACTGACTCTGTTCAGTGTATATGTATTCTGTACAGTTACTGCACTGACTCTGTTCAGTGTATATGTATTCTGTACAGTTACTGCACTGACTCTGTTCAGTGTATATGTATTCTGTACAGTTACTGCACTGACTCTGTTCAGTGTATATGTATTCTGTACAGTTACTGCACTGACTCTGTTCAGTGTATATGTATTCTGTACAGTTACTGCACTGACTCTGTTCAGTGTATATGTATTCTGTACAGTTACTGCACTGACTCTGTTCAGTGTATATGTATTCTGTACAGTTACTGCACTGACTCTGTTCAGTGTATATGTATTCTGTACAGTTACTGCACTGACTCTGTTCAGTGTATATGTATTCTGTACAGTTACTGCACTGACTCTGTTCAGTGTATATGTATTCTGTACAGTTACTGCACTGACTCTGTTCAGTGTATATGTATTCTGTACAGTTACTGCACTGACTCTGTTCAGTGTATATGTATTCTGTACAGTTACTGCACTGACTCTGTTCAGTGTATATGTATTCTGTACAGTTACTGCACTGACTCTGTTCAGTGTATATGTATTCTGTACAGTTACTGCACTGACTCTGTTCAGTGTATATGTATTCTGTACAGTTACTGCACTGACTCTGTTCAGTGTATATGTATTCTGTACAGTTACTGCACTGACTCTGTTCAGTGTATATGTATTCTGTACAGTTACTGCACTGACTCTGTTCAGTGTATATGTATTCTGTACAGTTACTGCACTGACTCTGTTCAGTGTATATGTATTCTGTACAGTTACTGCACTGACTCTGTTCAGTGTATATGTATTCTGTACAGTTACTGCACTGACTCTGTTCAGTGTATATGTATTCTGTACAGTTACTGCACTGACTCTGTTCAGTGTATATGTATTCTGTACAGTTACTGCACTGACTCTGTTCAGTGTATATGTATTCTGTACAGTTACTGCACTGACTCTGTTCAGTGTATATGTATTCTGTACAGTTACTGCACTGACTCTGTTCAGTGTATATGTATTCTGTACAGTTACTGCACTGACTCTGTTCAGTGTATATGTATTCTGTACAGTTACTGCACTGACTCTGTTCAGTGTATATGTATTCTGTACAGTTACTGCACTGACTCTGTTCAGTGTATATGTATTCTGTACAGTTACTGCACTGACTCTGTTCAGTGTATATGTATTCTGTACAGTTACTGCACTGACTCTGTTCAGTGTATATGTATTCTGTACAGTTACTGCACTGACTCTGTTCAGTGTATATGTATTCTGTACAGTTACTGCACTGACTCTGTTCAGTGTATATGTATTCTGTACAGTTACTGCACTGACTCTGTTCAGTGTATATGTATTCTGTACAGTTACTGCACTGACTCTGTTCAGTGTATATGTATTCTGTACAGTTACTGCACTGACTCTGTTCAGTGTATATGTATTCTGTACAGTTACTGCACTGACTCTGTTCAGTGTATATGTATTCTGTACAGTTACTGCACTGACTCTGTTCAGTGTATATGTATTCTGTACAGTTACTGCACTGACTCTGTTCAGTGTATATGTATTCTGTACAGTTACTGCACTGACTCTGTTCAGTGTATATGTATTCTGTACAGTTACTGCACTGACTCTGTTCAGTGTATATGTATTCTGTACAGTTACTGCACTGACTCTGTTCAGTGTATATGTATTCTGTACAGTTACTGCACTGACTCTGTTCAGTGTATATGTATTCTGTACAGTTACTGCACTGACTCTGTTCAGTGTATATGTATTCTGTACAGTTACTGCACTGACTCTGTTCAGTGTATATGTATTCTGTACAGTTACTGCACTGACTCTGTTCAGTGTATATGTATTCTGTACAGTTACTGCACTGACTCTGTTCAGTGTATATGTATTCTGTACAGTTACTGCACTGACTCTGTTCAGTGTATATGTATTCTGTACAGTTACTGCACTGACTCTGTTCAGTGTATATGTATTCTGTACAGTTACTGCACTGACTCTGTTCAGTGTATATGTATTCTGTACAGTTACTGCACTGACTCTGTTCAGTGTATATGTATTCTGTACAGTTACTGCACTGACTCTGTTCAGTGTATATGTATTCTGTACAGTTACTGCACTGACTCTGTTCAGTGTATATGTATTCTGTACAGTTACTGCACTGACTCTGTTCAGTGTATATGTATTCTGTACAGTTACTGCACTGACTCTGTTCAGTGTATATGTATTCTGTACAGTTACTGCACTGACTCTGTTCAGTGTATATGTATTCTGTACAGTTACTGCACTGACTCTGTTCAGTGTATATGTATTCTGTACAGTTACTGCACTGACTCTGTTCAGTGTATATGTATTCTGTACAGTTACTGCACTGACTCTGTTCAGTGTATATGTATTCTGTACAGTTACTGCACTGACTCTGTTCAGTGTATATGTATTCTGTACAGTTACTGCACTGACTCTGTTCAGTGTATATGTATTCTGTACAGTTACTGCACTGACTCTGTTCAGTGTATATGTATTCTGTACAGTTACTGCACTGACTCTGTTCAGTGTATATGTATTCTGTACAGTTACTGCACTGACTCTGTTCAGTGTATATGTATTCTGTACAGTTACTGCACTGACTCTGTTCAGTGTATATGTATTCTGTACAGTTACTGCACTGACTCTGTTCAGTGTATATGTATTCTGTACAGTTACTGCACTGACTCTGTTCAGTGTATATGTATTCTGTACAGTTACTGCACTGACTCTGTTCAGTGTATATGTATTCTGTACAGTTACTGCACTGACTCTGTTCAGTGTATATGTATTCTGTACAGTTACTGCACTGACTCTGTTCAGTGTATATGTATTCTGTACAGTTACTGCACTGACTCTGTTCAGTGTATATGTATTCTGTACAGTTACTGCACTGACTCTGTTCAGTGTATATGTATTCTGTACAGTTACTGCACTGACTCTGTTCAGTGTATATGTATTCTGTACAGTTACTGCACTGACTCTGTTCAGTGTATATGTATTCTGTACAGTTACTGCACTGACTCTGTTCAGTGTATATGTATTCTGTACAGTTACTGCACTGACTCTGTTCAGTGTATATGTATTCTGTACAGTTACTGCACTGACTCTGTTCAGTGTATATGTATTCTGTACAGTTACTGCACTGACTCTGTTCAGTGTATATGTATTCTGTACAGTTACTGCACTGACTCTGTTCAGTGTATATGTATTCTGTACAGTTACTGCACTGACTCTGTTCAGTGTATATGTATTCTGTACAGTTACTGCACTGACTCTGTTCAGTGTATATGTATTCTGTACAGTTACTGCACTGACTCTGTTCAGTGTATATGTATTCTGTACAGTTACTGCACTGACTCTGTTCAGTGTATATGTATTCTGTACAGTTACTGCACTGACTCTGTTCAGTGTATATGTATTCTGTACAGTTACTGCACTGACTCTGTTCAGTGTATATGTATTCTGTACAGTTACTGCACTGACTCTGTTCAGTGTATATGTATTCTGTACAGTTACTGCACTGACTCTGTTCAGTGTATATGTATTCTGTACAGTTACTGCACTGACTCTGTTCAGTGTATATGTATTCTGTACAGTTACTGCACTGACTCTGTTCAGTGTATATGTATTCTGTACAGTTACTGCACTGACTCTGTTCAGTGTATATGTATTCTGTACAGTTACTGCACTGACTCTGTTCAGTGTATATGTATTCTGTACAGTTACTGCACTGACTCTGTTCAGTGTATATGTATTCTGTACAGTTACTGCACTGACTCTGTTCAGTGTATATGTATTCTGTACAGTTACTGCACTGACTCTGTTCAGTGTATATGTATTCTGTACAGTTACTGCACTGACTCTGTTCAGTGTATATGTATTCTGTACAGTTACTGCACTGACTCTGTTCAGTGTATATGTATTCTGTACAGTTACTGCACTGACTCTGTTCAGTGTATATGTATTCTGTACAGTTACTGCACTGACTCTGTTCAGTGTATATGTATTCTGTACAGTTACTGCACTGACTCTGTTCAGTGTATATGTATTCTGTACAGTTACTGCACTGACTCTGTTCAGTGTATATGTATTCTGTACAGTTACTGCACTGACTCTGTTCAGTGTATATGTATTCTGTACAGTTACTGCACTGACTCTGTTCAGTGTATATGTATTCTGTACAGTTACTGCACTGACTCTGTTCAGTGTATATGTATTCTGTACAGTTACTGCACTGACTCTGTTCAGTGTATATGTATTCTGTACAGTTACTGCACTGACTCTGTTCAGTGTATATGTATTCTGTACAGTTACTGCACTGACTCTGTTCAGTGTATATGTATTCTGTACAGTTACTGCACTGACTCTGTTCAGTGTATATGTATTCTGTACAGTTACTGCACTGACTCTGTTCAGTGTATATGTATTCTGTACAGTTACTGCACTGACTCTGTTCAGTGTATATGTATTCTGTACAGTTACTGCACTGACTCTGTTCAGTGTATATGTATTCTGTACAGTTACTGCACTGACTCTGTTCAGTGTATATGTATTCTGTACAGTTACTGCACTGACTCTGTTCAGTGTATATGTATTCTGTACAGTTACTGCACTGACTCTGTTCAGTGTATATGTATTCTGTACAGTTACTGCACTGACTCTGTTCAGTGTATATGTATTCTGTACAGTTACTGCACTGACTCTGTTCAGTGTATATGTATTCTGTACAGTTACTGCACTGACTCTGTTCAGTGTATATGTATTCTGTACAGTTACTGCACTGACTCTGTTCAGTGTATATGTATTCTGTACAGTTACTGCACTGACTCTGTTCAGTGTATATGTATTCTGTACAGTTACTGCACTGACTCTGTTCAGTGTATATGTATTCTGTACAGTTACTGCACTGACTCTGTTCAGTGTATATGTATTCTGTACAGTTACTGCACTGACTCTGTTCAGTGTATATGTATTCTGTACAGTTACTGCACTGACTCTGTTCAGTGTATATGTATTCTGTACAGTTACTGCACTGACTCTGTTCAGTGTATATGTATTCTGTACAGTTACTGCACTGACTCTGTTCAGTGTATATGTATTCTGTACAGTTACTGCACTGACTCTGTTCAGTGTATATGTATTCTGTACAGTTACTGCACTGACTCTGTTCAGTGTATATGTATTCTGTACAGTTACTGCACTGACTCTGTTCAGTGTATATGTATTCTGTACAGTTACTGCACTGACTCTGTTCAGTGTATATGTATTCTGTACAGTTACTGCACTGACTCTGTTCAGTGTATATGTATTCTGTACAGTTACTGCACTGACTCTGTTCAGTGTATATGTATTCTGTACAGTTACTGCACTGACTCTGTTCAGTGTATATGTATTCTGTACAGTTACTGCACTGACTCTGTTCAGTGTATATGTATTCTGTACAGTTACTGCACTGACTCTGTTCAGTGTATATGTATTCTGTACAGTTACTGCACTGACTCTGTTCAGTGTATATGTATTCTGTACAGTTACTGCACTGACTCTGTTCAGTGTATATGTATTCTGTACAGTTACTGCACTGACTCTGTTCAGTGTATATGTATTCTGTACAGTTACTGCACTGACTCTGTTCAGTGTATATGTATTCTGTACAGTTACTGCACTGACTCTGTTCAGTGTATATGTATTCTGTACAGTTACTGCACTGACTCTGTTCAGTGTATATGTATTCTGTACAGTTACTGCACTGACTCTGTTCAGTGTATATGTATTCTGTACAGTTACTGCACTGACTCTGTTCAGTGTATATGTATTCTGTACAGTTACTGCACTGACTCTGTTCAGTGTATATGTATTCTGTACAGTTACTGCACTGACTCTGTTCAGTGTATATGTATTCTGTACAGTTACTGCACTGACTCTGTTCAGTGTATATGTATTCTGTACAGTTACTGCACTGACTCTGTTCAGTGTATATGTATTCTGTACAGTTACTGCACTGACTCTGTTCAGTGTATATGTATTCTGTACAGTTACTGCACTGACTCTGTTCAGTGTATATGTATTCTGTACAGTTACTGCACTGACTCTGTTCAGTGTATATGTATTCTGTACAGTTACTGCACTGACTCTGTTCAGTGTATATGTATTCTGTACAGTTACTGCACTGACTCTGTTCAGTGTATATGTATTCTGTACAGTTACTGCACTGACTCTGTTCAGTGTATATGTATTCTGTACAGTTACTGCACTGACTCTGTTCAGTGTATATGTATTCTGTACAGTTACTGCACTGACTCTGTTCAGTGTATATGTATTCTGTACAGTTACTGCACTGACTCTGTTCAGTGTATATGTATTCTGTACAGTTACTGCACTGACTCTGTTCAGTGTATATGTATTCTGTACAGTTACTGCACTGACTCTGTTCAGTGTATATGTATTCTGTACAGTTACTGCACTGACTCTGTTCAGTGTATATGTATTCTGTACAGTTACTGCACTGACTCTGTTCAGTGTATATGTATTCTGTACAGTTACTGCACTGACTCTGTTCAGTGTATATGTATTCTGTACAGTTACTGCACTGACTCTGTTCAGTGTATATGTATTCTGTACAGTTACTGCACTGACTCTGTTCAGTGTATATGTATTCTGTACAGTTACTGCACTGACTCTGTTCAGTGTATATGTATTCTGTACAGTTACTGCACTGACTCTGTTCAGTGTATATGTATTCTGTACAGTTACTGCACTGACTCTGTTCAGTGTATATGTATTCTGTACAGTTACTGCACTGACTCTGTTCAGTGTATATGTATTCTGTACAGTTACTGCACTGACTCTGTTCAGTGTATATGTATTCTGTACAGTTACTGCACTGACTCTGTTCAGTGTATATGTATTCTGTACAGTTACTGCACTGACTCTGTTCAGTGTATATGTATTCTGTACAGTTACTGCACTGACTCTGTTCAGTGTATATGTATTCTGTACAGTTACTGCACTGACTCTGTTCAGTGTATATGTATTCTGTACAGTTACTGCACTGACTCTGTTCAGTGTATATGTATTCTGTACAGTTACTGCACTGACTCTGTTCAGTGTATATGTATTCTGTACAGTTACTGCACTGACTCTGTTCAGTGTATATGTATTCTGTACAGTTACTGCACTGACTCTGTTCAGTGTATATGTATTCTGTACAGTTACTGCACTGACTCTGTTCAGTGTATATGTATTCTGTACAGTTACTGCACTGACTCTGTTCAGTGTATATGTATTCTGTACAGTTACTGCACTGACTCTGTTCAGTGTATATGTATTCTGTACAGTTACTGCACTGACTCTGTTCAGTGTATATGTATTCTGTACAGTTACTGCACTGACTCTGTTCAGTGTATATGTATTCTGTACAGTTACTGCACTGACTCTGTTCAGTGTATATGTATTCTGTACAGTTACTGCACTGACTCTGTTCAGTGTATATGTATTCTGTACAGTTACTGCACTGACTCTGTTCAGTGTATATGTATTCTGTACAGTTACTGCACTGACTCTGTTCAGTGTATATGTATTCTGTACAGTTACTGCACTGACTCTGTTCAGTGTATATGTATTCTGTACAGTTACTGCACTGACTCTGTTCAGTGTATATGTATTCTGTACAGTTACTGCACTGACTCTGTTCAGTGTATATGTATTCTGTACAGTTACTGCACTGACTCTGTTCAGTGTATATGTATTCTGTACAGTTACTGCACTGACTCTGTTCAGTGTATATGTATTCTGTACAGTTACTGCACTGACTCTGTTCAGTGTATATGTATTCTGTACAGTTACTGCACTGACTCTGTTCAGTGTATATGTATTCTGTACAGTTACTGCACTGACTCTGTTCAGTGTATATGTATTCTGTACAGTTACTGCACTGACTCTGTTCAGTGTATATGTATTCTGTACAGTTACTGCACTGACTCTGTTCAGTGTATATGTATTCTGTACAGTTACTGCACTGACTCTGTTCAGTGTATATGTATTCTGTACAGTTACTGCACTGACTCTGTTCAGTGTATATGTATTCTGTACAGTTACTGCACTGACTCTGTTCAGTGTATATGTATTCTGTACAGTTACTGCACTGACTCTGTTCAGTGTATATGTATTCTGTACAGTTACTGCACTGACTCTGTTCAGTGTATATGTATTCTGTACAGTTACTGCACTGACTCTGTTCAGTGTATATGTATTCTGTACAGTTACTGCACTGACTCTGTTCAGTGTATATGTATTCTGTACAGTTACTGCACTGACTCTGTTCAGTGTATATGTATTCTGTACAGTTACTGCACTGACTCTGTTCAGTGTATATGTATTCTGTACAGTTACTGCACTGACTCTGTTCAGTGTATATGTATTCTGTACAGTTACTGCACTGACTCTGTTCAGTGTATATGTATTCTGTACAGTTACTGCACTGACTCTGTTCAGTGTATATGTATTCTGTACAGTTACTGCACTGACTCTGTTCAGTGTATATGTATTCTGTACAGTTACTGCACTGACTCTGTTCAGTGTATATGTATTCTGTACAGTTACTGCACTGACTCTGTTCAGTGTATATGTATTCTGTACAGTTACTGCACTGACTCTGTTCAGTGTATATGTATTCTGTACAGTTACTGCACTGACTCTGTTCAGTGTATATGTATTCTGTACAGTTACTGCACTGACTCTGTTCAGTGTATATGTATTCTGTACAGTTACTGCACTGACTCTGTTCAGTGTATATGTATTCTGTACAGTTACTGCACTGACTCTGTTCAGTGTATATGTATTCTGTACAGTTACTGCACTGACTCTGTTCAGTGTATATGTATTCTGTACAGTTACTGCACTGACTCTGTTCAGTGTATATGTATTCTGTACAGTTACTGCACTGACTCTGTTCAGTGTATATGTATTCTGTACAGTTACTGCACTGACTCTGTTCAGTGTATATGTATTCTGTACAGTTACTGCACTGACTCTGTTCAGTGTATATGTATTCTGTACAGTTACTGCACTGACTCTGTTCAGTGTATATGTATTCTGTACAGTTACTGCACTGACTCTGTTCAGTGTATATGTATTCTGTACAGTTACTGCACTGACTCTGTTCAGTGTATATGTATTCTGTACAGTTACTGCACTGACTCTGTTCAGTGTATATGTATTCTGTACAGTTACTGCACTGACTCTGTTCAGTGTATATGTATTCTGTACAGTTACTGCACTGACTCTGTTCAGTGTATATGTATTCTGTACAGTTACTGCACTGACTCTGTTCAGTGTATATGTATTCTGTACAGTTACTGCACTGACTCTGTTCAGTGTATATGTATTCTGTACAGTTACTGCACTGACTCTGTTCAGTGTATATGTATTCTGTACAGTTACTGCACTGACTCTGTTCAGTGTATATGTATTCTGTACAGTTACTGCACTGACTCTGTTCAGTGTATATGTATTCTGTACAGTTACTGCACTGACTCTGTTCAGTGTATATGTATTCTGTACAGTTACTGCACTGACTCTGTTCAGTGTATATGTATTCTGTACAGTTACTGCACTGACTCTGTTCAGTGTATATGTATTCTGTACAGTTACTGCACTGACTCTGTTCAGTGTATATGTATTCTGTACAGTTACTGCACTGACTCTGTTCAGTGTATATGTATTCTGTACAGTTACTGCACTGACTCTGTTCAGTGTATATGTATTCTGTACAGTTACTGCACTGACTCTGTTCAGTGTATATGTATTCTGTACAGTTACTGCACTGACTCTGTTCAGTGTATATGTATTCTGTACAGTTACTGCACTGACTCTGTTCAGTGTATATGTATTCTGTACAGTTACTGCACTGACTCTGTTCAGTGTATATGTATTCTGTACAGTTACTGCACTGACTCTGTTCAGTGTATATGTATTCTGTACAGTTACTGCACTGACTCTGTTCAGTGTATATGTATTCTGTACAGTTACTGCACTGACTCTGTTCAGTGTATATGTATTCTGTACAGTTACTGCACTGACTCTGTTCAGTGTATATGTATTCTGTACAGTTACTGCACTGACTCTGTTCAGTGTATATGTATTCTGTACAGTTACTGCACTGACTCTGTTCAGTGTATATGTATTCTGTACAGTTACTGCACTGACTCTGTTCAGTGTATATGTATTCTGTACAGTTACTGCACTGACTCTGTTCAGTGTATATGTATTCTGTACAGTTACTGCACTGACTCTGTTCAGTGTATATGTATTCTGTACAGTTACTGCACTGACTCTGTTCAGTGTATATGTATTCTGTACAGTTACTGCACTGACTCTGTTCAGTGTATATGTATTCTGTACAGTTACTGCACTGACTCTGTTCAGTGTATATGTATTCTGTACAGTTACTGCACTGACTCTGTTCAGTGTATATGTATTCTGTACAGTTACTGCACTGACTCTGTTCAGTGTATATGTATTCTGTACAGTTACTGCACTGACTCTGTTCAGTGTATATGTATTCTGTACAGTTACTGCACTGACTCTGTTCAGTGTATATGTATTCTGTACAGTTACTGCACTGACTCTGTTCAGTGTATATGTATTCTGTACAGTTACTGCACTGACTCTGTTCAGTGTATATGTATTCTGTACAGTTACTGCACTGACTCTGTTCAGTGTATATGTATTCTGTACAGTTACTGCACTGACTCTGTTCAGTGTATATGTATTCTGTACAGTTACTGCACTGACTCTGTTCAGTGTATATGTATTCTGTACAGTTACTGCACTGACTCTGTTCAGTGTATATGTATTCTGTACAGTTACTGCACTGACTCTGTTCAGTGTATATGTATTCTGTACAGTTACTGCACTGACTCTGTTCAGTGTATATGTATTCTGTACAGTTACTGCACTGACTCTGTTCAGTGTATATGTATTCTGTACAGTTACTGCACTGACTCTGTTCAGTGTATATGTATTCTGTACAGTTACTGCACTGACTCTGTTCAGTGTATATGTATTCTGTACAGTTACTGCACTGACTCTGTTCAGTGTATATGTATTCTGTACAGTTACTGCACTGACTCTGTTCAGTGTATATGTATTCTGTACAGTTACTGCACTGACTCTGTTCAGTGTATATGTATTCTGTACAGTTACTGCACTGACTCTGTTCAGTGTATATGTATTCTGTACAGTTACTGCACTGACTCTGTTCAGTGTATATGTATTCTGTACAGTTACTGCACTGACTCTGTTCAGTGTATATGTATTCTGTACAGTTACTGCACTGACTCTGTTCAGTGTATATGTATTCTGTACAGTTACTGCACTGACTCTGTTCAGTGTATATGTATTCTGTACAGTTACTGCACTGACTCTGTTCAGTGTATATGTATTCTGTACAGTTACTGCACTGACTCTGTTCAGTGTATATGTATTCTGTACAGTTACTGCACTGACTCTGTTCAGTGTATATGTATTCTGTACAGTTACTGCACTGACTCTGTTCAGTGTATATGTATTCTGTACAGTTACTGCACTGACTCTGTTCAGTGTATATGTATTCTGTACAGTTACTGCACTGACTCTGTTCAGTGTATATGTATTCTGTACAGTTACTGCACTGACTCTGTTCAGTGTATATGTATTCTGTACAGTTACTGCACTGACTCTGTTCAGTGTATATGTATTCTGTACAGTTACTGCACTGACTCTGTTCAGTGTATATGTATTCTGTACAGTTACTGCACTGACTCTGTTCAGTGTATATGTATTCTGTACAGTTACTGCACTGACTCTGTTCAGTGTATATGTATTCTGTACAGTTACTGCACTGACTCTGTTCAGTGTATATGTATTCTGTACAGTTACTGCACTGACTCTGTTCAGTGTATATGTATTCTGTACAGTTACTGCACTGACTCTGTTCAGTGTATATGTATTCTGTACAGTTACTGCACTGACTCTGTTCAGTGTATATGTATTCTGTACAGTTACTGCACTGACTCTGTTCAGTGTATATGTATTCTGTACAGTTACTGCACTGACTCTGTTCAGTGTATATGTATTCTGTACAGTTACTGCACTGACTCTGTTCAGTGTATATGTATTCTGTACAGTTACTGCACTGACTCTGTTCAGTGTATATGTATTCTGTACAGTTACTGCACTGACTCTGTTCAGTGTATATGTATTCTGTACAGTTACTGCACTGACTCTGTTCAGTGTATATGTATTCTGTACAGTTACTGCACTGACTCTGTTCAGTGTATATGTATTCTGTACAGTTACTGCACTGACTCTGTTCAGTGTATATGTATTCTGTACAGTTACTGCACTGACTCTGTTCAGTGTATATGTATTCTGTACAGTTACTGCACTGACTCTGTTCAGTGTATATGTATTCTGTACAGTTACTGCACTGACTCTGTTCAGTGTATATGTATTCTGTACAGTTACTGCACTGACTCTGTTCAGTGTATATGTATTCTGTACAGTTACTGCACTGACTCTGTTCAGTGTATATGTATTCTGTACAGTTACTGCACTGACTCTGTTCAGTGTATATGTATTCTGTACAGTTACTGCACTGACTCTGTTCAGTGTATATGTATTCTGTACAGTTACTGCACTGACTCTGTTCAGTGTATATGTATTCTGTACAGTTACTGCACTGACTCTGTTCAGTGTATATGTATTCTGTACAGTTACTGCACTGACTCTGTTCAGTGTATATGTATTCTGTACAGTTACTGCACTGACTCTGTTCAGTGTATATGTATTCTGTACAGTTACTGCACTGACTCTGTTCAGTGTATATGTATTCTGTACAGTTACTGCACTGACTCTGTTCAGTGTATATGTATTCTGTACAGTTACTGCACTGACTCTGTTCAGTGTATATGTATTCTGTACAGTTACTGCACTGACTCTGTTCAGTGTATATGTATTCTGTACAGTTACTGCACTGACTCTGTTCAGTGTATATGTATTCTGTACAGTTACTGCACTGACTCTGTTCAGTGTATATGTATTCTGTACAGTTACTGCACTGACTCTGTTCAGTGTATATGTATTCTGTACAGTTACTGCACTGACTCTGTTCAGTGTATATGTATTCTGTACAGTTACTGCACTGACTCTGTTCAGTGTATATGTATTCTGTACAGTTACTGCACTGACTCTGTTCAGTGTATATGTATTCTGTACAGTTACTGCACTGACTCTGTTCAGTGTATATGTATTCTGTACAGTTACTGCACTGACTCTGTTCAGTGTATATGTATTCTGTACAGTTACTGCACTGACTCTGTTCAGTGTATATGTATTCTGTACAGTTACTGCACTGACTCTGTTCAGTGTATATGTATTCTGTACAGTTACTGCACTGACTCTGTTCAGTGTATATGTATTCTGTACAGTTACTGCACTGACTCTGTTCAGTGTATATGTATTCTGTACAGTTACTGCACTGACTCTGTTCAGTGTATATGTATTCTGTACAGTTACTGCACTGACTCTGTTCAGTGTATATGTATTCTGTACAGTTACTGCACTGACTCTGTTCAGTGTATATGTATTCTGTACAGTTACTGCACTGACTCTGTTCAGTGTATATGTATTCTGTACAGTTACTGCACTGACTCTGTTCAGTGTATATGTATTCTGTACAGTTACTGCACTGACTCTGTTCAGTGTATATGTATTCTGTACAGTTACTGCACTGACTCTGTTCAGTGTATATGTATTCTGTACAGTTACTGCACTGACTCTGTTCAGTGTATATGTATTCTGTACAGTTACTGCACTGACTCTGTTCAGTGTATATGTATTCTGTACAGTTACTGCACTGACTCTGTTCAGTGTATATGTATTCTGTACAGTTACTGCACTGACTCTGTTCAGTGTATATGTATTCTGTACAGTTACTGCACTGACTCTGTTCAGTGTATATGTATTCTGTACAGTTACTGCACTGACTCTGTTCAGTGTATATGTATTCTGTACAGTTACTGCACTGACTCTGTTCAGTGTATATGTATTCTGTACAGTTACTGCACTGACTCTGTTCAGTGTATATGTATTCTGTACAGTTACTGCACTGACTCTGTTCAGTGTATATGTATTCTGTACAGTTACTGCACTGACTCTGTTCAGTGTATATGTATTCTGTACAGTTACTGCACTGACTCTGTTCAGTGTATATGTATTCTGTACAGTTACTGCACTGACTCTGTTCAGTGTATATGTATTCTGTACAGTTACTGCACTGACTCTGTTCAGTGTATATGTATTCTGTACAGTTACTGCACTGACTCTGTTCAGTGTATATGTATTCTGTACAGTTACTGCACTGACTCTGTTCAGTGTATATGTATTCTGTACAGTTACTGCACTGACTCTGTTCAGTGTATATGTATTCTGTACAGTTACTGCACTGACTCTGTTCAGTGTATATGTATTCTGTACAGTTACTGCACTGACTCTGTTCAGTGTATATGTATTCTGTACAGTTACTGCACTGACTCTGTTCAGTGTATATGTATTCTGTACAGTTACTGCACTGACTCTGTTCAGTGTATATGTATTCTGTACAGTTACTGCACTGACTCTGTTCAGTGTATATGTATTCTGTACAGTTACTGCACTGACTCTGTTCAGTGTATATGTATTCTGTACAGTTACTGCACTGACTCTGTTCAGTGTATATGTATTCTGTACAGTTACTGCACTGACTCTGTTCAGTGTATATGTATTCTGTACAGTTACTGCACTGACTCTGTTCAGTGTATATGTATTCTGTACAGTTACTGCACTGACTCTGTTCAGTGTATATGTATTCTGTACAGTTACTGCACTGACTCTGTTCAGTGTATATGTATTCTGTACAGTTACTGCACTGACTCTGTTCAGTGTATATGTATTCTGTACAGTTACTGCACTGACTCTGTTCAGTGTATATGTATTCTGTACAGTTACTGCACTGACTCTGTTCAGTGTATATGTATTCTGTACAGTTACTGCACTGACTCTGTTCAGTGTATATGTATTCTGTACAGTTACTGCACTGACTCTGTTCAGTGTATATGTATTCTGTACAGTTACTGCACTGACTCTGTTCAGTGTATATGTATTCTGTACAGTTACTGCACTGACTCTGTTCAGTGTATATGTATTCTGTACAGTTACTGCACTGACTCTGTTCAGTGTATATGTATTCTGTACAGTTACTGCACTGACTCTGTTCAGTGTATATGTATTCTGTACAGTTACTGCACTGACTCTGTTCAGTGTATATGTATTCTGTACAGTTACTGCACTGACTCTGTTCAGTGTATATGTATTCTGTACAGTTACTGCACTGACTCTGTTCAGTGTATATGTATTCTGTACAGTTACTGCACTGACTCTGTTCAGTGTATATGTATTCTGTACAGTTACTGCACTGACTCTGTTCAGTGTATATGTATTCTGTACAGTTACTGCACTGACTCTGTTCAGTGTATATGTATTCTGTACAGTTACTGCACTGACTCTGTTCAGTGTATATGTATTCTGTACAGTTACTGCACTGACTCTGTTCAGTGTATATGTATTCTGTACAGTTACTGCACTGACTCTGTTCAGTGTATATGTATTCTGTACAGTTACTGCACTGACTCTGTTCAGTGTATATGTATTCTGTACAGTTACTGCACTGACTCTGTTCAGTGTATATGTATTCTGTACAGTTACTGCACTGACTCTGTTCAGTGTATATGTATTCTGTACAGTTACTGCACTGACTCTGTTCAGTGTATATGTATTCTGTACAGTTACTGCACTGACTCTGTTCAGTGTATATGTATTCTGTACAGTTACTGCACTGACTCTGTTCAGTGTATATGTATTCTGTACAGTTACTGCACTGACTCTGTTCAGTGTATATGTATTCTGTACAGTTACTGCACTGACTCTGTTCAGTGTATATGTATTCTGTACAGTTACTGCACTGACTCTGTTCAGTGTATATGTATTCTGTACAGTTACTGCACTGACTCTGTTCAGTGTATATGTATTCTGTACAGTTACTGCACTGACTCTGTTCAGTGTATATGTATTCTGTACAGTTACTGCACTGACTCTGTTCAGTGTATATGTATTCTGTACAGTTACTGCACTGACTCTGTTCAGTGTATATGTATTCTGTACAGTTACTGCACTGACTCTGTTCAGTGTATATGTATTCTGTACAGTTACTGCACTGACTCTGTTCAGTGTATATGTATTCTGTACAGTTACTGCACTGACTCTGTTCAGTGTATATGTATTCTGTACAGTTACTGCACTGACTCTGTTCAGTGTATATGTATTCTGTACAGTTACTGCACTGACTCTGTTCAGTGTATATGTATTCTGTACAGTTACTGCACTGACTCTGTTCAGTGTATATGTATTCTGTACAGTTACTGCACTGACTCTGTTCAGTGTATATGTATTCTGTACAGTTACTGCACTGACTCTGTTCAGTGTATATGTATTCTGTACAGTTACTGCACTGACTCTGTTCAGTGTATATGTATTCTGTACAGTTACTGCACTGACTCTGTTCAGTGTATATGTATTCTGTACAGTTACTGCACTGACTCTGTTCAGTGTATATGTATTCTGTACAGTTACTGCACTGACTCTGTTCAGTGTATATGTATTCTGTACAGTTACTGCACTGACTCTGTTCAGTGTATATGTATTCTGTACAGTTACTGCACTGACTCTGTTCAGTGTATATGTATTCTGTACAGTTACTGCACTGACTCTGTTCAGTGTATATGTATTCTGTACAGTTACTGCACTGACTCTGTTCAGTGTATATGTATTCTGTACAGTTACTGCACTGACTCTGTTCAGTGTATATGTATTCTGTACAGTTACTGCACTGACTCTGTTCAGTGTATATGTATTCTGTACAGTTACTGCACTGACTCTGTTCAGTGTATATGTATTCTGTACAGTTACTGCACTGACTCTGTTCAGTGTATATGTATTCTGTACAGTTACTGCACTGACTCTGTTCAGTGTATATGTATTCTGTACAGTTACTGCACTGACTCTGTTCAGTGTATATGTATTCTGTACAGTTACTGCACTGACTCTGTTCAGTGTATATGTATTCTGTACAGTTACTGCACTGACTCTGTTCAGTGTATATGTATTCTGTACAGTTACTGCACTGACTCTGTTCAGTGTATATGTATTCTGTACAGTTACTGCACTGACTCTGTTCAGTGTATATGTATTCTGTACAGTTACTGCACTGACTCTGTTCAGTGTATATGTATTCTGTACAGTTACTGCACTGACTCTGTTCAGTGTATATGTATTCTGTACAGTTACTGCACTGACTCTGTTCAGTGTATATGTATTCTGTACAGTTACTGCACTGACTCTGTTCAGTGTATATGTATTCTGTACAGTTACTGCACTGACTCTGTTCAGTGTATATGTATTCTGTACAGTTACTGCACTGACTCTGTTCAGTGTATATGTATTCTGTACAGTTACTGCACTGACTCTGTTCAGTGTATATGTATTCTGTACAGTTACTGCACTGACTCTGTTCAGTGTATATGTATTCTGTACAGTTACTGCACTGACTCTGTTCAGTGTATATGTATTCTGTACAGTTACTGCACTGACTCTGTTCAGTGTATATGTATTCTGTACAGTTACTGCACTGACTCTGTTCAGTGTATATGTATTCTGTACAGTTACTGCACTGACTCTGTTCAGTGTATATGTATTCTGTACAGTTACTGCACTGACTCTGTTCAGTGTATATGTATTCTGTACAGTTACTGCACTGACTCTGTTCAGTGTATATGTATTCTGTACAGTTACTGCACTGACTCTGTTCAGTGTATATGTATTCTGTACAGTTACTGCACTGACTCTGTTCAGTGTATATGTATTCTGTACAGTTACTGCACTGACTCTGTTCAGTGTATATGTATTCTGTACAGTTACTGCACTGACTCTGTTCAGTGTATATGTATTCTGTACAGTTACTGCACTGACTCTGTTCAGTGTATATGTATTCTGTACAGTTACTGCACTGACTCTGTTCAGTGTATATGTATTCTGTACAGTTACTGCACTGACTCTGTTCAGTGTATATGTATTCTGTACAGTTACTGCACTGACTCTGTTCAGTGTATATGTATTCTGTACAGTTACTGCACTGACTCTGTTCAGTGTATATGTATTCTGTACAGTTACTGCACTGACTCTGTTCAGTGTATATGTATTCTGTACAGTTACTGCACTGACTCTGTTCAGTGTATATGTATTCTGTACAGTTACTGCACTGACTCTGTTCAGTGTATATGTATTCTGTACAGTTACTGCACTGACTCTGTTCAGTGTATATGTATTCTGTACAGTTACTGCACTGACTCTGTTCAGTGTATATGTATTCTGTACAGTTACTGCACTGACTCTGTTCAGTGTATATGTATTCTGTACAGTTACTGCACTGACTCTGTTCAGTGTATATGTATTCTGTACAGTTACTGCACTGACTCTGTTCAGTGTATATGTATTCTGTACAGTTACTGCACTGACTCTGTTCAGTGTATATGTATTCTGTACAGTTACTGCACTGACTCTGTTCAGTGTATATGTATTCTGTACAGTTACTGCACTGACTCTGTTCAGTGTATATGTATTCTGTACAGTTACTGCACTGACTCTGTTCAGTGTATATGTATTCTGTACAGTTACTGCACTGACTCTGTTCAGTGTATATGTATTCTGTACAGTTACTGCACTGACTCTGTTCAGTGTATATGTATTCTGTACAGTTACTG
This sequence comes from Squalus acanthias, assembly GCA_030390025.1. Taxonomy (NCBI): domain Eukaryota; kingdom Metazoa; phylum Chordata; class Chondrichthyes; order Squaliformes; family Squalidae; genus Squalus; species Squalus acanthias. Next base: position 159,820 of record JASTWF010000538.1, on the reverse strand, counting down.
CACTGACTCTGTTCAGTGTATATGTATTCTGTACAGTTACTGCACTGACTCTGTTCAGTGTATATGTATTCTGTACAGTTACTGCACTGACTCTGTTCAGTGTATATGTATTCTGTACAGTTACTGCACTGACTCTGTTCAGTGTATATGTATTCTGTACAGTTACTGCACTGACTCTGTTCAGTGTATATGTATTCTGTACAGTTACTGCACTGACTCTGTTCAGTGTATATGTATTCTGTACAGTTACTGCACTGACTCTGTTCAGTGTATATGTATTCTGTACAGTTACTGCACTGACTCTGTTCAGTGTATATGTATTCTGTACAGTTACTGCACTGACTCTGTTCAGTGTATATGTATTCTGTACAGTTACTGCACTGACTCTGTTCAGTGTATATGTATTCTGTACAGTTACTGCACTGACTCTGTTCAGTGTATATGTATTCTGTACAGTTACTGCACTGACTCTGTTCAGTGTATATGTATTCTGTACAGTTACTGCACTGACTCTGTTCAGTGTATATGTATTCTGTACAGTTACTGCACTGACTCTGTTCAGTGTATATGTATTCTGTACAGTTACTGCACTGACTCTGTTCAGTGTATATGTATTCTGTACAGTTACTGCACTGACTCTGTTCAGTGTATATGTATTCTGTACAGTTACTGCACTGACTCTGTTCAGTGTATATGTATTCTGTACAGTTACTGCACTGACTCTGTTCAGTGTATATGTATTCTGTACAGTTACTGCACTGACTCTGTTCAGTGTATATGTATTCTGTACAGTTACTGCACTGACTCTGTTCAGTGTATATGTATTCTGTACAGTTACTGCACTGACTCTGTTCAGTGTATATGTATTCTGTACAGTTACTGCACTGACTCTGTTCAGTGTATATGTATTCTGTACAGTTACTGCACTGACTCTGTTCAGTGTATATGTATTCTGTACAGTTACTGCACTGACTCTGTTCAGTGTATATGTATTCTGTACAGTTACTGCACTGACTCTGTTCAGTGTATATGTATTCTGTACAGTTACTGCACTGACTCTGTTCAGTGTATATGTATTCTGTACAGTTACTGCACTGACTCTGTTCAGTGTATATGTATTCTGTACAGTTACTGCACTGACTCTGTTCAGTGTATATGTATTCTGTACAGTTACTGCACTGACTCTGTTCAGTGTATATGTATTCTGTACAGTTACTGCACTGACTCTGTTCAGTGTATATGTATTCTGTACAGTTACTGCACTGACTCTGTTCAGTGTATATGTATTCTGTACAGTTACTGCACTGACTCTGTTCAGTGTATATGTATTCTGTACAGTTACTGCACTGACTCTGTTCAGTGTATATGTATTCTGTACAGTTACTGCACTGACTCTGTTCAGTGTATATGTATTCTGTACAGTTACTGCACTGACTCTGTTCAGTGTATATGTATTCTGTACAGTTACTGCACTGACTCTGTTCAGTGTATATGTATTCTGTACAGTTACTGCACTGACTCTGTTCAGTGTATATGTATTCTGTACAGTTACTGCACTGACTCTGTTCAGTGTATATGTATTCTGTACAGTTACTGCACTGACTCTGTTCAGTGTATATGTATTCTGTACAGTTACTGCACTGACTCTGTTCAGTGTATATGTATTCTGTACAGTTACTGCACTGACTCTGTTCAGTGTATATGTATTCTGTACAGTTACTGCACTGACTCTGTTCAGTGTATATGTATTCTGTACAGTTACTGCACTGACTCTGTTCAGTGTATATGTATTCTGTACAGTTACTGCACTGACTCTGTTCAGTGTATATGTATTCTGTACAGTTACTGCACTGACTCTGTTCAGTGTATATGTATTCTGTACAGTTACTGCACTGACTCTGTTCAGTGTATATGTATTCTGTACAGTTACTGCACTGACTCTGTTCAGTGTATATGTATTCTGTACAGTTACTGCACTGACTCTGTTCAGTGTATATGTATTCTGTACAGTTACTGCACTGACTCTGTTCAGTGTATATGTATTCTGTACAGTTACTGCACTGACTCTGTTCAGTGTATATGTATTCTGTACAGTTACTGCACTGACTCTGTTCAGTGTATATGTATTCTGTACAGTTACTGCACTGACTCTGTTCAGTGTATATGTATTCTGTACAGTTACTGCACTGACTCTGTTCAGTGTATATGTATTCTGTACAGTTACTGCACTGACTCTGTTCAGTGTATATGTATTCTGTACAGTTACTGCACTGACTCTGTTCAGTGTATATGTATTCTGTACAGTTACTGCACTGACTCTGTTCAGTGTATATGTATTCTGTACAGTTACTGCACTGACTCTGTTCAGTGTATATGTATTCTGTACAGTTACTGCACTGACTCTGTTCAGTGTATATGTATTCTGTACAGTTACTGCACTGACTCTGTTCAGTGTATATGTATTCTGTACAGTTACTGCACTGACTCTGTTCAGTGTATATGTATTCTGTACAGTTACTGCACTGACTCTGTTCAGTGTATATGTATTCTGTACAGTTACTGCACTGACTCTGTTCAGTGTATATGTATTCTGTACAGTTACTGCACTGACTCTGTTCAGTGTATATGTATTCTGTACAGTTACTGCACTGACTCTGTTCAGTGTATATGTATTCTGTACAGTTACTGCACTGACTCTGTTCAGTGTATATGTATTCTGTACAGTTACTGCACTGACTCTGTTCAGTGTATATGTATTCTGTACAGTTACTGCACTGACTCTGTTCAGTGTATATGTATTCTGTACAGTTACTGCACTGACTCTGTTCAGTGTATATGTATTCTGTACAGTTACTGCACTGACTCTGTTCAGTGTATATGTATTCTGTACAGTTACTGCACTGACTCTGTTCAGTGTATATGTATTCTGTACAGTTACTGCACTGACTCTGTTCAGTGTATATGTATTCTGTACAGTTACTGCACTGACTCTGTTCAGTGTATATGTATTCTGTACAGTTACTGCACTGACTCTGTTCAGTGTATATGTATTCTGTACAGTTACTGCACTGACTCTGTTCAGTGTATATGTATTCTGTACAGTTACTGCACTGACTCTGTTCAGTGTATATGTATTCTGTACAGTTACTGCACTGACTCTGTTCAGTGTATATGTATTCTGTACAGTTACTGCACTGACTCTGTTCAGTGTATATGTATTCTGTACAGTTACTGCACTGACTCTGTTCAGTGTATATGTATTCTGTACAGTTACTGCACTGACTCTGTTCAGTGTATATGTATTCTGTACAGTTACTGCACTGACTCTGTTCAGTGTATATGTATTCTGTACAGTTACTGCACTGACTCTGTTCAGTGTATATGTATTCTGTACAGTTACTGCACTGACTCTGTTCAGTGTATATGTATTCTGTACAGTTACTGCACTGACTCTGTTCAGTGTATATGTATTCTGTACAGTTACTGCACTGACTCTGTTCAGTGTATATGTATTCTGTACAGTTACTGCACTGACTCTGTTCAGTGTATATGTATTCTGTACAGTTACTGCACTGACTCTGTTCAGTGTATATGTATTCTGTACAGTTACTGCACTGACTCTGTTCAGTGTATATGTATTCTGTACAGTTACTGCACTGACTCTGTTCAGTGTATATGTATTCTGTACAGTTACTGCACTGACTCTGTTCAGTGTATATGTATTCTGTACAGTTACTGCACTGACTCTGTTCAGTGTATATGTATTCTGTACAGTTACTGCACTGACTCTGTTCAGTGTATATGTATTCTGTACAGTTACTGCACTGACTCTGTTCAGTGTATATGTATTCTGTACAGTTACTGCACTGACTCTGTTCAGTGTATATGTATTCTGTACAGTTACTGCACTGACTCTGTTCAGTGTATATGTATTCTGTACAGTTACTGCACTGACTCTGTTCAGTGTATATGTATTCTGTACAGTTACTGCACTGACTCTGTTCAGTGTATATGTATTCTGTACAGTTACTGCACTGACTCTGTTCAGTGTATATGTATTCTGTACAGTTACTGCACTGACTCTGTTCAGTGTATATGTATTCTGTACAGTTACTGCACTGACTCTGTTCAGTGTATATGTATTCTGTACAGTTACTGCACTGACTCTGTTCAGTGTATATGTATTCTGTACAGTTACTGCACTGACTCTGTTCAGTGTATATGTATTCTGTACAGTTACTGCACTGACTCTGTTCAGTGTATATGTATTCTGTACAGTTACTGCACTGACTCTGTTCAGTGTATATGTATTCTGTACAGTTACTGCACTGACTCTGTTCAGTGTATATGTATTCTGTACAGTTACTGCACTGACTCTGTTCAGTGTATATGTATTCTGTACAGTTACTGCACTGACTCTGTTCAGTGTATATGTATTCTGTACAGTTACTGCACTGACTCTGTTCAGTGTATATGTATTCTGTACAGTTACTGCACTGACTCTGTTCAGTGTATATGTATTCTGTACAGTTACTGCACTGACTCTGTTCAGTGTATATGTATTCTGTACAGTTACTGCACTGACTCTGTTCAGTGTATATGTATTCTGTACAGTTACTGCACTGACTCTGTTCAGTGTATATGTATTCTGTACAGTTACTGCACTGACTCTGTTCAGTGTATATGTATTCTGTACAGTTACTGCACTGACTCTGTTCAGTGTATATGTATTCTGTACAGTTACTGCACTGACTCTGTTCAGTGTATATGTATTCTGTACAGTTACTGCACTGACTCTGTTCAGTGTATATGTATTCTGTACAGTTACTGCACTGACTCTGTTCAGTGTATATGTATTCTGTACAGTTACTGCACTGACTCTGTTCAGTGTATATGTATTCTGTACAGTTACTGCACTGACTCTGTTCAGTGTATATGTATTCTGTACAGTTACTGCACTGACTCTGTTCAGTGTATATGTATTCTGTACAGTTACTGCACTGACTCTGTTCAGTGTATATGTATTCTGTACAGTTACTGCACTGACTCTGTTCAGTGTATATGTATTCTGTACAGTTACTGCACTGACTCTGTTCAGTGTATATGTATTCTGTACAGTTACTGCACTGACTCTGTTCAGTGTATATGTATTCTGTACAGTTACTGCACTGACTCTGTTCAGTGTATATGTATTCTGTACAGTTACTGCACTGACTCTGTTCAGTGTATATGTATTCTGTACAGTTACTGCACTGACTCTGTTCAGTGTATATGTATTCTGTACAGTTACTGCACTGACTCTGTTCAGTGTATATGTATTCTGTACAGTTACTGCACTGACTCTGTTCAGTGTATATGTATTCTGTACAGTTACTGCACTGACTCTGTTCAGTGTATATGTATTCTGTACAGTTACTGCACTGACTCTGTTCAGTGTATATGTATTCTGTACAGTTACTGCACTGACTCTGTTCAGTGTATATGTATTCTGTACAGTTACTGCACTGACTCTGTTCAGTGTATATGTATTCTGTACAGTTACTGCACTGACTCTGTTCAGTGTATATGTATTCTGTACAGTTACTGCACTGACTCTGTTCAGTGTATATGTATTCTGTACAGTTACTGCACTGACTCTGTTCAGTGTATATGTATTCTGTACAGTTACTGCACTGACTCTGTTCAGTGTATATGTATTCTGTACAGTTACTGCACTGACTCTGTTCAGTGTATATGTATTCTGTACAGTTACTGCACTGACTCTGTTCAGTGTATATGTATTCTGTACAGTTACTGCACTGACTCTGTTCAGTGTATATGTATTCTGTACAGTTACTGCACTGACTCTGTTCAGTGTATATGTATTCTGTACAGTTACTGCACTGACTCTGTTCAGTGTATATGTATTCTGTACAGTTACTGCACTGACTCTGTTCAGTGTATATGTATTCTGTACAGTTACTGCACTGACTCTGTTCAGTGTATATGTATTCTGTACAGTTACTGCACTGACTCTGTTCAGTGTATATGTATTCTGTACAGTTACTGCACTGACTCTGTTCAGTGTATATGTATTCTGTACAGTTACTGCACTGACTCTGTTCAGTGTATATGTATTCTGTACAGTTACTGCACTGACTCTGTTCAGTGTATATGTATTCTGTACAGTTACTGCACTGACTCTGTTCAGTGTATATGTATTCTGTACAGTTACTGCACTGACTCTGTTCAGTGTATATGTATTCTGTACAGTTACTGCACTGACTCTGTTCAGTGTATATGTATTCTGTACAGTTACTGCACTGACTCTGTTCAGTGTATATGTATTCTGTACAGTTACTGCACTGACTCTGTTCAGTGTATATGTATTCTGTACAGTTACTGCACTGACTCTGTTCAGTGTATATGTATTCTGTACAGTTACTGCACTGACTCTGTTCAGTGTATATGTATTCTGTACAGTTACTGCACTGACTCTGTTCAGTGTATATGTATTCTGTACAGTTACTGCACTGACTCTGTTCAGTGTATATGTATTCTGTACAGTTACTGCACTGACTCTGTTCAGTGTATATGTATTCTGTACAGTTACTGCACTGACTCTGTTCAGTGTATATGTATTCTGTACAGTTACTGCACTGACTCTGTTCAGTGTATATGTATTCTGTACAGTTACTGCACTGACTCTGTTCAGTGTATATGTATTCTGTACAGTTACTGCACTGACTCTGTTCAGTGTATATGTATTCTGTACAGTTACTGCACTGACTCTGTTCAGTGTATATGTATTCTGTACAGTTACTGCACTGACTCTGTTCAGTGTATATGTATTCTGTACAGTTACTGCACTGACTCTGTTCAGTGTATATGTATTCTGTACAGTTACTGCACTGACTCTGTTCAGTGTATATGTATTCTGTACAGTTACTGCACTGACTCTGTTCAGTGTATATGTATTCTGTACAGTTACTGCACTGACTCTGTTCAGTGTATATGTATTCTGTACAGTTACTGCACTGACTCTGTTCAGTGTATATGTATTCTGTACAGTTACTGCACTGACTCTGTTCAGTGTATATGTATTCTGTACAGTTACTGCACTGACTCTGTTCAGTGTATATGTATTCTGTACAGTTACTGCACTGACTCTGTTCAGTGTATATGTATTCTGTACAGTTACTGCACTGACTCTGTTCAGTGTATATGTATTCTGTACAGTTACTGCACTGACTCTGTTCAGTGTATATGTATTCTGTACAGTTACTGCACTGACTCTGTTCAGTGTATATGTATTCTGTACAGTTACTGCACTGACTCTGTTCAGTGTATATGTATTCTGTACAGTTACTGCACTGACTCTGTTCAGTGTATATGTATTCTGTACAGTTACTGCACTGACTCTGTTCAGTGTATATGTATTCTGTACAGTTACTGCACTGACTCTGTTCAGTGTATATGTATTCTGTACAGTTACTGCACTGACTCTGTTCAGTGTATATGTATTCTGTACAGTTACTGCACTGACTCTGTTCAGTGTATATGTATTCTGTACAGTTACTGCACTGACTCTGTTCAGTGTATATGTATTCTGTACAGTTACTGCACTGACTCTGTTCAGTGTATATGTATTCTGTACAGTTACTGCACTGACTCTGTTCAGTGTATATGTATTCTGTACAGTTACTGCACTGACTCTGTTCAGTGTATATGTATTCTGTACAGTTACTGCACTGACTCTGTTCAGTGTATATGTATTCTGTACAGTTACTGCACTGACTCTGTTCAGTGTATATGTATTCTGTACAGTTACTGCACTGACTCTGTTCAGTGTATATGTATTCTGTACAGTTACTGCACTGACTCTGTTCAGTGTATATGTATTCTGTACAGTTACTGCACTGACTCTGTTCAGTGTATATGTATTCTGTACAGTTACTGCACTGACTCTGTTCAGTGTATATGTATTCTGTACAGTTACTGCACTGACTCTGTTCAGTGTATATGTATTCTGTACAGTTACTGCACTGACTCTGTTCAGTGTATATGTATTCTGTACAGTTACTGCACTGACTCTGTTCAGTGTATATGTATTCTGTACAGTTACTGCACTGACTCTGTTCAGTGTATATGTATTCTGTACAGTTACTGCACTGACTCTGTTCAGTGTATATGTATTCTGTACAGTTACTGCACTGACTCTGTTCAGTGTATATGTATTCTGTACAGTTACTGCACTGACTCTGTTCAGTGTATATGTATTCTGTACAGTTACTGCACTGACTCTGTTCAGTGTATATGTATTCTGTACAGTTACTGCACTGACTCTGTTCAGTGTATATGTATTCTGTACAGTTACTGCACTGACTCTGTTCAGTGTATATGTATTCTGTACAGTTACTGCACTGACTCTGTTCAGTGTATATGTATTCTGTACAGTTACTGCACTGACTCTGTTCAGTGTATATGTATTCTGTACAGTTACTGCACTGACTCTGTTCAGTGTATATGTATTCTGTACAGTTACTGCACTGACTCTGTTCAGTGTATATGTATTCTGTACAGTTACTGCACTGACTCTGTTCAGTGTATATGTATTCTGTACAGTTACTGCACTGACTCTGTTCAGTGTATATGTATTCTGTACAGTTACTGCACTGACTCTGTTCAGTGTATATGTATTCTGTACAGTTACTGCACTGACTCTGTTCAGTGTATATGTATTCTGTACAGTTACTGCACTGACTCTGTTCAGTGTATATGTATTCTGTACAGTTACTGCACTGACTCTGTTCAGTGTATATGTATTCTGTACAGTTACTGCACTGACTCTGTTCAGTGTATATGTATTCTGTACAGTTACTGCACTGACTCTGTTCAGTGTATATGTATTCTGTACAGTTACTGCACTGACTCTGTTCAGTGTATATGTATTCTGTACAGTTACTGCACTGACTCTGTTCAGTGTATATGTATTCTGTACAGTTACTGCACTGACTCTGTTCAGTGTATATGTATTCTGTACAGTTACTGCACTGACTCTGTTCAGTGTATATGTATTCTGTACAGTTACTGCACTGACTCTGTTCAGTGTATATGTATTCTGTACAGTTACTGCACTGACTCTGTTCAGTGTATATGTATTCTGTACAGTTACTGCACTGACTCTGTTCAGTGTATATGTATTCTGTACAGTTACTGCACTGACTCTGTTCAGTGTATATGTATTCTGTACAGTTACTGCACTGACTCTGTTCAGTGTATATGTATTCTGTACAGTTACTGCACTGACTCTGTTCAGTGTATATGTATTCTGTACAGTTACTGCACTGACTCTGTTCAGTGTATATGTATTCTGTACAGTTACTGCACTGACTCTGTTCAGTGTATATGTATTCTGTACAGTTACTGCACTGACTCTGTTCAGTGTATATGTATTCTGTACAGTTACTGCACTGACTCTGTTCAGTGTATATGTATTCTGTACAGTTACTGCACTGACTCTGTTCAGTGTATATGTATTCTGTACAGTTACTGCACTGACTCTGTTCAGTGTATATGTATTCTGTACAGTTACTGCACTGACTCTGTTCAGTGTATATGTATTCTGTACAGTTACTGCACTGACTCTGTTCAGTGTATATGTATTCTGTACAGTTACTGCACTGACTCTGTTCAGTGTATATGTATTCTGTACAGTTACTGCACTGACTCTGTTCAGTGTATATGTATTCTGTACAGTTACTGCACTGACTCTGTTCAGTGTATATGTATTCTGTACAGTTACTGCACTGACTCTGTTCAGTGTATATGTATTCTGTACAGTTACTGCACTGACTCTGTTCAGTGTATATGTATTCTGTACAGTTACTGCACTGACTCTGTTCAGTGTATATGTATTCTGTACAGTTACTGCACTGACTCTGTTCAGTGTATATGTATTCTGTACAGTTACTGCACTGACTCTGTTCAGTGTATATGTATTCTGTACAGTTACTGCACTGACTCTGTTCAGTGTATATGTATTCTGTACAGTTACTGCACTGACTCTGTTCAGTGTATATGTATTCTGTACAGTTACTGCACTGACTCTGTTCAGTGTATATGTATTCTGTACAGTTACTGCACTGACTCTGTTCAGTGTATATGTATTCTGTACAGTTACTGCACTGACTCTGTTCAGTGTATATGTATTCTGTACAGTTACTGCACTGACTCTGTTCAGTGTATATGTATTCTGTACAGTTACTGCACTGACTCTGTTCAGTGTATATGTATTCTGTACAGTTACTGCACTGACTCTGTTCAGTGTATATGTATTCTGTACAGTTACTGCACTGACTCTGTTCAGTGTATATGTATTCTGTACAGTTACTGCACTGACTCTGTTCAGTGTATATGTATTCTGTACAGTTACTGCACTGACTCTGTTCAGTGTATATGTATTCTGTACAGTTACTGCACTGACTCTGTTCAGTGTATATGTATTCTGTACAGTTACTGCACTGACTCTGTTCAGTGTATATGTATTCTGTACAGTTACTGCACTGACTCTGTTCAGTGTATATGTATTCTGTACAGTTACTGCACTGACTCTGTTCAGTGTATATGTATTCTGTACAGTTACTGCACTGACTCTGTTCAGTGTATATGTATTCTGTACAGTTACTGCACTGACTCTGTTCAGTGTATATGTATTCTGTACAGTTACTGCACTGACTCTGTTCAGTGTATATGTATTCTGTACAGTTACTGCACTGACTCTGTTCAGTGTATATGTATTCTGTACAGTTACTGCACTGACTCTGTTCAGTGTATATGTATTCTGTACAGTTACTGCACTGACTCTGTTCAGTGTATATGTATTCTGTACAGTTACTGCACTGACTCTGTTCAGTGTATATGTATTCTGTACAGTTACTGCACTGACTCTGTTCAGTGTATATGTATTCTGTACAGTTACTGCACTGACTCTGTTCAGTGTATATGTATTCTGTACAGTTACTGCACTGACTCTGTTCAGTGTATATGTATTCTGTACAGTTACTGCACTGACTCTGTTCAGTGTATATGTATTCTGTACAGTTACTGCACTGACTCTGTTCAGTGTATATGTATTCTGTACAGTTACTGCACTGACTCTGTTCAGTGTATATGTATTCTGTACAGTTACTGCACTGACTCTGTTCAGTGTATATGTATTCTGTACAGTTACTGCACTGACTCTGTTCAGTGTATATGTATTCTGTACAGTTACTGCACTGACTCTGTTCAGTGTATATGTATTCTGTACAGTTACTGCACTGACTCTGTTCAGTGTATATGTATTCTGTACAGTTACTGCACTGACTCTGTTCAGTGTATATGTATTCTGTACAGTTACTGCACTGACTCTGTTCAGTGTATATGTATTCTGTACAGTTACTGCACTGACTCTGTTCAGTGTATATGTATTCTGTACAGTTACTGCACTGACTCTGTTCAGTGTATATGTATTCTGTACAGTTACTGCACTGACTCTGTTCAGTGTATATGTATTCTGTACAGTTACTGCACTGACTCTGTTCAGTGTATATGTATTCTGTACAGTTACTGCACTGACTCTGTTCAGTGTATATGTATTCTGTACAGTTACTGCACTGACTCTGTTCAGTGTATATGTATTCTGTACAGTTACTGCACTGACTCTGTTCAGTGTATATGTATTCTGTACAGTTACTGCACTGACTCTGTTCAGTGTATATGTATTCTGTACAGTTACTGCACTGACTCTGTTCAGTGTATATGTATTCTGTACAGTTACTGCACTGACTCTGTTCAGTGTATATGTATTCTGTACAGTTACTGCACTGACTCTGTTCAGTGTATATGTATTCTGTACAGTTACTGCACTGACTCTGTTCAGTGTATATGTATTCTGTACAGTTACTGCACTGACTCTGTTCAGTGTATATGTATTCTGTACAGTTACTGCACTGACTCTGTTCAGTGTATATGTATTCTGTACAGTTACTGCACTGACTCTGTTCAGTGTATATGTATTCTGTACAGTTACTGCACTGACTCTGTTCAGTGTATATGTATTCTGTACAGTTACTGCACTGACTCTGTTCAGTGTATATGTATTCTGTACAGTTACTGCACTGACTCTGTTCAGTGTATATGTATTCTGTACAGTTACTGCACTGACTCTGTTCAGTGTATATGTATTCTGTACAGTTACTGCACTGACTCTGTTCAGTGTATATGTATTCTGTACAGTTACTGCACTGACTCTGTTCAGTGTATATGTATTCTGTACAGTTACTGCACTGACTCTGTTCAGTGTATATGTATTCTGTACAGTTACTGCACTGACTCTGTTCAGTGTATATGTATTCTGTACAGTTACTGCACTGACTCTGTTCAGTGTATATGTATTCTGTACAGTTACTGCACTGACTCTGTTCAGTGTATATGTATTCTGTACAGTTACTGCACTGACTCTGTTCAGTGTATATGTATTCTGTACAGTTACTGCACTGACTCTGTTCAGTGTATATGTATTCTGTACAGTTACTGCACTGACTCTGTTCAGTGTATATGTATTCTGTACAGTTACTGCACTGACTCTGTTCAGTGTATATGTATTCTGTACAGTTACTGCACTGACTCTGTTCAGTGTATATGTATTCTGTACAGTTACTGCACTGACTCTGTTCAGTGTATATGTATTCTGTACAGTTACTGCACTGACTCTGTTCAGTGTATATGTATTCTGTACAGTTACTGCACTGACTCTGTTCAGTGTATATGTATTCTGTACAGTTACTGCACTGACTCTGTTCAGTGTATATGTATTCTGTACAGTTACTGCACTGACTCTGTTCAGTGTATATGTATTCTGTACAGTTACTGCACTGACTCTGTTCAGTGTATATGTATTCTGTACAGTTACTGCACTGACTCTGTTCAGTGTATATGTATTCTGTACAGTTACTGCACTGACTCTGTTCAGTGTATATGTATTCTGTACAGTTACTGCACTGACTCTGTTCAGTGTATATGTATTCTGTACAGTTACTGCACTGACTCTGTTCAGTGTATATGTATTCTGTACAGTTACTGCACTGACTCTGTTCAGTGTATATGTATTCTGTACAGTTACTGCACTGACTCTGTTCAGTGTATATGTATTCTGTACAGTTACTGCACTGACTCTGTTCAGTGTATATGTATTCTGTACAGTTACTGCACTGACTCTGTTCAGTGTATATGTATTCTGTACAGTTACTGCACTGACTCTGTTCAGTGTATATGTATTCTGTACAGTTACTGCACTGACTCTGTTCAGTGTATATGTATTCTGTACAGTTACTGCACTGACTCTGTTCAGTGTATATGTATTCTGTACAGTTACTGCACTGACTCTGTTCAGTGTATATGTATTCTGTACAGTTACTGCACTGACTCTGTTCAGTGTATATGTATTCTGTACAGTTACTGCACTGACTCTGTTCAGTGTATATGTATTCTGTACAGTTACTGCACTGACTCTGTTCAGTGTATATGTATTCTGTACAGTTACTGCACTGACTCTGTTCAGTGTATATGTATTCTGTACAGTTACTGCACTGACTCTGTTCAGTGTATATGTATTCTGTACAGTTACTGCACTGACTCTGTTCAGTGTATATGTATTCTGTACAGTTACTGCACTGACTCTGTTCAGTGTATATGTATTCTGTACAGTTACTGCACTGACTCTGTTCAGTGTATATGTATTCTGTACAGTTACTGCACTGACTCTGTTCAGTGTATATGTATTCTGTACAGTTACTGCACTGACTCTGTTCAGTGTATATGTATTCTGTACAGTTACTGCACTGACTCTGTTCAGTGTATATGTATTCTGTACAGTTACTGCACTGACTCTGTTCAGTGTATATGTATTCTGTACAGTTACTGCACTGACTCTGTTCAGTGTATATGTATTCTGTACAGTTACTGCACTGACTCTGTTCAGTGTATATGTATTCTGTACAGTTACTGCACTGACTCTGTTCAGTGTATATGTATTCTGTACAGTTACTGCACTGACTCTGTTCAGTGTATATGTATTCTGTACAGTTACTGCACTGACTCTGTTCAGTGTATATGTATTCTGTACAGTTACTGCACTGACTCTGTTCAGTGTATATGTATTCTGTACAGTTACTGCACTGACTCTGTTCAGTGTATATGTATTCTGTACAGTTACTGCACTGACTCTGTTCAGTGTATATGTATTCTGTACAGTTACTGCACTGACTCTGTTCAGTGTATATGTATTCTGTACAGTTACTGCACTGACTCTGTTCAGTGTATATGTATTCTGTACAGTTACTGCACTGACTCTGTTCAGTGTATATGTATTCTGTACAGTTACTGCACTGACTCTGTTCAGTGTATATGTATTCTGTACAGTTACTGCACTGACTCTGTTCAGTGTATATGTATTCTGTACAGTTACTGCACTGACTCTGTTCAGTGTATATGTATTCTGTACAGTTACTGCACTGACTCTGTTCAGTGTATATGTATTCTGTACAGTTACTGCACTGACTCTGTTCAGTGTATATGTATTCTGTACAGTTACTGCACTGACTCTGTTCAGTGTATATGTATTCTGTACAGTTACTGCACTGACTCTGTTCAGTGTATATGTATTCTGTACAGTTACTGCACTGACTCTGTTCAGTGTATATGTATTCTGTACAGTTACTGCACTGACTCTGTTCAGTGTATATGTATTCTGTACAGTTACTGCACTGACTCTGTTCAGTGTATATGTATTCTGTACAGTTACTGCACTGACTCTGTTCAGTGTATATGTATTCTGTACAGTTACTGCACTGACTCTGTTCAGTGTATATGTATTCTGTACAGTTACTGCACTGACTCTGTTCAGTGTATATGTATTCTGTACAGTTACTGCACTGACTCTGTTCAGTGTATATGTATTCTGTACAGTTACTGCACTGACTCTGTTCAGTGTATATGTATTCTGTACAGTTACTGCACTGACTCTGTTCAGTGTATATGTATTCTGTACAGTTACTGCACTGACTCTGTTCAGTGTATATGTATTCTGTACAGTTACTGCACTGACTCTGTTCAGTGTATATGTATTCTGTACAGTTACTGCACTGACTCTGTTCAGTGTATATGTATTCTGTACAGTTACTGCACTGACTCTGTTCAGTGTATATGTATTCTGTACAGTTACTGCACTGACTCTGTTCAGTGTATATGTATTCTGTACAGTTACTGCACTGACTCTGTTCAGTGTATATGTATTCTGTACAGTTACTGCACTGACTCTGTTCAGTGTATATGTATTCTGTACAGTTACTGCACTGACTCTGTTCAGTGTATATGTATTCTGTACAGTTACTGCACTGACTCTGTTCAGTGTATATGTATTCTGTACAGTTACTGCACTGACTCTGTTCAGTGTATATGTATTCTGTACAGTTACTGCACTGACTCTGTTCAGTGTATATGTATTCTGTACAGTTACTGCACTGACTCTGTTCAGTGTATATGTATTCTGTACAGTTACTGCACTGACTCTGTTCAGTGTATATGTATTCTGTACAGTTACTGCACTGACTCTGTTCAGTGTATATGTATTCTGTACAGTTACTGCACTGACTCTGTTCAGTGTATATGTATTCTGTACAGTTACTGCACTGACTCTGTTCAGTGTATATGTATTCTGTACAGTTACTGCACTGACTCTGTTCAGTGTATATGTATTCTGTACAGTTACTGCACTGACTCTGTTCAGTGTATATGTATTCTGTACAGTTACTGCACTGACTCTGTTCAGTGTATATGTATTCTGTACAGTTACTGCACTGACTCTGTTCAGTGTATATGTATTCTGTACAGTTACTGCACTGACTCTGTTCAGTGTATATGTATTCTGTACAGTTACTGCACTGACTCTGTTCAGTGTATATGTATTCTGTACAGTTACTGCACTGACTCTGTTCAGTGTATATGTATTCTGTACAGTTACTGCACTGACTCTGTTCAGTGTATATGTATTCTGTACAGTTACTGCACTGACTCTGTTCAGTGTATATGTATTCTGTACAGTTACTGCACTGACTCTGTTCAGTGTATATGTATTCTGTACAGTTACTGCACTGACTCTGTTCAGTGTATATGTATTCTGTACAGTTACTGCACTGACTCTGTTCAGTGTATATGTATTCTGTACAGTTACTGCACTGACTCTGTTCAGTGTATATGTATTCTGTACAGTTACTGCACTGACTCTGTTCAGTGTATATGTATTCTGTACAGTTACTGCACTGACTCTGTTCAGTGTATATGTATTCTGTACAGTTACTGCACTGACTCTGTTCAGTGTATATGTATTCTGTACAGTTACTGCACTGACTCTGTTCAGTGTATATGTATTCTGTACAGTTACTGCACTGACTCTGTTCAGTGTATATGTATTCTGTACAGTTACTGCACTGACTCTGTTCAGTGTATATGTATTCTGTACAGTTACTGCACTGACTCTGTTCAGTGTATATGTATTCTGTACAGTTACTGCACTGACTCTGTTCAGTGTATATGTATTCTGTACAGTTACTGCACTGACTCTGTTCAGTGTATATGTATTCTGTACAGTTACTGCACTGACTCTGTTCAGTGTATATGTATTCTGTACAGTTACTGCACTGACTCTGTTCAGTGTATATGTATTCTGTACAGTTACTGCACTGACTCTGTTCAGTGTATATGTATTCTGTACAGTTACTGCACTGACTCTGTTCAGTGTATATGTATTCTGTACAGTTACTGCACTGACTCTGTTCAGTGTATATGTATTCTGTACAGTTACTGCACTGACTCTGTTCAGTGTATATGTATTCTGTACAGTTACTGCACTGACTCTGTTCAGTGTATATGTATTCTGTACAGTTACTGCACTGACTCTGTTCAGTGTATATGTATTCTGTACAGTTACTGCACTGACTCTGTTCAGTGTATATGTATTCTGTACAGTTACTGCACTGACTCTGTTCAGTGTATATGTATTCTGTACAGTTACTGCACTGACTCTGTTCAGTGTATATGTATTCTGTACAGTTACTGCACTGACTCTGTTCAGTGTATATGTATTCTGTACAGTTACTGCACTGACTCTGTTCAGTGTATATGTATTCTGTACAGTTACTGCACTGACTCTGTTCAGTGTATATGTATTCTGTACAGTTACTGCACTGACTCTGTTCAGTGTATATGTATTCTGTACAGTTACTGCACTGACTCTGTTCAGTGTATATGTATTCTGTACAGTTACTGCACTGACTCTGTTCAGTGTATATGTATTCTGTACAGTTACTGCACTGACTCTGTTCAGTGTATATGTATTCTGTACAGTTACTGCACTGACTCTGTTCAGTGTATATGTATTCTGTACAGTTACTGCACTGACTCTGTTCAGTGTATATGTATTCTGTACAGTTACTGCACTGACTCTGTTCAGTGTATATGTATTCTGTACAGTTACTGCACTGACTCTGTTCAGTGTATATGTATTCTGTACAGTTACTGCACTGACTCTGTTCAGTGTATATGTATTCTGTACAGTTACTGCACTGACTCTGTTCAGTGTATATGTATTCTGTACAGTTACTGCACTGACTCTGTTCAGTGTATATGTATTCTGTACAGTTACTGCACTGACTCTGTTCAGTGTATATGTATTCTGTACAGTTACTGCACTGACTCTGTTCAGTGTATATGTATTCTGTACAGTTACTGCACTGACTCTGTTCAGTGTATATGTATTCTGTACAGTTACTGCACTGACTCTGTTCAGTGTATATGTATTCTGTACAGTTACTGCACTGACTCTGTTCAGTGTATATGTATTCTGTACAGTTACTGCACTGACTCTGTTCAGTGTATATGTATTCTGTACAGTTACTGCACTGACTCTGTTCAGTGTATATGTATTCTGTACAGTTACTGCACTGACTCTGTTCAGTGTATATGTATTCTGTACAGTTACTGCACTGACTCTGTTCAGTGTATATGTATTCTGTACAGTTACTGCACTGACTCTGTTCAGTGTATATGTATTCTGTACAGTTACTGCACTGACTCTGTTCAGTGTATATGTATTCTGTACAGTTACTGCACTGACTCTGTTCAGTGTATATGTATTCTGTACAGTTACTGCACTGACTCTGTTCAGTGTATATGTATTCTGTACAGTTACTGCACTGACTCTGTTCAGTGTATATGTATTCTGTACAGTTACTGCACTGACTCTGTTCAGTGTATATGTATTCTGTACAGTTACTGCACTGACTCTGTTCAGTGTATATGTATTCTGTACAGTTACTGCACTGACTCTGTTCAGTGTATATGTATTCTGTACAGTTACTGCACTGACTCTGTTCAGTGTATATGTATTCTGTACAGTTACTGCACTGACTCTGTTCAGTGTATATGTATTCTGTACAGTTACTGCACTGACTCTGTTCAGTGTATATGTATTCTGTACAGTTACTGCACTGACTCTGTTCAGTGTATATGTATTCTGTACAGTTACTGCACTGACTCTGTTCAGTGTATATGTATTCTGTACAGTTACTGCACTGACTCTGTTCAGTGTATATGTATTCTGTACAGTTACTGCACTGACTCTGTTCAGTGTATATGTATTCTGTACAGTTACTGCACTGACTCTGTTCAGTGTATATGTATTCTGTACAGTTACTGCACTGACTCTGTTCAGTGTATATGTATTCTGTACAGTTACTGCACTGACTCTGTTCAGTGTATATGTATTCTGTACAGTTACTGCACTGACTCTGTTCAGTGTATATGTATTCTGTACAGTTACTGCACTGACTCTGTTCAGTGTATATGTATTCTGTACAGTTACTGCACTGACTCTGTTCAGTGTATATGTATTCTGTACAGTTACTGCACTGACTCTGTTCAGTGTATATGTATTCTGTACAGTTACTGCACTGACTCTGTTCAGTGTATATGTATTCTGTACAGTTACTGCACTGACTCTGTTCAGTGTATATGTATTCTGTACAGTTACTGCACTGACTCTGTTCAGTGTATATGTATTCTGTACAGTTACTGCACTGACTCTGTTCAGTGTATATGTATTCTGTACAGTTACTGCACTGACTCTGTTCAGTGTATATGTATTCTGTACAGTTACTGCACTGACTCTGTTCAGTGTATATGTATTCTGTACAGTTACTGCACTGACTCTGTTCAGTGTATATGTATTCTGTACAGTTACTGCACTGACTCTGTTCAGTGTATATGTATTCTGTACAGTTACTGCACTGACTCTGTTCAGTGTATATGTATTCTGTACAGTTACTGCACTGACTCTGTTCAGTGTATATGTATTCTGTACAGTTACTGCACTGACTCTGTTCAGTGTATATGTATTCTGTACAGTTACTGCACTGACTCTGTTCAGTGTATATGTATTCTGTACAGTTACTGCACTGACTCTGTTCAGTGTATATGTATTCTGTACAGTTACTGCACTGACTCTGTTCAGTGTATATGTATTCTGTACAGTTACTGCACTGACTCTGTTCAGTGTATATGTATTCTGTACAGTTACTGCACTGACTCTGTTCAGTGTATATGTATTCTGTACAGTTACTGCACTGACTCTGTTCAGTGTATATGTATTCTGTACAGTTACTGCACTGACTCTGTTCAGTGTATATGTATTCTGTACAGTTACTGCACTGACTCTGTTCAGTGTATATGTATTCTGTACAGTTACTGCACTGACTCTGTTCAGTGTATATGTATTCTGTACAGTTACTGCACTGACTCTGTTCAGTGTATATGTATTCTGTACAGTTACTGCACTGACTCTGTTCAGTGTATATGTATTCTGTACAGTTACTGCACTGACTCTGTTCAGTGTATATGTATTCTGTACAGTTACTGCACTGACTCTGTTCAGTGTATATGTATTCTGTACAGTTACTGCACTGACTCTGTTCAGTGTATATGTATTCTGTACAGTTACTGCACTGACTCTGTTCAGTGTATATGTATTCTGTACAGTTACTGCACTGACTCTGTTCAGTGTATATGTATTCTGTACAGTTACTGCACTGACTCTGTTCAGTGTATATGTATTCTGTACAGTTACTGCACTGACTCTGTTCAGTGTATATGTATTCTGTACAGTTACTGCACTGACTCTGTTCAGTGTATATGTATTCTGTACAGTTACTGCACTGACTCTGTTCAGTGTATATGTATTCTGTACAGTTACTGCACTGACTCTGTTCAGTGTATATGTATTCTGTACAGTTACTGCACTGACTCTGTTCAGTGTATATGTATTCTGTACAGTTACTGCACTGACTCTGTTCAGTGTATATGTATTCTGTACAGTTACTGCACTGACTCTGTTCAGTGTATATGTATTCTGTACAGTTACTGCACTGACTCTGTTCAGTGTATATGTATTCTGTACAGTTACTGCACTGACTCTGTTCAGTGTATATGTATTCTGTACAGTTACTGCACTGACTCTGTTCAGTGTATATGTATTCTGTACAGTTACTGCACTGACTCTGTTCAGTGTATATGTATTCTGTACAGTTACTGCACTGACTCTGTTCAGTGTATATGTATTCTGTACAGTTACTGCACTGACTCTGTTCAGTGTATATGTATTCTGTACAGTTACTGCACTGACTCTGTTCAGTGTATATGTATTCTGTACAGTTACTGCACTGACTCTGTTCAGTGTATATGTATTCTGTACAGTTACTGCACTGACTCTGTTCAGTGTATATGTATTCTGTACAGTTACTGCACTGACTCTGTTCAGTGTATATGTATTCTGTACAGTTACTGCACTGACTCTGTTCAGTGTATATGTATTCTGTACAGTTACTGCACTGACTCTGTTCAGTGTATATGTATTCTGTACAGTTACTGCACTGACTCTGTTCAGTGTATATGTATTCTGTACAGTTACTGCACTGACTCTGTTCAGTGTATATGTATTCTGTACAGTTACTGCACTGACTCTGTTCAGTGTATATGTATTCTGTACAGTTACTGCACTGACTCTGTTCAGTGTATATGTATTCTGTACAGTTACTGCACTGACTCTGTTCAGTGTATATGTATTCTGTACAGTTACTGCACTGACTCTGTTCAGTGTATATGTATTCTGTACAGTTACTGCACTGACTCTGTTCAGTGTATATGTATTCTGTACAGTTACTGCACTGACTCTGTTCAGTGTATATGTATTCTGTACAGTTACTGCACTGACTCTGTTCAGTGTATATGTATTCTGTACAGTTACTGCACTGACTCTGTTCAGTGTATATGTATTCTGTACAGTTACTGCACTGACTCTGTTCAGTGTATATGTATTCTGTACAGTTACTGCACTGACTCTGTTCAGTGTATATGTATTCTGTACAGTTACTGCACTGACTCTGTTCAGTGTATATGTATTCTGTACAGTTACTGCACTGACTCTGTTCAGTGTATATGTATTCTGTACAGTTACTGCACTGACTCTGTTCAGTGTATATGTATTCTGTACAGTTACTGCACTGACTCTGTTCAGTGTATATGTATTCTGTACAGTTACTGCACTGACTCTGTTCAGTGTATATGTATTCTGTACAGTTACTGCACTGACTCTGTTCAGTGTATATGTATTCTGTACAGTTACTGCACTGACTCTGTTCAGTGTATATGTATTCTGTACAGTTACTGCACTGACTCTGTTCAGTGTATATGTATTCTGTACAGTTACTGCACTGACTCTGTTCAGTGTATATGTATTCTGTACAGTTACTGCACTGACTCTGTTCAGTGTATATGTATTCTGTACAGTTACTGCACTGACTCTGTTCAGTGTATATGTATTCTGTACAGTTACTGCACTGACTCTGTTCAGTGTATATGTATTCTGTACAGTTACTGCACTGACTCTGTTCAGTGTATATGTATTCTGTACAGTTACTGCACTGACTCTGTTCAGTGTATATGTATTCTGTACAGTTACTGCACTGACTCTGTTCAGTGTATATGTATTCTGTACAGTTACTGCACTGACTCTGTTCAGTGTATATGTATTCTGTACAGTTACTGCACTGACTCTGTTCAGTGTATATGTATTCTGTACAGTTACTGCACTGACTCTGTTCAGTGTATATGTATTCTGTACAGTTACTGCACTGACTCTGTTCAGTGTATATGTATTCTGTACAGTTACTGCACTGACTCTGTTCAGTGTATATGTATTCTGTACAGTTACTGCACTGACTCTGTTCAGTGTATATGTATTCTGTACAGTTACTGCACTGACTCTGTTCAGTGTATATGTATTCTGTACAGTTACTGCACTGACTCTGTTCAGTGTATATGTATTCTGTACAGTTACTGCACTGACTCTGTTCAGTGTATATGTATTCTGTACAGTTACTGCACTGACTCTGTTCAGTGTATATGTATTCTGTACAGTTACTGCACTGACTCTGTTCAGTGTATATGTATTCTGTACAGTTACTGCACTGACTCTGTTCAGTGTATATGTATTCTGTACAGTTACTGCACTGACTCTGTTCAGTGTATATGTATTCTGTACAGTTACTGCACTGACTCTGTTCAGTGTATATGTATTCTGTACAGTTACTGCACTGACTCTGTTCAGTGTATATGTATTCTGTACAGTTACTGCACTGACTCTGTTCAGTGTATATGTATTCTGTACAGTTACTGCACTGACTCTGTTCAGTGTATATGTATTCTGTACAGTTACTGCACTGACTCTGTTCAGTGTATATGTATTCTGTACAGTTACTGCACTGACTCTGTTCAGTGTATATGTATTCTGTACAGTTACTGCACTGACTCTGTTCAGTGTATATGTATTCTGTACAGTTACTGCACTGACTCTGTTCAGTGTATATGTATTCTGTACAGTTACTGCACTGACTCTGTTCAGTGTATATGTATTCTGTACAGTTACTGCACTGACTCTGTTCAGTGTATATGTATTCTGTACAGTTACTGCACTGACTCTGTTCAGTGTATATGTATTCTGTACAGTTACTGCACTGACTCTGTTCAGTGTATATGTATTCTGTACAGTTACTGCACTGACTCTGTTCAGTGTATATGTATTCTGTACAGTTACTGCACTGACTCTGTTCAGTGTATATGTATTCTGTACAGTTACTGCACTGACTCTGTTCAGTGTATATGTATTCTGTACAGTTACTGCACTGACTCTGTTCAGTGTATATGTATTCTGTACAGTTACTGCACTGACTCTGTTCAGTGTATATGTATTCTGTACAGTTACTGCACTGACTCTGTTCAGTGTATATGTATTCTGTACAGTTACTGCACTGACTCTGTTCAGTGTATATGTATTCTGTACAGTTACTGCACTGACTCTGTTCAGTGTATATGTATTCTGTACAGTTACTGCACTGACTCTGTTCAGTGTATATGTATTCTGTACAGTTACTGCACTGACTCTGTTCAGTGTATATGTATTCTGTACAGTTACTGCACTGACTCTGTTCAGTGTATATGTATTCTGTACAGTTACTGCACTGACTCTGTTCAGTGTATATGTATTCTGTACAGTTACTGCACTGACTCTGTTCAGTGTATATGTATTCTGTACAGTTACTGCACTGACTCTGTTCAGTGTATATGTATTCTGTACAGTTACTGCACTGACTCTGTTCAGTGTATATGTATTCTGTACAGTTACTGCACTGACTCTGTTCAGTGTATATGTATTCTGTACAGTTACTGCACTGACTCTGTTCAGTGTATATGTATTCTGTACAGTTACTGCACTGACTCTGTTCAGTGTATATGTATTCTGTACAGTTACTGCACTGACTCTGTTCAGTGTATATGTATTCTGTACAGTTACTGCACTGACTCTGTTCAGTGTATATGTATTCTGTACAGTTACTGCACTGACTCTGTTCAGTGTATATGTATTCTGTACAGTTACTGCACTGACTCTGTTCAGTGTATATGTATTCTGTACAGTTACTGCACTGACTCTGTTCAGTGTATATGTATTCTGTACAGTTACTGCACTGACTCTGTTCAGTGTATATGTATTCTGTACAGTTACTGCACTGACTCTGTTCAGTGTATATGTATTCTGTACAGTTACTGCACTGACTCTGTTCAGTGTATATGTATTCTGTACAGTTACTGCACTGACTCTGTTCAGTGTATATGTATTCTGTACAGTTACTGCACTGACTCTGTTCAGTGTATATGTATTCTGTACAGTTACTGCACTGACTCTGTTCAGTGTATATGTATTCTGTACAGTTACTGCACTGACTCTGTTCAGTGTATATGTATTCTGTACAGTTACTGCACTGACTCTGTTCAGTGTATATGTATTCTGTACAGTTACTGCACTGACTCTGTTCAGTGTATATGTATTCTGTACAGTTACTGCACTGACTCTGTTCAGTGTATATGTATTCTGTACAGTTACTGCACTGACTCTGTTCAGTGTATATGTATTCTGTACAGTTACTGCACTGACTCTGTTCAGTGTATATGTATTCTGTACAGTTACTGCACTGACTCTGTTCAGTGTATATGTATTCTGTACAGTTACTGCACTGACTCTGTTCAGTGTATATGTATTCTGTACAGTTACTGCACTGACTCTGTTCAGTGTATATGTATTCTGTACAGTTACTGCACTGACTCTGTTCAGTGTATATGTATTCTGTACAGTTACTGCACTGACTCTGTTCAGTGTATATGTATTCTGTACAGTTACTGCACTGACTCTGTTCAGTGTATATGTATTCTGTACAGTTACTGCACTGACTCTGTTCAGTGTATATGTATTCTGTACAGTTACTGCACTGACTCTGTTCAGTGTATATGTATTCTGTACAGTTACTGCACTGACTCTGTTCAGTGTATATGTATTCTGTACAGTTACTGCACTGACTCTGTTCAGTGTATATGTATTCTGTACAGTTACTGCACTGACTCTGTTCAGTGTATATGTATTCTGTACAGTTACTGCACTGACTCTGTTCAGTGTATATGTATTCTGTACAGTTACTGCACTGACTCTGTTCAGTGTATATGTATTCTGTACAGTTACTGCACTGACTCTGTTCAGTGTATATGTATTCTGTACAGTTACTGCACTGACTCTGTTCAGTGTATATGTATTCTGTACAGTTACTGCACTGACTCTGTTCAGTGTATATGTATTCTGTACAGTTACTGCACTGACTCTGTTCAGTGTATATGTATTCTGTACAGTTACTGCACTGACTCTGTTCAGTGTATATGTATTCTGTACAGTTACTGCACTGACTCTGTTCAGTGTATATGTATTCTGTACAGTTACTGCACTGACTCTGTTCAGTGTATATGTATTCTGTACAGTTACTGCACTGACTCTGTTCAGTGTATATGTATTCTGTACAGTTACTGCACTGACTCTGTTCAGTGTATATGTATTCTGTACAGTTACTGCACTGACTCTGTTCAGTGTATATGTATTCTGTACAGTTACTGCACTGACTCTGTTCAGTGTATATGTATTCTGTACAGTTACTGCACTGACTCTGTTCAGTGTATATGTATTCTGTACAGTTACTGCACTGACTCTGTTCAGTGTATATGTATTCTGTACAGTTACTGCACTGACTCTGTTCAGTGTATATGTATTCTGTACAGTTACTGCACTGACTCTGTTCAGTGTATATGTATTCTGTACAGTTACTGCACTGACTCTGTTCAGTGTATATGTATTCTGTACAGTTACTGCACTGACTCTGTTCAGTGTATATGTATTCTGTACAGTTACTGCACTGACTCTGTTCAGTGTATATGTATTCTGTACAGTTACTGCACTGACTCTGTTCAGTGTATATGTATTCTGTACAGTTACTGCACTGACTCTGTTCAGTGTATATGTATTCTGTACAGTTACTGCACTGACTCTGTTCAGTGTATATGTATTCTGTACAGTTACTGCACTGACTCTGTTCAGTGTATATGTATTCTGTACAGTTACTGCACTGACTCTGTTCAGTGTATATGTATTCTGTACAGTTACTGCACTGACTCTGTTCAGTGTATATGTATTCTGTACAGTTACTGCACTGACTCTGTTCAGTGTATATGTATTCTGTACAGTTACTGCACTGACTCTGTTCAGTGTATATGTATTCTGTACAGTTACTGCACTGACTCTGTTCAGTGTATATGTATTCTGTACAGTTACTGCACTGACTCTGTTCAGTGTATATGTATTCTGTACAGTTACTGCACTGACTCTGTTCAGTGTATATGTATTCTGTACAGTTACTGCACTGACTCTGTTCAGTGTATATGTATTCTGTACAGTTACTGCACTGACTCTGTTCAGTGTATATGTATTCTGTACAGTTACTGCACTGACTCTGTTCAGTGTATATGTATTCTGTACAGTTACTGCACTGACTCTGTTCAGTGTATATGTATTCTGTACAGTTACTGCACTGACTCTGTTCAGTGTATATGTATTCTGTACAGTTACTGCACTGACTCTGTTCAGTGTATATGTATTCTGTACAGTTACTGCACTGACTCTGTTCAGTGTATATGTATTCTGTACAGTTACTGCACTGACTCTGTTCAGTGTATATGTATTCTGTACAGTTACTGCACTGACTCTGTTCAGTGTATATGTATTCTGTACAGTTACTGCACTGACTCTGTTCAGTGTATATGTATTCTGTACAGTTACTGCACTGACTCTGTTCAGTGTATATGTATTCTGTACAGTTACTGCACTGACTCTGTTCAGTGTATATGTATTCTGTACAGTTACTGCACTGACTCTGTTCAGTGTATATGTATTCTGTACAGTTACTGCACTGACTCTGTTCAGTGTATATGTATTCTGTACAGTTACTGCACTGACTCTGTTCAGTGTATATGTATTCTGTACAGTTACTGCACTGACTCTGTTCAGTGTATATGTATTCTGTACAGTTACTGCACTGACTCTGTTCAGTGTATATGTATTCTGTACAGTTACTGCACTGACTCTGTTCAGTGTATATGTATTCTGTACAGTTACTGCACTGACTCTGTTCAGTGTATATGTATTCTGTACAGTTACTGCACTGACTCTGTTCAGTGTATATGTATTCTGTACAGTTACTGCACTGACTCTGTTCAGTGTATATGTATTCTGTACAGTTACTGCACTGACTCTGTTCAGTGTATATGTATTCTGTACAGTTACTGCACTGACTCTGTTCAGTGTATATGTATTCTGTACAGTTACTGCACTGACTCTGTTCAGTGTATATGTATTCTGTACAGTTACTGCACTGACTCTGTTCAGTGTATATGTATTCTGTACAGTTACTGCACTGACTCTGTTCAGTGTATATGTATTCTGTACAGTTACTGCACTGACTCTGTTCAGTGTATATGTATTCTGTACAGTTACTGCACTGACTCTGTTCAGTGTATATGTATTCTGTACAGTTACTGCACTGACTCTGTTCAGTGTATATGTATTCTGTACAGTTACTGCACTGACTCTGTTCAGTGTATATGTATTCTGTACAGTTACTGCACTGACTCTGTTCAGTGTATATGTATTCTGTACAGTTACTGCACTGACTCTGTTCAGTGTATATGTATTCTGTACAGTTACTGCACTGACTCTGTTCAGTGTATATGTATTCTGTACAGTTACTGCACTGACTCTGTTCAGTGTATATGTATTCTGTACAGTTACTGCACTGACTCTGTTCAGTGTATATGTATTCTGTACAGTTACTGCACTGACTCTGTTCAGTGTATATGTATTCTGTACAGTTACTGCACTGACTCTGTTCAGTGTATATGTATTCTGTACAGTTACTGCACTGACTCTGTTCAGTGTATATGTATTCTGTACAGTTACTGCACTGACTCTGTTCAGTGTATATGTATTCTGTACAGTTACTGCACTGACTCTGTTCAGTGTATATGTATTCTGTACAGTTACTGCACTGACTCTGTTCAGTGTATATGTATTCTGTACAGTTACTGCACTGACTCTGTTCAGTGTATATGTATTCTGTACAGTTACTGCACTGACTCTGTTCAGTGTATATGTATTCTGTACAGTTACTGCACTGACTCTGTTCAGTGTATATGTATTCTGTACAGTTACTGCACTGACTCTGTTCAGTGTATATGTATTCTGTACAGTTACTGCACTGACTCTGTTCAGTGTATATGTATTCTGTACAGTTACTGCACTGACTCTGTTCAGTGTATATGTATTCTGTACAGTTACTGCACTGACTCTGTTCAGTGTATATGTATTCTGTACAGTTACTGCACTGACTCTGTTCAGTGTATATGTATTCTGTACAGTTACTGCACTGACTCTGTTCAGTGTATATGTATTCTGTACAGTTACTGCACTGACTCTGTTCAGTGTATATGTATTCTGTACAGTTACTGCACTGACTCTGTTCAGTGTATATGTATTCTGTACAGTTACTGCACTGACTCTGTTCAGTGTATATGTATTCTGTACAGTTACTGCACTGACTCTGTTCAGTGTATATGTATTCTGTACAGTTACTGCACTGACTCTGTTCAGTGTATATGTATTCTGTACAGTTACTGCACTGACTCTGTTCAGTGTATATGTATTCTGTACAGTTACTGCACTGACTCTGTTCAGTGTATATGTATTCTGTACAGTTACTGCACTGACTCTGTTCAGTGTATATGTATTCTGTACAGTTACTGCACTGACTCTGTTCAGTGTATATGTATTCTGTACAGTTACTGCACTGACTCTGTTCAGTGTATATGTATTCTGTACAGTTACTGCACTGACTCTGTTCAGTGTATATGTATTCTGTACAGTTACTGCACTGACTCTGTTCAGTGTATATGTATTCTGTACAGTTACTGCACTGACTCTGTTCAGTGTATATGTATTCTGTACAGTTACTGCACTGACTCTGTTCAGTGTATATGTATTCTGTACAGTTACTGCACTGACTCTGTTCAGTGTATATGTATTCTGTACAGTTACTGCACTGACTCTGTTCAGTGTATATGTATTCTGTACAGTTACTGCACTGACTCTGTTCAGTGTATATGTATTCTGTACAGTTACTGCACTGACTCTGTTCAGTGTATATGTATTCTGTACAGTTACTGCACTGACTCTGTTCAGTGTATATGTATTCTGTACAGTTACTGCACTGACTCTGTTCAGTGTATATGTATTCTGTACAGTTACTGCACTGACTCTGTTCAGTGTATATGTATTCTGTACAGTTACTGCACTGACTCTGTTCAGTGTATATGTATTCTGTACAGTTACTGCACTGACTCTGTTCAGTGTATATGTATTCTGTACAGTTACTGCACTGACTCTGTTCAGTGTATATGTATTCTGTACAGTTACTGCACTGACTCTGTTCAGTGTATATGTATTCTGTACAGTTACTGCACTGACTCTGTTCAGTGTATATGTATTCTGTACAGTTACTGCACTGACTCTGTTCAGTGTATATGTATTCTGTACAGTTACTGCACTGACTCTGTTCAGTGTATATGTATTCTGTACAGTTACTGCACTGACTCTGTTCAGTGTATATGTATTCTGTACAGTTACTGCACTGACTCTGTTCAGTGTATATGTATTCTGTACAGTTACTGCACTGACTCTGTTCAGTGTATATGTATTCTGTACAGTTACTGCACTGACTCTGTTCAGTGTATATGTATTCTGTACAGTTACTGCACTGACTCTGTTCAGTGTATATGTATTCTGTACAGTTACTGCACTGACTCTGTTCAGTGTATATGTATTCTGTACAGTTACTGCACTGACTCTGTTCAGTGTATATGTATTCTGTACAGTTACTGCACTGACTCTGTTCAGTGTATATGTATTCTGTACAGTTACTGCACTGACTCTGTTCAGTGTATATGTATTCTGTACAGTTACTGCACTGACTCTGTTCAGTGTATATGTATTCTGTACAGTTACTGCACTGACTCTGTTCAGTGTATATGTATTCTGTACAGTTACTGCACTGACTCTGTTCAGTGTATATGTATTCTGTACAGTTACTGCACTGACTCTGTTCAGTGTATATGTATTCTGTACAGTTACTGCACTGACTCTGTTCAGTGTATATGTATTCTGTACAGTTACTGCACTGACTCTGTTCAGTGTATATGTATTCTGTACAGTTACTGCACTGACTCTGTTCAGTGTATATGTATTCTGTACAGTTACTGCACTGACTCTGTTCAGTGTATATGTATTCTGTACAGTTACTGCACTGACTCTGTTCAGTGTATATGTATTCTGTACAGTTACTGCACTGACTCTGTTCAGTGTATATGTATTCTGTACAGTTACTGCACTGACTCTGTTCAGTGTATATGTATTCTGTACAGTTACTGCACTGACTCTGTTCAGTGTATATGTATTCTGTACAGTTACTGCACTGACTCTGTTCAGTGTATATGTATTCTGTACAGTTACTGCACTGACTCTGTTCAGTGTATATGTATTCTGTACAGTTACTGCACTGACTCTGTTCAGTGTATATGTATTCTGTACAGTTACTGCACTGACTCTGTTCAGTGTATATGTATTCTGTACAGTTACTGCACTGACTCTGTTCAGTGTATATGTATTCTGTACAGTTACTGCACTGACTCTGTTCAGTGTATATGTATTCTGTACAGTTACTGCACTGACTCTGTTCAGTGTATATGTATTCTGTACAGTTACTGCACTGACTCTGTTCAGTGTATATGTATTCTGTACAGTTACTGCACTGACTCTGTTCAGTGTATATGTATTCTGTACAGTTACTGCACTGACTCTGTTCAGTGTATATGTATTCTGTACAGTTACTGCACTGACTCTGTTCAGTGTATATGTATTCTGTACAGTTACTGCACTGACTCTGTTCAGTGTATATGTATTCTGTACAGTTACTGCACTGACTCTGTTCAGTGTATATGTATTCTGTACAGTTACTGCACTGACTCTGTTCAGTGTATATGTATTCTGTACAGTTACTGCACTGACTCTGTTCAGTGTATATGTATTCTGTACAGTTACTGCACTGACTCTGTTCAGTGTATATGTATTCTGTACAGTTACTGCACTGACTCTGTTCAGTGTATATGTATTCTGTACAGTTACTGCACTGACTCTGTTCAGTGTATATGTATTCTGTACAGTTACTGCACTGACTCTGTTCAGTGTATATGTATTCTGTACAGTTACTGCACTGACTCTGTTCAGTGTATATGTATTCTGTACAGTTACTGCACTGACTCTGTTCAGTGTATATGTATTCTGTACAGTTACTGCACTGACTCTGTTCAGTGTATATGTATTCTGTACAGTTACTGCACTGACTCTGTTCAGTGTATATGTATTCTGTACAGTTACTGCACTGACTCTGTTCAGTGTATATGTATTCTGTACAGTTACTGCACTGACTCTGTTCAGTGTATATGTATTCTGTACAGTTACTGCACTGACTCTGTTCAGTGTATATGTATTCTGTACAGTTACTGCACTGACTCTGTTCAGTGTATATGTATTCTGTACAGTTACTGCACTGACTCTGTTCAGTGTATATGTATTCTGTACAGTTACTGCACTGACTCTGTTCAGTGTATATGTATTCTGTACAGTTACTGCACTGACTCTGTTCAGTGTATATGTATTCTGTACAGTTACTGCACTGACTCTGTTCAGTGTATATGTATTCTGTACAGTTACTGCACTGACTCTGTTCAGTGTATATGTATTCTGTACAGTTACTGCACTGACTCTGTTCAGTGTATATGTATTCTGTACAGTTACTGCACTGACTCTGTTCAGTGTATATGTATTCTGTACAGTTACTGCACTGACTCTGTTCAGTGTATATGTATTCTGTACAGTTACTGCACTGACTCTGTTCAGTGTATATGTATTCTGTACAGTTACTGCACTGACTCTGTTCAGTGTATATGTATTCTGTACAGTTACTGCACTGACTCTGTTCAGTGTATATGTATTCTGTACAGTTACTGCACTGACTCTGTTCAGTGTATATGTATTCTGTACAGTTACTGCACTGACTCTGTTCAGTGTATATGTATTCTGTACAGTTACTGCACTGACTCTGTTCAGTGTATATGTATTCTGTACAGTTACTGCACTGACTCTGTTCAGTGTATATGTATTCTGTACAGTTACTGCACTGACTCTGTTCAGTGTATATGTATTCTGTACAGTTACTGCACTGACTCTGTTCAGTGTATATGTATTCTGTACAGTTACTGCACTGACTCTGTTCAGTGTATATGTATTCTGTACAGTTACTGCACTGACTCTGTTCAGTGTATATGTATTCTGTACAGTTACTGCACTGACTCTGTTCAGTGTATATGTATTCTGTACAGTTACTGCACTGACTCTGTTCAGTGTATATGTATTCTGTACAGTTACTGCACTGACTCTGTTCAGTGTATATGTATTCTGTACAGTTACTGCACTGACTCTGTTCAGTGTATATGTATTCTGTACAGTTACTGCACTGACTCTGTTCAGTGTATATGTATTCTGTACAGTTACTGCACTGACTCTGTTCAGTGTATATGTATTCTGTACAGTTACTGCACTGACTCTGTTCAGTGTATATGTATTCTGTACAGTTACTGCACTGACTCTGTTCAGTGTATATGTATTCTGTACAGTTACTGCACTGACTCTGTTCAGTGTATATGTATTCTGTACAGTTACTGCACTGACTCTGTTCAGTGTATATGTATTCTGTACAGTTACTGCACTGACTCTGTTCAGTGTATATGTATTCTGTACAGTTACTGCACTGACTCTGTTCAGTGTATATGTATTCTGTACAGTTACTGCACTGACTCTGTTCAGTGTATATGTATTCTGTACAGTTACTGCACTGACTCTGTTCAGTGTATATGTATTCTGTACAGTTACTGCACTGACTCTGTTCAGTGTATATGTATTCTGTACAGTTACTGCACTGACTCTGTTCAGTGTATATGTATTCTGTACAGTTACTGCACTGACTCTGTTCAGTGTATATGTATTCTGTACAGTTACTGCACTGACTCTGTTCAGTGTATATGTATTCTGTACAGTTACTGCACTGACTCTGTTCAGTGTATATGTATTCTGTACAGTTACTGCACTGACTCTGTTCAGTGTATATGTATTCTGTACAGTTACTGCACTGACTCTGTTCAGTGTATATGTATTCTGTACAGTTACTG
The DNA here is from genome assembly GCA_030390025.1 of Squalus acanthias. Lineage (NCBI taxonomy): Eukaryota > Metazoa > Chordata > Chondrichthyes > Squaliformes > Squalidae > Squalus > Squalus acanthias. The sequence goes on along the minus strand of JASTWF010000538.1, from coordinate 126,430 downwards.
CACTGACTCTGTTCAGTGTATATGTATTCTGTACAGTTACTGCACTGACTCTGTTCAGTGTATATGTATTCTGTACAGTTACTGCACTGACTCTGTTCAGTGTATATGTATTCTGTACAGTTACTGCACTGACTCTGTTCAGTGTATATGTATTCTGTACAGTTACTGCACTGACTCTGTTCAGTGTATATGTATTCTGTACAGTTACTGCACTGACTCTGTTCAGTGTATATGTATTCTGTACAGTTACTGCACTGACTCTGTTCAGTGTATATGTATTCTGTACAGTTACTGCACTGACTCTGTTCAGTGTATATGTATTCTGTACAGTTACTGCACTGACTCTGTTCAGTGTATATGTATTCTGTACAGTTACTGCACTGACTCTGTTCAGTGTATATGTATTCTGTACAGTTACTGCACTGACTCTGTTCAGTGTATATGTATTCTGTACAGTTACTGCACTGACTCTGTTCAGTGTATATGTATTCTGTACAGTTACTGCACTGACTCTGTTCAGTGTATATGTATTCTGTACAGTTACTGCACTGACTCTGTTCAGTGTATATGTATTCTGTACAGTTACTGCACTGACTCTGTTCAGTGTATATGTATTCTGTACAGTTACTGCACTGACTCTGTTCAGTGTATATGTATTCTGTACAGTTACTGCACTGACTCTGTTCAGTGTATATGTATTCTGTACAGTTACTGCACTGACTCTGTTCAGTGTATATGTATTCTGTACAGTTACTGCACTGACTCTGTTCAGTGTATATGTATTCTGTACAGTTACTGCACTGACTCTGTTCAGTGTATATGTATTCTGTACAGTTACTGCACTGACTCTGTTCAGTGTATATGTATTCTGTACAGTTACTGCACTGACTCTGTTCAGTGTATATGTATTCTGTACAGTTACTGCACTGACTCTGTTCAGTGTATATGTATTCTGTACAGTTACTGCACTGACTCTGTTCAGTGTATATGTATTCTGTACAGTTACTGCACTGACTCTGTTCAGTGTATATGTATTCTGTACAGTTACTGCACTGACTCTGTTCAGTGTATATGTATTCTGTACAGTTACTGCACTGACTCTGTTCAGTGTATATGTATTCTGTACAGTTACTGCACTGACTCTGTTCAGTGTATATGTATTCTGTACAGTTACTGCACTGACTCTGTTCAGTGTATATGTATTCTGTACAGTTACTGCACTGACTCTGTTCAGTGTATATGTATTCTGTACAGTTACTGCACTGACTCTGTTCAGTGTATATGTATTCTGTACAGTTACTGCACTGACTCTGTTCAGTGTATATGTATTCTGTACAGTTACTGCACTGACTCTGTTCAGTGTATATGTATTCTGTACAGTTACTGCACTGACTCTGTTCAGTGTATATGTATTCTGTACAGTTACTGCACTGACTCTGTTCAGTGTATATGTATTCTGTACAGTTACTGCACTGACTCTGTTCAGTGTATATGTATTCTGTACAGTTACTGCACTGACTCTGTTCAGTGTATATGTATTCTGTACAGTTACTGCACTGACTCTGTTCAGTGTATATGTATTCTGTACAGTTACTGCACTGACTCTGTTCAGTGTATATGTATTCTGTACAGTTACTGCACTGACTCTGTTCAGTGTATATGTATTCTGTACAGTTACTGCACTGACTCTGTTCAGTGTATATGTATTCTGTACAGTTACTGCACTGACTCTGTTCAGTGTATATGTATTCTGTACAGTTACTGCACTGACTCTGTTCAGTGTATATGTATTCTGTACAGTTACTGCACTGACTCTGTTCAGTGTATATGTATTCTGTACAGTTACTGCACTGACTCTGTTCAGTGTATATGTATTCTGTACAGTTACTGCACTGACTCTGTTCAGTGTATATGTATTCTGTACAGTTACTGCACTGACTCTGTTCAGTGTATATGTATTCTGTACAGTTACTGCACTGACTCTGTTCAGTGTATATGTATTCTGTACAGTTACTGCACTGACTCTGTTCAGTGTATATGTATTCTGTACAGTTACTGCACTGACTCTGTTCAGTGTATATGTATTCTGTACAGTTACTGCACTGACTCTGTTCAGTGTATATGTATTCTGTACAGTTACTGCACTGACTCTGTTCAGTGTATATGTATTCTGTACAGTTACTGCACTGACTCTGTTCAGTGTATATGTATTCTGTACAGTTACTGCACTGACTCTGTTCAGTGTATATGTATTCTGTACAGTTACTGCACTGACTCTGTTCAGTGTATATGTATTCTGTACAGTTACTGCACTGACTCTGTTCAGTGTATATGTATTCTGTACAGTTACTGCACTGACTCTGTTCAGTGTATATGTATTCTGTACAGTTACTGCACTGACTCTGTTCAGTGTATATGTATTCTGTACAGTTACTGCACTGACTCTGTTCAGTGTATATGTATTCTGTACAGTTACTGCACTGACTCTGTTCAGTGTATATGTATTCTGTACAGTTACTGCACTGACTCTGTTCAGTGTATATGTATTCTGTACAGTTACTGCACTGACTCTGTTCAGTGTATATGTATTCTGTACAGTTACTGCACTGACTCTGTTCAGTGTATATGTATTCTGTACAGTTACTGCACTGACTCTGTTCAGTGTATATGTATTCTGTACAGTTACTGCACTGACTCTGTTCAGTGTATATGTATTCTGTACAGTTACTGCACTGACTCTGTTCAGTGTATATGTATTCTGTACAGTTACTGCACTGACTCTGTTCAGTGTATATGTATTCTGTACAGTTACTGCACTGACTCTGTTCAGTGTATATGTATTCTGTACAGTTACTGCACTGACTCTGTTCAGTGTATATGTATTCTGTACAGTTACTGCACTGACTCTGTTCAGTGTATATGTATTCTGTACAGTTACTGCACTGACTCTGTTCAGTGTATATGTATTCTGTACAGTTACTGCACTGACTCTGTTCAGTGTATATGTATTCTGTACAGTTACTGCACTGACTCTGTTCAGTGTATATGTATTCTGTACAGTTACTGCACTGACTCTGTTCAGTGTATATGTATTCTGTACAGTTACTGCACTGACTCTGTTCAGTGTATATGTATTCTGTACAGTTACTGCACTGACTCTGTTCAGTGTATATGTATTCTGTACAGTTACTGCACTGACTCTGTTCAGTGTATATGTATTCTGTACAGTTACTGCACTGACTCTGTTCAGTGTATATGTATTCTGTACAGTTACTGCACTGACTCTGTTCAGTGTATATGTATTCTGTACAGTTACTGCACTGACTCTGTTCAGTGTATATGTATTCTGTACAGTTACTGCACTGACTCTGTTCAGTGTATATGTATTCTGTACAGTTACTGCACTGACTCTGTTCAGTGTATATGTATTCTGTACAGTTACTGCACTGACTCTGTTCAGTGTATATGTATTCTGTACAGTTACTGCACTGACTCTGTTCAGTGTATATGTATTCTGTACAGTTACTGCACTGACTCTGTTCAGTGTATATGTATTCTGTACAGTTACTGCACTGACTCTGTTCAGTGTATATGTATTCTGTACAGTTACTGCACTGACTCTGTTCAGTGTATATGTATTCTGTACAGTTACTGCACTGACTCTGTTCAGTGTATATGTATTCTGTACAGTTACTGCACTGACTCTGTTCAGTGTATATGTATTCTGTACAGTTACTGCACTGACTCTGTTCAGTGTATATGTATTCTGTACAGTTACTGCACTGACTCTGTTCAGTGTATATGTATTCTGTACAGTTACTGCACTGACTCTGTTCAGTGTATATGTATTCTGTACAGTTACTGCACTGACTCTGTTCAGTGTATATGTATTCTGTACAGTTACTGCACTGACTCTGTTCAGTGTATATGTATTCTGTACAGTTACTGCACTGACTCTGTTCAGTGTATATGTATTCTGTACAGTTACTGCACTGACTCTGTTCAGTGTATATGTATTCTGTACAGTTACTGCACTGACTCTGTTCAGTGTATATGTATTCTGTACAGTTACTGCACTGACTCTGTTCAGTGTATATGTATTCTGTACAGTTACTGCACTGACTCTGTTCAGTGTATATGTATTCTGTACAGTTACTGCACTGACTCTGTTCAGTGTATATGTATTCTGTACAGTTACTGCACTGACTCTGTTCAGTGTATATGTATTCTGTACAGTTACTGCACTGACTCTGTTCAGTGTATATGTATTCTGTACAGTTACTGCACTGACTCTGTTCAGTGTATATGTATTCTGTACAGTTACTGCACTGACTCTGTTCAGTGTATATGTATTCTGTACAGTTACTGCACTGACTCTGTTCAGTGTATATGTATTCTGTACAGTTACTGCACTGACTCTGTTCAGTGTATATGTATTCTGTACAGTTACTGCACTGACTCTGTTCAGTGTATATGTATTCTGTACAGTTACTGCACTGACTCTGTTCAGTGTATATGTATTCTGTACAGTTACTGCACTGACTCTGTTCAGTGTATATGTATTCTGTACAGTTACTGCACTGACTCTGTTCAGTGTATATGTATTCTGTACAGTTACTGCACTGACTCTGTTCAGTGTATATGTATTCTGTACAGTTACTGCACTGACTCTGTTCAGTGTATATGTATTCTGTACAGTTACTGCACTGACTCTGTTCAGTGTATATGTATTCTGTACAGTTACTGCACTGACTCTGTTCAGTGTATATGTATTCTGTACAGTTACTGCACTGACTCTGTTCAGTGTATATGTATTCTGTACAGTTACTGCACTGACTCTGTTCAGTGTATATGTATTCTGTACAGTTACTGCACTGACTCTGTTCAGTGTATATGTATTCTGTACAGTTACTGCACTGACTCTGTTCAGTGTATATGTATTCTGTACAGTTACTGCACTGACTCTGTTCAGTGTATATGTATTCTGTACAGTTACTGCACTGACTCTGTTCAGTGTATATGTATTCTGTACAGTTACTGCACTGACTCTGTTCAGTGTATATGTATTCTGTACAGTTACTGCACTGACTCTGTTCAGTGTATATGTATTCTGTACAGTTACTGCACTGACTCTGTTCAGTGTATATGTATTCTGTACAGTTACTGCACTGACTCTGTTCAGTGTATATGTATTCTGTACAGTTACTGCACTGACTCTGTTCAGTGTATATGTATTCTGTACAGTTACTGCACTGACTCTGTTCAGTGTATATGTATTCTGTACAGTTACTGCACTGACTCTGTTCAGTGTATATGTATTCTGTACAGTTACTGCACTGACTCTGTTCAGTGTATATGTATTCTGTACAGTTACTGCACTGACTCTGTTCAGTGTATATGTATTCTGTACAGTTACTGCACTGACTCTGTTCAGTGTATATGTATTCTGTACAGTTACTGCACTGACTCTGTTCAGTGTATATGTATTCTGTACAGTTACTGCACTGACTCTGTTCAGTGTATATGTATTCTGTACAGTTACTGCACTGACTCTGTTCAGTGTATATGTATTCTGTACAGTTACTGCACTGACTCTGTTCAGTGTATATGTATTCTGTACAGTTACTGCACTGACTCTGTTCAGTGTATATGTATTCTGTACAGTTACTGCACTGACTCTGTTCAGTGTATATGTATTCTGTACAGTTACTGCACTGACTCTGTTCAGTGTATATGTATTCTGTACAGTTACTGCACTGACTCTGTTCAGTGTATATGTATTCTGTACAGTTACTGCACTGACTCTGTTCAGTGTATATGTATTCTGTACAGTTACTGCACTGACTCTGTTCAGTGTATATGTATTCTGTACAGTTACTGCACTGACTCTGTTCAGTGTATATGTATTCTGTACAGTTACTGCACTGACTCTGTTCAGTGTATATGTATTCTGTACAGTTACTGCACTGACTCTGTTCAGTGTATATGTATTCTGTACAGTTACTGCACTGACTCTGTTCAGTGTATATGTATTCTGTACAGTTACTGCACTGACTCTGTTCAGTGTATATGTATTCTGTACAGTTACTGCACTGACTCTGTTCAGTGTATATGTATTCTGTACAGTTACTGCACTGACTCTGTTCAGTGTATATGTATTCTGTACAGTTACTGCACTGACTCTGTTCAGTGTATATGTATTCTGTACAGTTACTGCACTGACTCTGTTCAGTGTATATGTATTCTGTACAGTTACTGCACTGACTCTGTTCAGTGTATATGTATTCTGTACAGTTACTGCACTGACTCTGTTCAGTGTATATGTATTCTGTACAGTTACTGCACTGACTCTGTTCAGTGTATATGTATTCTGTACAGTTACTGCACTGACTCTGTTCAGTGTATATGTATTCTGTACAGTTACTGCACTGACTCTGTTCAGTGTATATGTATTCTGTACAGTTACTGCACTGACTCTGTTCAGTGTATATGTATTCTGTACAGTTACTGCACTGACTCTGTTCAGTGTATATGTATTCTGTACAGTTACTGCACTGACTCTGTTCAGTGTATATGTATTCTGTACAGTTACTGCACTGACTCTGTTCAGTGTATATGTATTCTGTACAGTTACTGCACTGACTCTGTTCAGTGTATATGTATTCTGTACAGTTACTGCACTGACTCTGTTCAGTGTATATGTATTCTGTACAGTTACTGCACTGACTCTGTTCAGTGTATATGTATTCTGTACAGTTACTGCACTGACTCTGTTCAGTGTATATGTATTCTGTACAGTTACTGCACTGACTCTGTTCAGTGTATATGTATTCTGTACAGTTACTGCACTGACTCTGTTCAGTGTATATGTATTCTGTACAGTTACTGCACTGACTCTGTTCAGTGTATATGTATTCTGTACAGTTACTGCACTGACTCTGTTCAGTGTATATGTATTCTGTACAGTTACTGCACTGACTCTGTTCAGTGTATATGTATTCTGTACAGTTACTGCACTGACTCTGTTCAGTGTATATGTATTCTGTACAGTTACTGCACTGACTCTGTTCAGTGTATATGTATTCTGTACAGTTACTGCACTGACTCTGTTCAGTGTATATGTATTCTGTACAGTTACTGCACTGACTCTGTTCAGTGTATATGTATTCTGTACAGTTACTGCACTGACTCTGTTCAGTGTATATGTATTCTGTACAGTTACTGCACTGACTCTGTTCAGTGTATATGTATTCTGTACAGTTACTGCACTGACTCTGTTCAGTGTATATGTATTCTGTACAGTTACTGCACTGACTCTGTTCAGTGTATATGTATTCTGTACAGTTACTGCACTGACTCTGTTCAGTGTATATGTATTCTGTACAGTTACTGCACTGACTCTGTTCAGTGTATATGTATTCTGTACAGTTACTGCACTGACTCTGTTCAGTGTATATGTATTCTGTACAGTTACTGCACTGACTCTGTTCAGTGTATATGTATTCTGTACAGTTACTGCACTGACTCTGTTCAGTGTATATGTATTCTGTACAGTTACTGCACTGACTCTGTTCAGTGTATATGTATTCTGTACAGTTACTGCACTGACTCTGTTCAGTGTATATGTATTCTGTACAGTTACTGCACTGACTCTGTTCAGTGTATATGTATTCTGTACAGTTACTGCACTGACTCTGTTCAGTGTATATGTATTCTGTACAGTTACTGCACTGACTCTGTTCAGTGTATATGTATTCTGTACAGTTACTGCACTGACTCTGTTCAGTGTATATGTATTCTGTACAGTTACTGCACTGACTCTGTTCAGTGTATATGTATTCTGTACAGTTACTGCACTGACTCTGTTCAGTGTATATGTATTCTGTACAGTTACTGCACTGACTCTGTTCAGTGTATATGTATTCTGTACAGTTACTGCACTGACTCTGTTCAGTGTATATGTATTCTGTACAGTTACTGCACTGACTCTGTTCAGTGTATATGTATTCTGTACAGTTACTGCACTGACTCTGTTCAGTGTATATGTATTCTGTACAGTTACTGCACTGACTCTGTTCAGTGTATATGTATTCTGTACAGTTACTGCACTGACTCTGTTCAGTGTATATGTATTCTGTACAGTTACTGCACTGACTCTGTTCAGTGTATATGTATTCTGTACAGTTACTGCACTGACTCTGTTCAGTGTATATGTATTCTGTACAGTTACTGCACTGACTCTGTTCAGTGTATATGTATTCTGTACAGTTACTGCACTGACTCTGTTCAGTGTATATGTATTCTGTACAGTTACTGCACTGACTCTGTTCAGTGTATATGTATTCTGTACAGTTACTGCACTGACTCTGTTCAGTGTATATGTATTCTGTACAGTTACTGCACTGACTCTGTTCAGTGTATATGTATTCTGTACAGTTACTGCACTGACTCTGTTCAGTGTATATGTATTCTGTACAGTTACTGCACTGACTCTGTTCAGTGTATATGTATTCTGTACAGTTACTGCACTGACTCTGTTCAGTGTATATGTATTCTGTACAGTTACTGCACTGACTCTGTTCAGTGTATATGTATTCTGTACAGTTACTGCACTGACTCTGTTCAGTGTATATGTATTCTGTACAGTTACTGCACTGACTCTGTTCAGTGTATATGTATTCTGTACAGTTACTGCACTGACTCTGTTCAGTGTATATGTATTCTGTACAGTTACTGCACTGACTCTGTTCAGTGTATATGTATTCTGTACAGTTACTGCACTGACTCTGTTCAGTGTATATGTATTCTGTACAGTTACTGCACTGACTCTGTTCAGTGTATATGTATTCTGTACAGTTACTGCACTGACTCTGTTCAGTGTATATGTATTCTGTACAGTTACTGCACTGACTCTGTTCAGTGTATATGTATTCTGTACAGTTACTGCACTGACTCTGTTCAGTGTATATGTATTCTGTACAGTTACTGCACTGACTCTGTTCAGTGTATATGTATTCTGTACAGTTACTGCACTGACTCTGTTCAGTGTATATGTATTCTGTACAGTTACTGCACTGACTCTGTTCAGTGTATATGTATTCTGTACAGTTACTGCACTGACTCTGTTCAGTGTATATGTATTCTGTACAGTTACTGCACTGACTCTGTTCAGTGTATATGTATTCTGTACAGTTACTGCACTGACTCTGTTCAGTGTATATGTATTCTGTACAGTTACTGCACTGACTCTGTTCAGTGTATATGTATTCTGTACAGTTACTGCACTGACTCTGTTCAGTGTATATGTATTCTGTACAGTTACTGCACTGACTCTGTTCAGTGTATATGTATTCTGTACAGTTACTGCACTGACTCTGTTCAGTGTATATGTATTCTGTACAGTTACTGCACTGACTCTGTTCAGTGTATATGTATTCTGTACAGTTACTGCACTGACTCTGTTCAGTGTATATGTATTCTGTACAGTTACTGCACTGACTCTGTTCAGTGTATATGTATTCTGTACAGTTACTGCACTGACTCTGTTCAGTGTATATGTATTCTGTACAGTTACTGCACTGACTCTGTTCAGTGTATATGTATTCTGTACAGTTACTGCACTGACTCTGTTCAGTGTATATGTATTCTGTACAGTTACTGCACTGACTCTGTTCAGTGTATATGTATTCTGTACAGTTACTGCACTGACTCTGTTCAGTGTATATGTATTCTGTACAGTTACTGCACTGACTCTGTTCAGTGTATATGTATTCTGTACAGTTACTGCACTGACTCTGTTCAGTGTATATGTATTCTGTACAGTTACTGCACTGACTCTGTTCAGTGTATATGTATTCTGTACAGTTACTGCACTGACTCTGTTCAGTGTATATGTATTCTGTACAGTTACTGCACTGACTCTGTTCAGTGTATATGTATTCTGTACAGTTACTGCACTGACTCTGTTCAGTGTATATGTATTCTGTACAGTTACTGCACTGACTCTGTTCAGTGTATATGTATTCTGTACAGTTACTGCACTGACTCTGTTCAGTGTATATGTATTCTGTACAGTTACTGCACTGACTCTGTTCAGTGTATATGTATTCTGTACAGTTACTGCACTGACTCTGTTCAGTGTATATGTATTCTGTACAGTTACTGCACTGACTCTGTTCAGTGTATATGTATTCTGTACAGTTACTGCACTGACTCTGTTCAGTGTATATGTATTCTGTACAGTTACTGCACTGACTCTGTTCAGTGTATATGTATTCTGTACAGTTACTGCACTGACTCTGTTCAGTGTATATGTATTCTGTACAGTTACTGCACTGACTCTGTTCAGTGTATATGTATTCTGTACAGTTACTGCACTGACTCTGTTCAGTGTATATGTATTCTGTACAGTTACTGCACTGACTCTGTTCAGTGTATATGTATTCTGTACAGTTACTGCACTGACTCTGTTCAGTGTATATGTATTCTGTACAGTTACTGCACTGACTCTGTTCAGTGTATATGTATTCTGTACAGTTACTGCACTGACTCTGTTCAGTGTATATGTATTCTGTACAGTTACTGCACTGACTCTGTTCAGTGTATATGTATTCTGTACAGTTACTGCACTGACTCTGTTCAGTGTATATGTATTCTGTACAGTTACTGCACTGACTCTGTTCAGTGTATATGTATTCTGTACAGTTACTGCACTGACTCTGTTCAGTGTATATGTATTCTGTACAGTTACTGCACTGACTCTGTTCAGTGTATATGTATTCTGTACAGTTACTGCACTGACTCTGTTCAGTGTATATGTATTCTGTACAGTTACTGCACTGACTCTGTTCAGTGTATATGTATTCTGTACAGTTACTGCACTGACTCTGTTCAGTGTATATGTATTCTGTACAGTTACTGCACTGACTCTGTTCAGTGTATATGTATTCTGTACAGTTACTGCACTGACTCTGTTCAGTGTATATGTATTCTGTACAGTTACTGCACTGACTCTGTTCAGTGTATATGTATTCTGTACAGTTACTGCACTGACTCTGTTCAGTGTATATGTATTCTGTACAGTTACTGCACTGACTCTGTTCAGTGTATATGTATTCTGTACAGTTACTGCACTGACTCTGTTCAGTGTATATGTATTCTGTACAGTTACTGCACTGACTCTGTTCAGTGTATATGTATTCTGTACAGTTACTGCACTGACTCTGTTCAGTGTATATGTATTCTGTACAGTTACTGCACTGACTCTGTTCAGTGTATATGTATTCTGTACAGTTACTGCACTGACTCTGTTCAGTGTATATGTATTCTGTACAGTTACTGCACTGACTCTGTTCAGTGTATATGTATTCTGTACAGTTACTGCACTGACTCTGTTCAGTGTATATGTATTCTGTACAGTTACTGCACTGACTCTGTTCAGTGTATATGTATTCTGTACAGTTACTGCACTGACTCTGTTCAGTGTATATGTATTCTGTACAGTTACTGCACTGACTCTGTTCAGTGTATATGTATTCTGTACAGTTACTGCACTGACTCTGTTCAGTGTATATGTATTCTGTACAGTTACTGCACTGACTCTGTTCAGTGTATATGTATTCTGTACAGTTACTGCACTGACTCTGTTCAGTGTATATGTATTCTGTACAGTTACTGCACTGACTCTGTTCAGTGTATATGTATTCTGTACAGTTACTGCACTGACTCTGTTCAGTGTATATGTATTCTGTACAGTTACTGCACTGACTCTGTTCAGTGTATATGTATTCTGTACAGTTACTGCACTGACTCTGTTCAGTGTATATGTATTCTGTACAGTTACTGCACTGACTCTGTTCAGTGTATATGTATTCTGTACAGTTACTGCACTGACTCTGTTCAGTGTATATGTATTCTGTACAGTTACTGCACTGACTCTGTTCAGTGTATATGTATTCTGTACAGTTACTGCACTGACTCTGTTCAGTGTATATGTATTCTGTACAGTTACTGCACTGACTCTGTTCAGTGTATATGTATTCTGTACAGTTACTGCACTGACTCTGTTCAGTGTATATGTATTCTGTACAGTTACTGCACTGACTCTGTTCAGTGTATATGTATTCTGTACAGTTACTGCACTGACTCTGTTCAGTGTATATGTATTCTGTACAGTTACTGCACTGACTCTGTTCAGTGTATATGTATTCTGTACAGTTACTGCACTGACTCTGTTCAGTGTATATGTATTCTGTACAGTTACTGCACTGACTCTGTTCAGTGTATATGTATTCTGTACAGTTACTGCACTGACTCTGTTCAGTGTATATGTATTCTGTACAGTTACTGCACTGACTCTGTTCAGTGTATATGTATTCTGTACAGTTACTGCACTGACTCTGTTCAGTGTATATGTATTCTGTACAGTTACTGCACTGACTCTGTTCAGTGTATATGTATTCTGTACAGTTACTGCACTGACTCTGTTCAGTGTATATGTATTCTGTACAGTTACTGCACTGACTCTGTTCAGTGTATATGTATTCTGTACAGTTACTGCACTGACTCTGTTCAGTGTATATGTATTCTGTACAGTTACTGCACTGACTCTGTTCAGTGTATATGTATTCTGTACAGTTACTGCACTGACTCTGTTCAGTGTATATGTATTCTGTACAGTTACTGCACTGACTCTGTTCAGTGTATATGTATTCTGTACAGTTACTGCACTGACTCTGTTCAGTGTATATGTATTCTGTACAGTTACTGCACTGACTCTGTTCAGTGTATATGTATTCTGTACAGTTACTGCACTGACTCTGTTCAGTGTATATGTATTCTGTACAGTTACTGCACTGACTCTGTTCAGTGTATATGTATTCTGTACAGTTACTGCACTGACTCTGTTCAGTGTATATGTATTCTGTACAGTTACTGCACTGACTCTGTTCAGTGTATATGTATTCTGTACAGTTACTGCACTGACTCTGTTCAGTGTATATGTATTCTGTACAGTTACTGCACTGACTCTGTTCAGTGTATATGTATTCTGTACAGTTACTGCACTGACTCTGTTCAGTGTATATGTATTCTGTACAGTTACTGCACTGACTCTGTTCAGTGTATATGTATTCTGTACAGTTACTGCACTGACTCTGTTCAGTGTATATGTATTCTGTACAGTTACTGCACTGACTCTGTTCAGTGTATATGTATTCTGTACAGTTACTGCACTGACTCTGTTCAGTGTATATGTATTCTGTACAGTTACTGCACTGACTCTGTTCAGTGTATATGTATTCTGTACAGTTACTGCACTGACTCTGTTCAGTGTATATGTATTCTGTACAGTTACTGCACTGACTCTGTTCAGTGTATATGTATTCTGTACAGTTACTGCACTGACTCTGTTCAGTGTATATGTATTCTGTACAGTTACTGCACTGACTCTGTTCAGTGTATATGTATTCTGTACAGTTACTGCACTGACTCTGTTCAGTGTATATGTATTCTGTACAGTTACTGCACTGACTCTGTTCAGTGTATATGTATTCTGTACAGTTACTGCACTGACTCTGTTCAGTGTATATGTATTCTGTACAGTTACTGCACTGACTCTGTTCAGTGTATATGTATTCTGTACAGTTACTGCACTGACTCTGTTCAGTGTATATGTATTCTGTACAGTTACTGCACTGACTCTGTTCAGTGTATATGTATTCTGTACAGTTACTGCACTGACTCTGTTCAGTGTATATGTATTCTGTACAGTTACTGCACTGACTCTGTTCAGTGTATATGTATTCTGTACAGTTACTGCACTGACTCTGTTCAGTGTATATGTATTCTGTACAGTTACTGCACTGACTCTGTTCAGTGTATATGTATTCTGTACAGTTACTGCACTGACTCTGTTCAGTGTATATGTATTCTGTACAGTTACTGCACTGACTCTGTTCAGTGTATATGTATTCTGTACAGTTACTGCACTGACTCTGTTCAGTGTATATGTATTCTGTACAGTTACTGCACTGACTCTGTTCAGTGTATATGTATTCTGTACAGTTACTGCACTGACTCTGTTCAGTGTATATGTATTCTGTACAGTTACTGCACTGACTCTGTTCAGTGTATATGTATTCTGTACAGTTACTGCACTGACTCTGTTCAGTGTATATGTATTCTGTACAGTTACTGCACTGACTCTGTTCAGTGTATATGTATTCTGTACAGTTACTGCACTGACTCTGTTCAGTGTATATGTATTCTGTACAGTTACTGCACTGACTCTGTTCAGTGTATATGTATTCTGTACAGTTACTGCACTGACTCTGTTCAGTGTATATGTATTCTGTACAGTTACTGCACTGACTCTGTTCAGTGTATATGTATTCTGTACAGTTACTGCACTGACTCTGTTCAGTGTATATGTATTCTGTACAGTTACTGCACTGACTCTGTTCAGTGTATATGTATTCTGTACAGTTACTGCACTGACTCTGTTCAGTGTATATGTATTCTGTACAGTTACTGCACTGACTCTGTTCAGTGTATATGTATTCTGTACAGTTACTGCACTGACTCTGTTCAGTGTATATGTATTCTGTACAGTTACTGCACTGACTCTGTTCAGTGTATATGTATTCTGTACAGTTACTGCACTGACTCTGTTCAGTGTATATGTATTCTGTACAGTTACTGCACTGACTCTGTTCAGTGTATATGTATTCTGTACAGTTACTGCACTGACTCTGTTCAGTGTATATGTATTCTGTACAGTTACTGCACTGACTCTGTTCAGTGTATATGTATTCTGTACAGTTACTGCACTGACTCTGTTCAGTGTATATGTATTCTGTACAGTTACTGCACTGACTCTGTTCAGTGTATATGTATTCTGTACAGTTACTGCACTGACTCTGTTCAGTGTATATGTATTCTGTACAGTTACTGCACTGACTCTGTTCAGTGTATATGTATTCTGTACAGTTACTGCACTGACTCTGTTCAGTGTATATGTATTCTGTACAGTTACTGCACTGACTCTGTTCAGTGTATATGTATTCTGTACAGTTACTGCACTGACTCTGTTCAGTGTATATGTATTCTGTACAGTTACTGCACTGACTCTGTTCAGTGTATATGTATTCTGTACAGTTACTGCACTGACTCTGTTCAGTGTATATGTATTCTGTACAGTTACTGCACTGACTCTGTTCAGTGTATATGTATTCTGTACAGTTACTGCACTGACTCTGTTCAGTGTATATGTATTCTGTACAGTTACTGCACTGACTCTGTTCAGTGTATATGTATTCTGTACAGTTACTGCACTGACTCTGTTCAGTGTATATGTATTCTGTACAGTTACTGCACTGACT
Source organism: Squalus acanthias (assembly GCA_030390025.1). Lineage (NCBI taxonomy): Eukaryota > Metazoa > Chordata > Chondrichthyes > Squaliformes > Squalidae > Squalus > Squalus acanthias. The sequence continues at coordinate 111,050 of JASTWF010000538.1, read as the reverse complement.
CTGTTCAGTGTATATGTATTCTGTACAGTTACTGCACTGACTCTGTTCAGTGTATATGTATTCTGTACAGTTACTGCACTGACTCTGTTCAGTGTATATGTATTCTGTACAGTTACTGCACTGACTCTGTTCAGTGTATATGTATTCTGTACAGTTACTGCACTGACTCTGTTCAGTGTATATGTATTCTGTACAGTTACTGCACTGACTCTGTTCAGTGTATATGTATTCTGTACAGTTACTGCACTGACTCTGTTCAGTGTATATGTATTCTGTACAGTTACTGCACTGACTCTGTTCAGTGTATATGTATTCTGTACAGTTACTGCACTGACTCTGTTCAGTGTATATGTATTCTGTACAGTTACTGCACTGACTCTGTTCAGTGTATATGTATTCTGTACAGTTACTGCACTGACTCTGTTCAGTGTATATGTATTCTGTACAGTTACTGCACTGACTCTGTTCAGTGTATATGTATTCTGTACAGTTACTGCACTGACTCTGTTCAGTGTATATGTATTCTGTACAGTTACTGCACTGACTCTGTTCAGTGTATATGTATTCTGTACAGTTACTGCACTGACTCTGTTCAGTGTATATGTATTCTGTACAGTTACTGCACTGACTCTGTTCAGTGTATATGTATTCTGTACAGTTACTGCACTGACTCTGTTCAGTGTATATGTATTCTGTACAGTTACTGCACTGACTCTGTTCAGTGTATATGTATTCTGTACAGTTACTGCACTGACTCTGTTCAGTGTATATGTATTCTGTACAGTTACTGCACTGACTCTGTTCAGTGTATATGTATTCTGTACAGTTACTGCACTGACTCTGTTCAGTGTATATGTATTCTGTACAGTTACTGCACTGACTCTGTTCAGTGTATATGTATTCTGTACAGTTACTGCACTGACTCTGTTCAGTGTATATGTATTCTGTACAGTTACTGCACTGACTCTGTTCAGTGTATATGTATTCTGTACAGTTACTGCACTGACTCTGTTCAGTGTATATGTATTCTGTACAGTTACTGCACTGACTCTGTTCAGTGTATATGTATTCTGTACAGTTACTGCACTGACTCTGTTCAGTGTATATGTATTCTGTACAGTTACTGCACTGACTCTGTTCAGTGTATATGTATTCTGTACAGTTACTGCACTGACTCTGTTCAGTGTATATGTATTCTGTACAGTTACTGCACTGACTCTGTTCAGTGTATATGTATTCTGTACAGTTACTGCACTGACTCTGTTCAGTGTATATGTATTCTGTACAGTTACTGCACTGACTCTGTTCAGTGTATATGTATTCTGTACAGTTACTGCACTGACTCTGTTCAGTGTATATGTATTCTGTACAGTTACTGCACTGACTCTGTTCAGTGTATATGTATTCTGTACAGTTACTGCACTGACTCTGTTCAGTGTATATGTATTCTGTACAGTTACTGCACTGACTCTGTTCAGTGTATATGTATTCTGTACAGTTACTGCACTGACTCTGTTCAGTGTATATGTATTCTGTACAGTTACTGCACTGACTCTGTTCAGTGTATATGTATTCTGTACAGTTACTGCACTGACTCTGTTCAGTGTATATGTATTCTGTACAGTTACTGCACTGACTCTGTTCAGTGTATATGTATTCTGTACAGTTACTGCACTGACTCTGTTCAGTGTATATGTATTCTGTACAGTTACTGCACTGACTCTGTTCAGTGTATATGTATTCTGTACAGTTACTGCACTGACTCTGTTCAGTGTATATGTATTCTGTACAGTTACTGCACTGACTCTGTTCAGTGTATATGTATTCTGTACAGTTACTGCACTGACTCTGTTCAGTGTATATGTATTCTGTACAGTTACTGCACTGACTCTGTTCAGTGTATATGTATTCTGTACAGTTACTGCACTGACTCTGTTCAGTGTATATGTATTCTGTACAGTTACTGCACTGACTCTGTTCAGTGTATATGTATTCTGTACAGTTACTGCACTGACTCTGTTCAGTGTATATGTATTCTGTACAGTTACTGCACTGACTCTGTTCAGTGTATATGTATTCTGTACAGTTACTGCACTGACTCTGTTCAGTGTATATGTATTCTGTACAGTTACTGCACTGACTCTGTTCAGTGTATATGTATTCTGTACAGTTACTGCACTGACTCTGTTCAGTGTATATGTATTCTGTACAGTTACTGCACTGACTCTGTTCAGTGTATATGTATTCTGTACAGTTACTGCACTGACTCTGTTCAGTGTATATGTATTCTGTACAGTTACTGCACTGACTCTGTTCAGTGTATATGTATTCTGTACAGTTACTGCACTGACTCTGTTCAGTGTATATGTATTCTGTACAGTTACTGCACTGACTCTGTTCAGTGTATATGTATTCTGTACAGTTACTGCACTGACTCTGTTCAGTGTATATGTATTCTGTACAGTTACTGCACTGACTCTGTTCAGTGTATATGTATTCTGTACAGTTACTGCACTGACTCTGTTCAGTGTATATGTATTCTGTACAGTTACTGCACTGACTCTGTTCAGTGTATATGTATTCTGTACAGTTACTGCACTGACTCTGTTCAGTGTATATGTATTCTGTACAGTTACTGCACTGACTCTGTTCAGTGTATATGTATTCTGTACAGTTACTGCACTGACTCTGTTCAGTGTATATGTATTCTGTACAGTTACTGCACTGACTCTGTTCAGTGTATATGTATTCTGTACAGTTACTGCACTGACTCTGTTCAGTGTATATGTATTCTGTACAGTTACTGCACTGACTCTGTTCAGTGTATATGTATTCTGTACAGTTACTGCACTGACTCTGTTCAGTGTATATGTATTCTGTACAGTTACTGCACTGACTCTGTTCAGTGTATATGTATTCTGTACAGTTACTGCACTGACTCTGTTCAGTGTATATGTATTCTGTACAGTTACTGCACTGACTCTGTTCAGTGTATATGTATTCTGTACAGTTACTGCACTGACTCTGTTCAGTGTATATGTATTCTGTACAGTTACTGCACTGACTCTGTTCAGTGTATATGTATTCTGTACAGTTACTGCACTGACTCTGTTCAGTGTATATGTATTCTGTACAGTTACTGCACTGACTCTGTTCAGTGTATATGTATTCTGTACAGTTACTGCACTGACTCTGTTCAGTGTATATGTATTCTGTACAGTTACTGCACTGACTCTGTTCAGTGTATATGTATTCTGTACAGTTACTGCACTGACTCTGTTCAGTGTATATGTATTCTGTACAGTTACTGCACTGACTCTGTTCAGTGTATATGTATTCTGTACAGTTACTGCACTGACTCTGTTCAGTGTATATGTATTCTGTACAGTTACTGCACTGACTCTGTTCAGTGTATATGTATTCTGTACAGTTACTGCACTGACTCTGTTCAGTGTATATGTATTCTGTACAGTTACTGCACTGACTCTGTTCAGTGTATATGTATTCTGTACAGTTACTGCACTGACTCTGTTCAGTGTATATGTATTCTGTACAGTTACTGCACTGACTCTGTTCAGTGTATATGTATTCTGTACAGTTACTGCACTGACTCTGTTCAGTGTATATGTATTCTGTACAGTTACTGCACTGACTCTGTTCAGTGTATATGTATTCTGTACAGTTACTGCACTGACTCTGTTCAGTGTATATGTATTCTGTACAGTTACTGCACTGACTCTGTTCAGTGTATATGTATTCTGTACAGTTACTGCACTGACTCTGTTCAGTGTATATGTATTCTGTACAGTTACTGCACTGACTCTGTTCAGTGTATATGTATTCTGTACAGTTACTGCACTGACTCTGTTCAGTGTATATGTATTCTGTACAGTTACTGCACTGACTCTGTTCAGTGTATATGTATTCTGTACAGTTACTGCACTGACTCTGTTCAGTGTATATGTATTCTGTACAGTTACTGCACTGACTCTGTTCAGTGTATATGTATTCTGTACAGTTACTGCACTGACTCTGTTCAGTGTATATGTATTCTGTACAGTTACTGCACTGACTCTGTTCAGTGTATATGTATTCTGTACAGTTACTGCACTGACTCTGTTCAGTGTATATGTATTCTGTACAGTTACTGCACTGACTCTGTTCAGTGTATATGTATTCTGTACAGTTACTGCACTGACTCTGTTCAGTGTATATGTATTCTGTACAGTTACTGCACTGACTCTGTTCAGTGTATATGTATTCTGTACAGTTACTGCACTGACTCTGTTCAGTGTATATGTATTCTGTACAGTTACTGCACTGACTCTGTTCAGTGTATATGTATTCTGTACAGTTACTGCACTGACTCTGTTCAGTGTATATGTATTCTGTACAGTTACTGCACTGACTCTGTTCAGTGTATATGTATTCTGTACAGTTACTGCACTGACTCTGTTCAGTGTATATGTATTCTGTACAGTTACTGCACTGACTCTGTTCAGTGTATATGTATTCTGTACAGTTACTGCACTGACTCTGTTCAGTGTATATGTATTCTGTACAGTTACTGCACTGACTCTGTTCAGTGTATATGTATTCTGTACAGTTACTGCACTGACTCTGTTCAGTGTATATGTATTCTGTACAGTTACTGCACTGACTCTGTTCAGTGTATATGTATTCTGTACAGTTACTGCACTGACTCTGTTCAGTGTATATGTATTCTGTACAGTTACTGCACTGACTCTGTTCAGTGTATATGTATTCTGTACAGTTACTGCACTGACTCTGTTCAGTGTATATGTATTCTGTACAGTTACTGCACTGACTCTGTTCAGTGTATATGTATTCTGTACAGTTACTGCACTGACTCTGTTCAGTGTATATGTATTCTGTACAGTTACTGCACTGACTCTGTTCAGTGTATATGTATTCTGTACAGTTACTGCACTGACTCTGTTCAGTGTATATGTATTCTGTACAGTTACTGCACTGACTCTGTTCAGTGTATATGTATTCTGTACAGTTACTGCACTGACTCTGTTCAGTGTATATGTATTCTGTACAGTTACTGCACTGACTCTGTTCAGTGTATATGTATTCTGTACAGTTACTGCACTGACTCTGTTCAGTGTATATGTATTCTGTACAGTTACTGCACTGACTCTGTTCAGTGTATATGTATTCTGTACAGTTACTGCACTGACTCTGTTCAGTGTATATGTATTCTGTACAGTTACTGCACTGACTCTGTTCAGTGTATATGTATTCTGTACAGTTACTGCACTGACTCTGTTCAGTGTATATGTATTCTGTACAGTTACTGCACTGACTCTGTTCAGTGTATATGTATTCTGTACAGTTACTGCACTGACTCTGTTCAGTGTATATGTATTCTGTACAGTTACTGCACTGACTCTGTTCAGTGTATATGTATTCTGTACAGTTACTGCACTGACTCTGTTCAGTGTATATGTATTCTGTACAGTTACTGCACTGACTCTGTTCAGTGTATATGTATTCTGTACAGTTACTGCACTGACTCTGTTCAGTGTATATGTATTCTGTACAGTTACTGCACTGACTCTGTTCAGCGTGTATATGTATTCTGTACAGTTACTGCACTGACTCTGTTCAGTGTATATGTATTCTGTACAGTACTGTTACTGCACTGACTCTGTTCAGTGTATATGTATTCTGTACAGTTACTGCACTGACTCTGTTCAGTGTATATGTATTCTGTACAGTTACTGCACTGACTCTGTTCAGTGTATATGTATTCTGTACAGTTACTGCACTGACTCTGTTCAGTGTATATGTATTCTGTACAGTTACTGCACTGACTCTGTTCAGTGTATATGTATTCTGTACAGTTACTGCACTGACTCTGTTCAGTGTATATGTATTCTGTACAGTTACTGCACTGACTCTGTTCAGTGTATATGTATTCTGTACAGTTACTGCACTGACTCTGTTCAGTGTATATGTATTCTGTACAGTTACTGCACTGACTCTGTTCAGTGTATATGTATTCTGTACAGTTACTGCACTGACTCTGTTCAGTGTATATGTATTCTGTACAGTTACTGCAGTGACACTGTTCAGTGTATATGTATTCTGTACAGTTACTGCACCCTCTCTGTTCAGTGTATATGTATTCTGTACAGTTACTCCGCTGATTCTGTTCAGTGTATATGTATTCTGTACAGTTACTGCACTGACTCTGTTCAGTGTATATGTATTCTGTACAGTTACTGCACTGACTCTGTTCAGTGTATATGTATTCTGTACAGTTACTGCACTGACTCTGTTCAGTGTATATGTATTCTGTACAGTTACTGCACTGACTCTGTTCAGTGTATATGTATTCTGTACAGTTACTGCACTGACTCTGTTCAGTGTATATGTATTCTGTACAGTTACTGCACTGACTCTGTTCAGTGTATATGTATTCTGTACAGTTACTGCACTGACTCTGTTCAGTGTATATATGTATTCTGTACAGTTACTGCACTGACTCTGTTCAGTGTATATGTATTCTGTACAGTTACTGCACTGACTCTGTTCAGTGTATATGTATTCTGTACAGTTACTGCACTGACTCTGTTCAGTGTATATGTATTCTGTACAGTTACTGCACTGACTCTGTTCAGTGTATATGTATTCTGTACAGTTATACTGCACTGACTCTGTTCAGTGTATATGTATTCTGTACAGTTACTGCACTGACTCTGTTCATTGTATATGTATTCTGTACAGTTACTGCACTGACTCTGTTCAGTGTATATGTATTCTGTACAGTTACTGCACTGACTCTGTTCAGTGTATATGTATTCTGTACAGTTACTGCACTGACTCTGTTCAGTGTATATGTATTCTGTACAGTTACTGCACTGACTCTGTTCAGTGTAAATGTATTCTGTACAGTTACTGCACTGACTCTGTTCAGTGTATATGTATTCTGTACAGTTACTGCACTGACTCTGTTCAGCTGTATATGTATTCTGTACAGTTACTGCACTGACTCTGTTCAGTGTATATGTATTCTGTACAGTTACTGCACTGACTCTGTTCAGTGTATATGTATTCTGTACAGTTACTGCACTGACTCTGTTCAGTGTATATGTATTCTGTACAGTTACTGCACTGACTCTGTTCAGTGTATATGTATTCTGTACAGTTACTGCACTGACTCTGTTCAGTTTGTATATGTATTCTGTACAGTTACTGCACTGACTCTGTTCAGTGTATATGTATTCTGTACAGTTACTGCACTGACTCTGTTCAGTGTATATGTATTCTGTACAGTTACTGCACTGACTCTGTTCAGGTATATAAGTATTCTGTACAGTTACTGCACTGACTCTGTTCAGTGTATATGTATTCTGTACAGTTACTGCACTGACTCTGTTCATGTATATGTATTCTGTACAGTTACTGCACTGACTCTGTTCAGTGTATATGTATTCTGTACTGTCAGTTACTGCACTGACTCTGTTCAGTGTATATGTATTCTGTACAGTTACTGCACTGACTCTGTTCAGTGTATATGTATTCTGAACAGTTACTGCACTGACACTGTTCAGTGTATATGTATTCTGTACAGTTACTGCACTGACTCTGTTCAGTGTATATGTATTCTGTACAGTTACTGCACTGACTCTGTTCAGTGTATATGTATTCTGTACAGTTACTGCACTGACTCTGTTCAGTGTATATGTATTCTGTACAGTTACTGCACTGACTCTTTTCAGTGTATATGTATTCTGTACAGTTACTGCACTGACTCTGTTCAGTGTATATGTATTCTGTACAGTTACTGCACTGACTCTGTTCAGTGTATATGTATTCTGTACAGTTACTGCACTGACTCTGTTCAGTGTATATGTATTCTGTACAGTTACTGCACTGACTCTTTTCAGTGTATATGTATTCTGTACAGTTACTGCACTGACTCTGTTCAGTGTATATGTATTCTGTACAGTTACTGCACTGACTCTGTTCAGTGTAAATGTATTCTGTACAGTTACTGCACTGACTCTGTTCAGTGTATATGTATTCTAAGTTACTGCACTGACTCTGTTCAGTGTATATGTATTCTGTACAGTTACTGCACTGACTCTGTTCAGTGTATATGTATTCTGTACAGTTACTGCACTGACTCTGTTCAGTGTATATGTATTCTGTACAGTTACTGCACTGACTCTGTTCAGTGTATATGTATTCTGTACAGTTACTGCACTGACTCTGTTCAGTGTATATGTATTCTGTACAGTTACTGCACTGACTCTGTTCAGTGTATATGTATTCTGTACAGTTACTGCACTGACTCTGTTCAGTGTATATGTATTCTGTACAGTTACTGCACTGACTCTGTTCAGTGTATATGTATTCTGTACAGTTACTGCACTGACTCTGTTCAGTGTATATGTATTCTGTACAGTTACTGCACTGATTCTGTTCAGTGTATATGTATTCTGTACAGTCACTGCACTGACTCTGTTCAGTGTATATGTATTCTGTACAGTTACTGCACTGACTGTTCCGAGTGTATATGTATTCTGTACAGTTACTGCACTGACTCTGTTCAGTGTAATGTAATCTGTACAGTTACTGCACTGACTCTGTTCAGTGTATATGTATTCTGTACAGTTATTGCACACTGACTCTGTTCAGCGTGTATATGTATTCTGTACAGTTACTGCACTGACTCTGTTCAGTGTATATGTATTCTGTACAGTTACTGCACTGACTCTGTTCAGTGTATATGTATTCTGTACAGTTACTGCACTGACTCTGTTCAGTGTATATGTATTCTGTACAGTTACTGCACTGACTCTGTTCAGTGTATATGTATTCTGTACAGTTACTGCACTGACTCTGTTCAGTGTATATATGTATTCTGTACAGTTACTGCACTGACTCTGTTCAGTGTAAATGTATTCTGTACAGTTACTGCACTGACTCTGTTCAGTGTATATGTATTCTGTACAGTTACTGCACTGACTCTGTTCAGTGTATATGTATTCTGTACAGTTACTGCACTGACTCTGTTCAGTGTATATGTATTCTGTACAGTTACTGCACTGACTCTGTTCAGTGTATATGTATTCTGTACAGTTACTGCACTGACTCTGTTCAGTGTATATGTATTCTGTACAGTTACTGCACTGCACTGCACTGTTCAGTGTATATGTATTCTGTAAAGTTACTGCACTGACTCTGTT
>JASTWF010000538.1:0-101623 GCA_030390025.1 Squalus acanthias | reverse complement strand
GTCAGTGCAGTAACTGTACAGAATACATATACACTGAACAGAGTCAGTGCAGTAACTGTACAGAATACATATACACTGAACAGAGTCAGTGCAGTAACTGTACAGAATACATATACACTGAACAGAGTCAGTGCAGTAACTGTACAGAATACATATACACTGAACAGAGTCAGTGCAGTAACTGTACAGAATACATATACACTGAACAGAGTCAGTGCAGTAACTGTACAGAATACATATACACTGAACAGAGTCAGTGCAGTAACTGTACAGAATACATATACACTGAACAGAGTCAGTGCAGTAACTGTACAGAATACATATACACTGAACAGAGTCAGTGCAGTAACTGTACAGAATACATATACACTGAACAGAGTCAGTGCAGTAACTGTACAGAATACATATACACTGAACAGAGTCAGTGCAGTAACTGTACAGAATACATATACACTGAACAGAGTCAGTGCAGTAACTGTACAGAATACATATACACTGAACAGAGTCAGTGCAGTAACTGTACAGAATACATATACACTGAACAGAGTCAGTGCAGTAACTGTACAGAATACATATACACTGAACAGAGTCAGTGCAGTAACTGTACAGAATACATATACACTGAACAGAGTCAGTGCAGTAACTGTACAGAATACATATACACTGAACAGAGTCAGTGCAGTAACTGTACAGAATACATATACACTGAACAGAGTCAGTGCAGTAACTGTACAGAATACATATACACTGAACAGAGTCAGTGCAGTAACTGTACAGAATACATATACACTGAACAGAGTCAGTGCAGTAACTGTACAGAATACATATACACTGAACAGAGTCAGTGCAGTAACTGTACAGAATACATATACACTGAACAGAGTCAGTGCAGTAACTGTACAGAATACATATACACTGAACAGAGTCAGTGCAGTAACTGTACAGAATACATATACACTGAACAGAGTCAGTGCAGTAACTGTACAGAATACATATACACTGAACAGAGTCAGTGCAGTAACTGTACAGAATACATATACACTGAACAGAGTCAGTGCAGTAACTGTACAGAATACATATACACTGAACAGAGTCAGTGCAGTAACTGTACAGAATACATATACACTGAACAGAGTCAGTGCAGTAACTGTACAGAATACATATACACTGAACAGAGTCAGTGCAGTAACTGTACAGAATACATATACACTGAACAGAGTCAGTGCAGTAACTGTACAGAATACATATACACTGAACAGAGTCAGTGCAGTAACTGTACAGAATACATATACACTGAACAGAGTCAGTGCAGTAACTGTACAGAATACATATACACTGAACAGAGTCAGTGCAGTAACTGTACAGAATACATATACACTGAACAGAGTCAGTGCAGTAACTGTACAGAATACATATACACTGAACAGAGTCAGTGCAGTAACTGTACAGAATACATATACACTGAACAGAGTCAGTGCAGTAACTGTACAGAATACATATACACTGAACAGAGTCAGTGCAGTAACTGTACAGAATACATATACACTGAACAGAGTCAGTGCAGTAACTGTACAGAATACATATACACTGAACAGAGTCAGTGCAGTAACTGTACAGAATACATATACACTGAACAGAGTCAGTGCAGTAACTGTACAGAATACATATACACTGAACAGAGTCAGTGCAGTAACTGTACAGAATACATATACACTGAACAGAGTCAGTGCAGTAACTGTACAGAATACATATACACTGAACAGAGTCAGTGCAGTAACTGTACAGAATACATATACACTGAACAGAGTCAGTGCAGTAACTGTACAGAATACATATACACTGAACAGAGTCAGTGCAGTAACTGTACAGAATACATATACACTGAACAGAGTCAGTGCAGTAACTGTACAGAATACATATACACTGAACAGAGTCAGTGCAGTAACTGTACAGAATACATATACACTGAACAGAGTCAGTGCAGTAACTGTACAGAATACATATACACTGAACAGAGTCAGTGCAGTAACTGTACAGAATACATATACACTGAACAGAGTCAGTGCAGTAACTGTACAGAATACATATACACTGAACAGAGTCAGTGCAGTAACTGTACAGAATACATATACAGCTGAACAGAGTCAGTGCAGTAACTGTACAGAATACATATACACGCTGAACAGAGTCAGTGCAGTAACTGTACAGAATACATATACACTGAACAGAGTCAGTGCAGTAACTGTACAGAATACATATACACTGAACAGAGTCAGTGCAGTAACTGTACAGAATACATATACACTGAACAGAGTCAGTGCAGTAACTGTACAGAATACATATACACTGAACAGAGTCAGTGCAGTAACTGTACAGAATACATATACACTGAACAGAGTCAGTGCAGTAACTGTACAGAATACATATACACTGAACAGAGTCAGTGCAGTAACTGTACAGAATACATATACACTGAACAGAGTCAGTGCAGTAACTGTACAGAATACATATACACTGAACAGAGTCAGTGCAGTAACTGTACAGAATACATATACACTGAACAGAGTCAGTGCAGTAACTGTACAGAATACATATACACTGAACAGAGTCAGTGCAGTAACTGTACAGAATACATATACACTGAACAGAGTCAGTGCAGTAACTGTACAGAATACATATACACTGAACAGAGTCAGTGCAGTAACTGTACAGAATACATATACACTGAACAGAGTCAGTGCAGTAACTGTACAGAATACATATACACTGAACAGAGTCAGTGCAGTAACTGTACAGAATACATATACACTGAACAGAGTCAGTGCAGTAACTGTACAGAATACATATACACTGAACAGAGTCAGTGCAGTAACTGTACAGAATACATATACACTGAACAGAGTCAGTGCAGTAACTGTACAGAATACATATACACTGAACAGAGTCAGTGCAGTAACTGTACAGAATACATATACACTGAACAGAGTCAGTGCAGTAACTGTACAGAATACATATACACTGAACAGAGTCAGTGCAGTAACTGTACAGAATACATATACACTGAACAGAGTCAGTGCAGTAACTGTACAGAATACATATACACTGAACAGAGTCAGTGCAGTAACTGTACAGAATACATATACACTGAACAGAGTCAGTGCAGTAACTGTACAGAATACATATACACTGAACAGAGTCAGTGCAGTAACTGTACAGAATACATATACACTGAACAGAGTCAGTGCAGTAACTGTACAGAATACATATACACTGAACAGAGTCAGTGCAGTAACTGTACAGAATACATATACACTGAACAGAGTCAGTGCAGTAACTGTACAGAATACATATACACTGAACAGAGTCAGTGCAGTAACTGTACAGAATACATATACACTGAACAGAGTCAGTGCAGTAACTGTACAGAATACATATACACTGAACAGAGTCAGTGCAGTAACTGTACAGAATACATATACACTGAACAGAGTCAGTGCAGTAACTGTACAGAATACATATACACTGAACAGAGTCAGTGCAGTAACTGTACAGAATACATATACACTGAACAGAGTCAGTGCAGTAACTGTACAGAATACATATACACTGAACAGAGTCAGTGCAGTAACTGTACAGAATACATATACACTGAACAGAGTCAGTGCAGTAACTGTACAGAATACATATACACTGAACAGAGTCAGTGCAGTAACTGTACAGAATACATATACACTGAACAGAGTCAGTGCAGTAACTGTACAGAATACATATACACTGAACAGAGTCAGTGCAGTAACTGTACAGAATACATATACACTGAACAGAGTCAGTGCAGTAACTGTACAGAATACATATACACTGAACAGAGTCAGTGCAGTAACTGTACAGAATACATATACACTGAACAGAGTCAGTGCAGTAACTGTACAGAATACATATACACTGAACAGAGTCAGTGCAGTAACTGTACAGAATACATATACACTGAACAGAGTCAGTGCAGTAACTGTACAGAATACATATACACTGAACAGAGTCAGTGCAGTAACTGTACAGAATACATATACACTGAACAGAGTCAGTGCAGTAACTGTACAGAATACATATACACTGAACAGAGTCAGTGCAGTAACTGTACAGAATACATATACACTGAACAGAGTCAGTGCAGTAACTGTACAGAATACATATACACTGAACAGAGTCAGTGCAGTAACTGTACAGAATACATATACACTGAACAGAGTCAGTGCAGTAACTGTACAGAATACATATACACTGAACAGAGTCAGTGCAGTAACTGTACAGAATACATATACACTGAACAGAGTCAGTGCAGTAACTGTACAGAATACATATACACTGAACAGAGTCAGTGCAGTAACTGTACAGAATACATATACACTGAACAGAGTCAGTGCAGTAACTGTACAGAATACATATACACTGAACAGAGTCAGTGCAGTAACTGTACAGAATACATATACACTGAACAGAGTCAGTGCAGTAACTGTACAGAATACATATACACTGAACAGAGTCAGTGCAGTAACTGTACAGAATACATATACACTGAACAGAGTCAGTGCAGTAACTGTACAGAATACATATACACTGAACAGAGTCAGTGCAGTAACTGTACAGAATACATATACACTGAACAGAGTCAGTGCAGTAACTGTACAGAATACATATACACTGAACAGAGTCAGTGCAGTAACTGTACAGAATACATATACACTGAACAGAGTCAGTGCAGTAACTGTACAGAATACATATACACTGAACAGAGTCAGTGCAGTAACTGTACAGAATACATATACACTGAACAGAGTCAGTGCAGTAACTGTACAGAATACATATACACTGAACAGAGTCAGTGCAGTAACTGTACAGAATACATATACACTGAACAGAGTCAGTGCAGTAACTGTACAGAATACATATACACTGAACAGAGTCAGTGCAGTAACTGTACAGAATACATATACACTGAACAGAGTCAGTGCAGTAACTGTACAGAATACATATACACTGAACAGAGTCAGTGCAGTAACTGTACAGAATACATATACACTGAACAGAGTCAGTGCAGTAACTGTACAGAATACATATACACTGAACAGAGTCAGTGCAGTAACTGTACAGAATACATATACACTGAACAGAGTCAGTGCAGTAACTGTACAGAATACATATACACTGAACAGAGTCAGTGCAGTAACTGTACAGAATACATATACACTGAACAGAGTCAGTGCAGTAACTGTACAGAATACATATACACTGAACAGAGTCAGTGCAGTAACTGTACAGAATACATATACACTGAACAGAGTCAGTGCAGTAACTGTACAGAATACATATACACTGAACAGAGTCAGTGCAGTAACTGTACAGAATACATATACACTGAACAGAGTCAGTGCAGTAACTGTACAGAATACATATACACTGAACAGAGTCAGTGCAGTAACTGTACAGAATACATATACACTGAACAGAGTCAGTGCAGTAACTGTACAGAATACATATACACTGAACAGAGTCAGTGCAGTAACTGTACAGAATACATATACACTGAACAGAGTCAGTGCAGTAACTGTACAGAATACATATACACTGAACAGAGTCAGTGCAGTAACTGTACAGAATACATATACACTGAACAGAGTCAGTGCAGTAACTGTACAGAATACATATACACTGAACAGAGTCAGTGCAGTAACTGTACAGAATACATATACACTGAACAGAGTCAGTGCAGTAACTGTACAGAATACATATACACTGAACAGAGTCAGTGCAGTAACTGTACAGAATACATATACACTGAACAGAGTCAGTGCAGTAACTGTACAGAATACATATACACTGAACAGAGTCAGTGCAGTAACTGTACAGAATACATATACACTGAACAGAGTCAGTGCAGTAACTGTACAGAATACATATACACTGAACAGAGTCAGTGCAGTAACTGTACAGAATACATATACACTGAACAGAGTCAGTGCAGTAACTGTACAGAATACATATACACTGAACAGAGTCAGTGCAGTAACTGTACAGAATACATATACACTGAACAGAGTCAGTGCAGTAACTGTACAGAATACATATACACCTGAACAGAGTCAGTGCAGTAACTGTACAGAATACATATACACTGAACAGAGTCAGTGCAGTAACTGTACAGAATACATATACACTGAACAGAGTCAGTGCAGTAACTGTACAGAATACATATACACTGAACAGAGTCAGTGCAGTAACTGTACAGAATACATATACACTGAACAGAGTCAGTGCAGTAACTGTACAGAATACATATACACTGAACAGAGTCAGTGCAGTAACTGTACAGAATACATATACACTGAACAGAGTCAGTGCAGTAACTGTACAGAATACATATACACTGAACAGAGTCAGTGCAGTAACTGTACAGAATACATATACACTGAACAGAGTCAGTGCAGTAACTGTACAGAATACATATACACGCTGAACAGAGTCAGTGCAGTAACTGTACAGAATACATATACACTGAACAGAGTCAGTGCAGTAACTGTACAGAATACATATACACTGAACAGAGTCAGTGCAGTAACTGTACAGAATACATATACACTGAACAGAGTCAGTGCAGTAACTGTACAGAATACATATACACTGAACAGAGTCAGTGCAGTAACTGTACAGAATACATATACACTGAACAGAGTCAGTGCAGTAACTGTACAGAATACATATACACTGAACAGAGTCAGTGCAGTAACTGTACAGAATACATATACACTGAACAGAGTCAGTGCAGTAACTGTACAGAATACATATACACTGAACAGAGTCAGTGCAGTAACTGTACAGAATACATATACACTGAACAGAGTCAGTGCAGTAACTGTACAGAATACATATACACTGAACAGAGTCAGTGCAGTAACTGTACAGAATACATATACACTGAACAGAGTCAGTGCAGTAACTGTACAGAATACATATACACTGAACAGAGTCAGTGCAGTAACTGTACAGAATACATATACACTGAACAGAGTCAGTGCAGTAACTGTACAGAATACATATACACTGAACAGAGTCAGTGCAGTAACTGTACAGAATACATATACACTGAACAGAGTCAGTGCAGTAACTGTACAGAATACATATACACTGAACAGAGTCAGTGCAGTAACTGTACAGAATACATATACACTGAACAGAGTCAGTGCAGTAACTGTACAGAATACATATACACTGAACAGAGTCAGTGCAGTAACTGTACAGAATACATATACACTGAACAGAGTCAGTGCAGTAACTGTACAGAATACATATACACTGAACAGAGTCAGTGCAGTAACTGTACAGAATACATATACACTGAACAGAGTCAGTGCAGTAACTGTACAGAATACATATACACTGAACAGAGTCAGTGCAGTAACTGTACAGAATACATATACACTGAACAGAGTCAGTGCAGTAACTGTACAGAATACATATACACTGAACAGAGTCAGTGCAGTAACTGTACAGAATACATATACACTGAACAGAGTCAGTGCAGTAACTGTACAGAATACATATACACTGAACAGAGTCAGTGCAGTAACTGTACAGAATACATATACACTGAACAGAGTCAGTGCAGTAACTGTACAGAATACATATACACTGAACAGAGTCAGTGCAGTAACTGTACAGAATACATATACACTGAACAGAGTCAGTGCAGTAACTGTACAGAATACATATACACTGAACAGAGTCAGTGCAGTAACTGTACAGAATACATATACACTGAACAGAGTCAGTGCAGTAACTGTACAGAATACATATACACTGAACAGAGTCAGTGCAGTAACTGTACAGAATACATATACACTGAACAGAGTCAGTGCAGTAACTGTACAGAATACATATACACTGAACAGAGTCAGTGCAGTAACTGTACAGAATACATATACACTGAACAGAGTCAGTGCAGTAACTGTACAGAATACATATACACTGAACAGAGTCAGTGCAGTAACTGTACAGAATACATATACACTGAACAGAGTCAGTGCAGTAACTGTACAGAATACATATACACTGAACAGAGTCAGTGCAGTAACTGTACAGAATACATATACACTGAACAGAGTCAGTGCAGTAACTGTACAGAATACATATACACTGAACAGAGTCAGTGCAGTAACTGTACAGAATACATATACACTGAACAGAGTCAGTGCAGTAACTGTACAGAATACATATACACTGAACAGAGTCAGTGCAGTAACTGTACAGAATACATATACACTGAACAGAGTCAGTGCAGTAACTGTACAGAATACATATACACTGAACAGAGTCAGTGCAGTAACTGTACAGAATACATATACACTGAACAGAGTCAGTGCAGTAACTGTACAGAATACATATACACCTGAACAGAGTCAGTGCAGTAACTGTACAGAATACATATACACTGAACAGAGTCAGTGCAGTAACTGTACAGAATACATATACACTGAACAGAGTCAGTGCAGTAACTGTACAGAATACATATACACTGAACAGAGTCAGTGCAGTAACTGTACAGAATACATATACACTGAACAGAGTCAGTGCAGTAACTGTACAGAATACATATACACTGAACAGAGTCAGTGCAGTAACTGTACAGAATACATATACACTGAACAGAGTCAGTGCAGTAACTGTACAGAATACATATACACTGAACAGAGTCAGTGCAGTAACTGTACAGAATACATATACACTGAACAGAGTCAGTGCAGTAACTGTACAGAATACATATACACTGAACAGAGTCAGTGCAGTAACTGTACAGAATACATATACACTGAACAGAGTCAGTGCAGTAACTGTACAGAATACATATACACTGAACAGAGTCAGTGCAGTAACTGTACAGAATACATATACACTGAACAGAGTCAGTGCAGTAACTGTACAGAATACATATACACTGAACAGAGTCAGTGCAGTAACTGTACAGAATACATATACACTGAACAGAGTCAGTGCAGTAACTGTACAGAATACATATACACTGAACAGAGTCAGTGCAGTAACTGTACAGAATACATATACACTGAACAGAGTCAGTGCAGTAACTGTACAGAATACATATACACTGAACAGAGTCAGTGCAGTAACTGTACAGAATACATATACACTGAACAGAGTCAGTGCAGTAACTGTACAGAATACATATACACTGAACAGAGTCAGTGCAGTAACTGTACAGAATACATATACACTGAACAGAGTCAGTGCAGTAACTGTACAGAATACATATACACTGAACAGAGTCAGTGCAGTAACTGTACAGAATACATATACACTGAACAGAGTCAGTGCAGTAACTGTACAGAATACATATACACTGAACAGAGTCAGTGCAGTAACTGTACAGAATACATATACACTGAACAGAGTCAGTGCAGTAACTGTACAGAATACATATACACTGAACAGAGTCAGTGCAGTAACTGTACAGAATACATATACACTGAACAGAGTCAGTGCAGTAACTGTACAGAATACATATACACTGAACAGAGTCAGTGCAGTAACTGTACAGAATACATATACACTGAACAGAGTCAGTGCAGTAACTGTACAGAATACATATACACTGAACAGAGTCAGTGCAGTAACTGTACAGAATACATATACACTGAACAGAGTCAGTGCAGTAACTGTACAGAATACATATACACTGAACAGAGTCAGTGCAGTAACTGTACAGAATACATATACACTGAACAGAGTCAGTGCAGTAACTGTACAGAATACATATACACTGAACAGAGTCAGTGCAGTAACTGTACAGAATACATATACACTGAACAGAGTCAGTGCAGTAACTGTACAGAATACATATACACTGAACAGAGTCAGTGCAGTAACTGTACAGAATACATATACACTGAACAGAGTCAGTGCAGTAACTGTACAGAATACATATACACTGAACAGAGTCAGTGCAGTAACTGTACAGAATACATATACACTGAACAGAGTCAGTGCAGTAACTGTACAGAATACATATACACTGAACAGAGTCAGTGCAGTAACTGTACAGAATACATATACACTGAACAGAGTCAGTGCAGTAACTGTACAGAATACATATACACTGAACAGAGTCAGTGCAGTAACTGTACAGAATACATATACACTGAACAGAGTCAGTGCAGTAACTGTACAGAATACATATACACTGAACAGAGTCAGTGCAGTAACTGTACAGAATACATATACACTGAACAGAGTCAGTGCAGTAACTGTACAGAATACATATACACTGAACAGAGTCAGTGCAGTAACTGTACAGAATACATATACACTGAACAGAGTCAGTGCAGTAACTGTACAGAATACATATACACTGAACAGAGTCAGTGCAGTAACTGTACAGAATACATATACACTGAACAGAGTCAGTGCAGTAACTGTACAGAATACATATACACTGAACAGAGTCAGTGCAGTAACTGTACAGAATACATATACACTGAACAGAGTCAGTGCAGTAACTGTACAGAATACATATACACTGAACAGAGTCAGTGCAGTAACTGTACAGAATACATATACACTGAACAGAGTCAGTGCAGTAACTGTACAGAATACATATACACTGAACAGAGTCAGTGCAGTAACTGTACAGAATACATATACACTGAACAGAGTCAGTGCAGTAACTGTACAGAATACATATACACTGAACAGAGTCAGTGCAGTAACTGTACAGAATACATATACACTGAACAGAGTCAGTGCAGTAACTGTACAGAATACATATACACTGAACAGAGTCAGTGCAGTAACTGTACAGAATACATATACACTGAACAGAGTCAGTGCAGTAACTGTACAGAATACATATACACTGAACAGAGTCAGTGCAGTAACTGTACAGAATACATATACACTGAACAGAGTCAGTGCAGTAACTGTACAGAATACATATACACTGAACAGAGTCAGTGCAGTAACTGTACAGAATACATATACACTGAACAGAGTCAGTGCAGTAACTGTACAGAATACATATACACTGAACAGAGTCAGTGCAGTAACTGTACAGAATACATATACACTGAACAGAGTCAGTGCAGTAACTGTACAGAATACATATACACTGAACAGAGTCAGTGCAGTAACTGTACAGAATACATATACACTGAACAGAGTCAGTGCAGTAACTGTACAGAATACATATACACTGAACAGAGTCAGTGCAGTAACTGTACAGAATACATATACACTGAACAGAGTCAGTGCAGTAACTGTACAGAATACATATACACTGAACAGAGTCAGTGCAGTAACTGTACAGAATACATATACACTGAACAGAGTCAGTGCAGTAACTGTACAGAATACATATACACTGAACAGAGTCAGTGCAGTAACTGTACAGAATACATATACACTGAACAGAGTCAGTGCAGTAACTGTACAGAATACATATACACTGAACAGAGTCAGTGCAGTAACTGTACAGAATACATATACACTGAACAGAGTCAGTGCAGTAACTGTACAGAATACATATACACTGAACAGAGTCAGTGCAGTAACTGTACAGAATACATATACACTGAACAGAGTCAGTGCAGTAACTGTACAGAATACATATACACTGAACAGAGTCAGTGCAGTAACTGTACAGAATACATATACACTGAACAGAGTCAGTGCAGTAACTGTACAGAATACATATACACTGAACAGAGTCAGTGCAGTAACTGTACAGAATACATATACACTGAACAGAGTCAGTGCAGTAACTGTACAGAATACATATACACCTGAACAGAGTCAGTGCAGTAACTGTACAGAATACATATACACTGAACAGAGTCAGTGCAGTAACTGTACAGAATACATATACACTGAACAGAGTCAGTGCAGTAACTGTACAGAATACATATACACTGAACAGAGTCAGTGCAGTAACTGTACAGAATACATATACACTGAACAGAGTCAGTGCAGTAACTGTACAGAATACATATACACTGAACAGAGTCAGTGCAGTAACTGTACAGAATACATATACACTGAACAGAGTCAGTGCAGTAACTGTACAGAATACATATACACTGAACAGAGTCAGTGCAGTAACTGTACAGAATACATATACACTGAACAGAGTCAGTGCAGTAACTGTACAGAATACATATACACTGAACAGAGTCAGTGCAGTAACTGTACAGAATACATATACACTGAACAGAGTCAGTGCAGTAACTGTACAGAATACATATACACTGAACAGAGTCAGTGCAGTAACTGTACAGAATACATATACACTGAACAGAGTCAGTGCAGTAACTGTACAGAATACATATACACTGAACAGAGTCAGTGCAGTAACTGTACAGAATACATATACACTGAACAGAGTCAGTGCAGTAACTGTACAGAATACATATACACTGAACAGAGTCAGTGCAGTAACTGTACAGAATACATATACACTGAACAGAGTCAGTGCAGTAACTGTACAGAATACATATACACTGAACAGAGTCAGTGCAGTAACTGTACAGAATACATATACACTGAACAGAGTCAGTGCAGTAACTGTACAGAATACATATACACTGAACAGAGTCAGTGCAGTAACTGTACAGAATACATATACACTGAACAGAGTCAGTGCAGTAACTGTACAGAATACATATACACTGAACAGAGTCAGTGCAGTAACTGTACAGAATACATATACACTGAACAGAGTCAGTGCAGTAACTGTACAGAATACATATACACTGAACAGAGTCAGTGCAGTAACTGTACAGAATACATATACACTGAACAGAGTCAGTGCAGTAACTGTACAGAATACATATACACTGAACAGAGTCAGTGCAGTAACTGTACAGAATACATATACACTGAACAGAGTCAGTGCAGTAACTGTACAGAATACATATACACCTGAACAGAGTCAGTGCAGTAACTGTACAGAATACATATACACTGAACAGAGTCAGTGCAGTAACTGTACAGAATACATATACACTGAACAGAGTCAGTGCAGTAACTGTACAGAATACATATACACTGAACAGAGTCAGTGCAGTA
The DNA here is from genome assembly GCA_030390025.1 of Squalus acanthias. Taxonomy (NCBI): domain Eukaryota; kingdom Metazoa; phylum Chordata; class Chondrichthyes; order Squaliformes; family Squalidae; genus Squalus; species Squalus acanthias. The sequence goes on along the minus strand of JASTWF010000538.1, from coordinate 88,498 downwards.
ACTGTACAGAATACATATACACTGAACAGAGTCAGTGCAGTAACTGTACAGAATACATATACACTGAACAGAGTCAGTGCAGTAACTGTACAGAATACATATACACCTGAACAGAGTCAGTGCAGTAACTGTACAGAATACATATACACTGAACAGAGTCAGTGCAGTAACTGTACAGAATACATATACACTGAACAGAGTCAGTGCAGTAACTGTACAGAATACATATACACTGAACAGAGTCAGTGCAGTAACTGTACAGAATACATATACACTGAACAGAGTCAGTGCAGTAACTGTACAGAATACATATACACTGAACAGAGTCAGTGCAGTAACTGTACAGAATACATATACACTGAACAGAGTCAGTGCAGTAACTGTACAGAATACATATACACTGAACAGAGTCAGTGCAGTAACTGTACAGAATACATATACACTGAACAGAGTCAGTGCAGTAACTGTACAGAATACATATACACTGAACAGAGTCAGTGCAGTAACTGTACAGAATACATATACACTGAACAGAGTCAGTGCAGTAACTGTACAGAATACATATACACTGAACAGAGTCAGTGCAGTAACTGTACAGAATACATATACACTGAACAGAGTCAGTGCAGTAACTGTACAGAATACATATACACTGAACAGAGTCAGTGCAGTAACTGTACAGAATACATATACACTGAACAGAGTCAGTGCAGTAACTGTACAGAATACATATACACTGAACAGAGTCAGTGCAGTAACTGTACAGAATACATATACACTGAACAGAGTCAGTGCAGTAACTGTACAGAATACATATACACTGAACAGAGTCAGTGCAGTAACTGTACAGAATACATATACACTGAACAGAGTCAGTGCAGTAACTGTACAGAATACATATACACTGAACAGAGTCAGTGCAGTAACTGTACAGAATACATATACACTGAACAGAGTCAGTGCAGTAACTGTACAGAATACATATACACTGAACAGAGTCAGTGCAGTAACTGTACAGAATACATATACACTGAACAGAGTCAGTGCAGTAACTGTACAGAATACATATACACTGAACAGAGTCAGTGCAGTAACTGTACAGAATACATATACACTGAACAGAGTCAGTGCAGTAACTGTACAGAATACATATACACTGAACAGAGTCAGTGCAGTAACTGTACAGAATACATATACACTGAACAGAGTCAGTGCAGTAACTGTACAGAATACATATACACTGAACAGAGTCAGTGCAGTAACTGTACAGAATACATATACACTGAACAGAGTCAGTGCAGTAACTGTACAGAATACATATACACTGAACAGAGTCAGTGCAGTAACTGTACAGAATACATATACACTGAACAGAGTCAGTGCAGTAACTGTACAGAATACATATACACTGAACAGAGTCAGTGCAGTAACTGTACAGAATACATATACACTGAACAGAGTCAGTGCAGTAACTGTACAGAATACATATACACTGAACAGAGTCAGTGCAGTAACTGTACAGAATACATATACACTGAACAGAGTCAGTGCAGTAACTGTACAGAATACATATACACTGAACAGAGTCAGTGCAGTAACTGTACAGAATACATATACACTGAACAGAGTCAGTGCAGTAACTGTACAGAATACATATACACTGAACAGAGTCAGTGCAGTAACTGTACAGAATACATATACACTGAACAGAGTCAGTGCAGTAACTGTACAGAATACATATACACTGAACAGAGTCAGTGCAGTAACTGTACAGAATACATATACACTGAACAGAGTCAGTGCAGTAACTGTACAGAATACATATACACTGAACAGAGTCAGTGCAGTAACTGTACAGAATACATATACACTGAACAGAGTCAGTGCAGTAACTGTACAGAATACATATACACTGAACAGAGTCAGTGCAGTAACTGTACAGAATACATATACACTGAACAGAGTCAGTGCAGTAACTGTACAGAATACATATACACTGAACAGAGTCAGTGCAGTAACTGTACAGAATACATATACACTGAACAGAGTCAGTGCAGTAACTGTACAGAATACATATACACTGAACAGAGTCAGTGCAGTAACTGTACAGAATACATATACACTGAACAGAGTCAGTGCAGTAACTGTACAGAATACATATACACTGAACAGAGTCAGTGCAGTAACTGTACAGAATACATATACACTGAACAGAGTCAGTGCAGTAACTGTACAGAATACATATACACTGAACAGAGTCAGTGCAGTAACTGTACAGAATACATATACACTGAACAGAGTCAGTGCAGTAACTGTACAGAATACATATACACTGAACAGAGTCAGTGCAGTAACTGTACAGAATACATATACACTGAACAGAGTCAGTGCAGTAACTGTACAGAATACATATACACTGAACAGAGTCAGTGCAGTAACTGTACAGAATACATATACACTGAACAGAGTCAGTGCAGTAACTGTACAGAATACATATACACTGAACAGAGTCAGTGCAGTAACTGTACAGAATACATATACACTGAACAGAGTCAGTGCAGTAACTGTACAGAATACATATACACTGAACAGAGTCAGTGCAGTAACTGTACAGAATACATATACACTGAACAGAGTCAGTGCAGTAACTGTACAGAATACATATACACTGAACAGAGTCAGTGCAGTAACTGTACAGAATACATATACACTGAACAGAGTCAGTGCAGTAACTGTACAGAATACATATACACTGAACAGAGTCAGTGCAGTAACTGTACAGAATACATATACACTGAACAGAGTCAGTGCAGTAACTGTACAGAATACATATACACTGAACAGAGTCAGTGCAGTAACTGTACAGAATACATATACACTGAACAGAGTCAGTGCAGTAACTGTACAGAATACATATACACTGAACAGAGTCAGTGCAGTAACTGTACAGAATACATATACACTGAACAGAGTCAGTGCAGTAACTGTACAGAATACATATACACTGAACAGAGTCAGTGCAGTAACTGTACAGAATACATATACACTGAACAGAGTCAGTGCAGTAACTGTACAGAATACATATACACTGAACAGAGTCAGTGCAGTAACTGTACAGAATACATATACACTGAACAGAGTCAGTGCAGTAACTGTACAGAATACATATACACTGAACAGAGTCAGTGCAGTAACTGTACAGAATACATATACACTGAACAGAGTCAGTGCAGTAACTGTACAGAATACATATACACTGAACAGAGTCAGTGCAGTAACTGTACAGAATACATATACACTGAACAGAGTCAGTGCAGTAACTGTACAGAATACATATACACTGAACAGAGTCAGTGCAGTAACTGTACAGAATACATATACACTGAACAGAGTCAGTGCAGTAACTGTACAGAATACATATACACTGAACAGAGTCAGTGCAGTAACTGTACAGAATACATATACACTGAACAGAGTCAGTGCAGTAACTGTACAGAATACATATACACTGAACAGAGTCAGTGCAGTAACTGTACAGAATACATATACACTGAACAGAGTCAGTGCAGTAACTGTACAGAATACATATACACTGAACAGAGTCAGTGCAGTAACTGTACAGAATACATATACACTGAACAGAGTCAGTGCAGTAACTGTACAGAATACATATACACTGAACAGAGTCAGTGCAGTAACTGTACAGAATACATATACACTGAACAGAGTCAGTGCAGTAACTGTACAGAATACATATACACTGAACAGAGTCAGTGCAGTAACTGTACAGAATACATATACACTGAACAGAGTCAGTGCAGTAACTGTACAGAATACATATACACTGAACAGAGTCAGTGCAGTAACTGTACAGAATACATATACACTGAACAGAGTCAGTGCAGTAACTGTACAGAATACATATACACTGAACAGAGTCAGTGCAGTAACTGTACAGAATACATATACACTGAACAGAGTCAGTGCAGTAACTGTACAGAATACATATACACTGAACAGAGTCAGTGCAGTAACTGTACAGAATACATATACACTGAACAGAGTCAGTGCAGTAACTGTACAGAATACATATACACTGAACAGAGTCAGTGCAGTAACTGTACAGAATACATATACACTGAACAGAGTCAGTGCAGTAACTGTACAGAATACATATACACTGAACAGAGTCAGTGCAGTAACTGTACAGAATACATATACACTGAACAGAGTCAGTGCAGTAACTGTACAGAATACATATACACTGAACAGAGTCAGTGCAGTAACTGTACAGAATACATATACACTGAACAGAGTCAGTGCAGTAACTGTACAGAATACATATACACTGAACAGAGTCAGTGCAGTAACTGTACAGAATACATATACACTGAACAGAGTCAGTGCAGTAACTGTACAGAATACATATACACTGAACAGAGTCAGTGCAGTAACTGTACAGAATACATATACACTGAACAGAGTCAGTGCAGTAACTGTACAGAATACATATACACTGAACAGAGTCAGTGCAGTAACTGTACAGAATACATATACACTGAACAGAGTCAGTGCAGTAACTGTACAGAATACATATACACTGAACAGAGTCAGTGCAGTAACTGTACAGAATACATATACACTGAACAGAGTCAGTGCAGTAACTGTACAGAATACATATACACTGAACAGAGTCAGTGCAGTAACTGTACAGAATACATATACACTGAACAGAGTCAGTGCAGTAACTGTACAGAATACATATACACTGAACAGAGTCAGTGCAGTAACTGTACAGAATACATATACACTGAACAGAGTCAGTGCAGTAACTGTACAGAATACATATACACTGAACAGAGTCAGTGCAGTAACTGTACAGAATACATATACACTGAACAGAGTCAGTGCAGTAACTGTACAGAATACATATACACTGAACAGAGTCAGTGCAGTAACTGTACAGAATACATATACACTGAACAGAGTCAGTGCAGTAACTGTACAGAATACATATACACTGAACAGAGTCAGTGCAGTAACTGTACAGAATACATATACACTGAACAGAGTCAGTGCAGTAACTGTACAGAATACATATACACTGAACAGAGTCAGTGCAGTAACTGTACAGAATACATATACACTGAACAGAGTCAGTGCAGTAACTGTACAGAATACATATACACTGAACAGAGTCAGTGCAGTAACTGTACAGAATACATATACACTGAACAGAGTCAGTGCAGTAACTGTACAGAATACATATACACTGAACAGAGTCAGTGCAGTAACTGTACAGAATACATATACACTGAACAGAGTCAGTGCAGTAACTGTACAGAATACATATACACTGAACAGAGTCAGTGCAGTAACTGTACAGAATACATATACACTGAACAGAGTCAGTGCAGTAACTGTACAGAATACATATACACTGAACAGAGTCAGTGCAGTAACTGTACAGAATACATATACACTGAACAGAGTCAGTGCAGTAACTGTACAGAATACATATACACTGAACAGAGTCAGTGCAGTAACTGTACAGAATACATATACACTGAACAGAGTCAGTGCAGTAACTGTACAGAATACATATACACTGAACAGAGTCAGTGCAGTAACTGTACAGAATACATATACACTGAACAGAGTCAGTGCAGTAACTGTACAGAATACATATACACTGAACAGAGTCAGTGCAGTAACTGTACAGAATACATATACACTGAACAGAGTCAGTGCAGTAACTGTACAGAATACATATACACGCTGAACAGAGTCAGTGCAGTAACTGTACAGAATACATATACACTGAACAGTCAGTGCAGTAACTGTACAGAATACATATACACTGAACAGAGTCAGTGCAGTAACTGTACAGAATACATATACACTGAACAGAGTCATTGCAGTAACTGTACAGAATACATATACATTGAACAGAGTCAGTGCAGTAACTCTACAGAATACATATACACTGAACAGAGGCAGTGCAGTAACTGTACAGAATACATATGCACGCTGAACAGAGTCAGTGCAGTAACTGTACAGAATACATATACACTGAACAGAGTCAGTGCAGTAACTGTACAGAATACATATACACGCTGAACAGAGTCAGTGCAGTAACTGTACAGAATACATATACACGCTGAACAGTGTCAGTGCAGTAACTGTACAGTATACATATACACTGAACAGAGTCAGTGCAGTAACTGTACAGAATACATATACACTGAACAGAGTCAGTGCAGTAACTGTACAGAATACATATACACTGAACAGAGTCAGTGCAGTAACTGTACAGAATACATATACACTGAACAGAGTCAGTGCAGTAACTGTACAGAATACATATACACTGAACAGAGTCAGTGCAGTAACTGTACAGAATACATATACACTGAACAGAGTCAGTGCAGTAACTGTACAGAATACATATACACTGAACAGAGTCAGTGCAGTAACTGTACAGAATACATATACACTGAACAGAGTCAGTGCAGTAACTGTACAGAATACATATACACTGAACAGAGTCAGTGCAGTAACTGTACAGAATACATATACACTGAACAGAGTCAGTGCAGTAACTGTACAGAATACATATACACTGAACAGAGTCAGTGCAGTAACTGTACAGAATACATATACACTGAACAGAGTCAGTGCAGTAACTGTACAGAATACATATACAGCTGAACAGAGTCAGTGCAGTAACTGTACAGAATACATATACACTGAACAGTCAGTGCAGTAACTGTACAGAATACATATACACTGAACAGAGTCAGTGCAGTAACTGTACAGAATACATATACACTGAACAGAGTCAGTGCAGTAACTGTACAGAATACATATACACTGAACAGAGTCAGTGCAGTAACTGTACAGAATACATATACACTGAACAGAGTCAGTGCAGTAACTGTACAGAATACATATACACTGAACAGAGTCAGTGCAGTAACTGTACAGAATACATATACACTGAACAGAGTCAGTGCAGTAACTGTACAGAATACATATACACTGAACAGAGTCAGTGCAGTAACTGTACAGAATACATATACACTGAACAGAGTCAGTGCAGTAACTGTACAGAATACATATACACTGAACAGAGTCAGTGCAGTAACTGTACAGAATACATATACACTGAACAGAGTCAGTGCAGTAACTGTACAGAATACATATACACTGAACAGAGTCAGTGCAGTAACTGTACAGAATACATATACACTGAACAGAGTCAGTGCAGTAACTGTACAGAATACATATACACTGAACAGAGTCAGTGCAGTAACTGTACAGAATACATATACACCTGAACAGAGTCAGTGCAGTAACTGTACAGAATACATATACACTGAACAGAGTCAGTGCAGTAACTGTACAGAATACATATACACTGAACAGAGTCAGTGCAGTAACTGTACAGAATACATATACACTGAACAGAGTCAGTGCAGTAACTGTACAGAATACATATACACTGAACAGAGTCAGTGCAGTAACTGTACAGAATACATATACACTGAACAGAGTCAGTGCAGTAACTGTACAGAATACATATACACTGAACAGAGTCAGTGCAGTAACTGTACAGAATACATATACACTGAACAGAGTCAGTGCAGTAACTGTACAGAATACATATACACTGAACAGAGTCAGTGCAGTAACTGTACAGAATACATATACACTGAACAGAGTCAGTGCAGTAACTGTACAGAATACATATACACTGAACAGAGTCAGTGCAGTAACTGTACAGAATACATATACACTGAACAGAGTCAGTGCAGTAACTGTACAGAATACATATACACTGAACAGAGTCAGTGCAGTAACTGTACAGAATACATATACACTGAACAGAGTCAGTGCAGTAACTGTACAGAATACATATACACTGAACAGAGTCAGTGCAGTAACTGTACAGAATACATATACACTGAACAGAGTCAGTGCAGTAACTGTACAGAATACATATACACTGAACAGAGTCAGTGCAGTAACTGTACAGAATACATATACACGCTGAACAGAGTCAGTGCAGTAACTGTACAGAATACATATACACTGAACAGAGTCAGTGCAGTAACTGTACAGAATACATATACACTGAACAGAGTCAGTGCAGTAACTGTACAGAATACATATACACTGAACAGAGTCAGTGCAGTAACTGTACAGAATACATATACACTGAACAGAGTCAGTGCAGTAACTGTACAGAATACATATACACTGAACAGAGTCAGTGCAGTAACTGTACAGAATACATATACACTGAACAGAGTCAGTGCAGTAACTGTACAGAATACATATACACTGAACAGAGTCAGTGCAGTAACTGTACAGAATACATATACACTGAACAGAGTCAGTGCAGTAACTGTACAGAATACATATACACTGAACAGAGTCAGTGCAGTAACTGTACAGAATACATATACACTGAACAGAGTCAGTGCAGTAACTGTACAGAATACATATACACTGAACAGAGTCAGTGCAGTAACTGTACAGAATACATATACACTGAACAGAGTCAGTGCAGTAACTGTACAGAATACATATACACTGAACAGAGTCAGTGCAGTAACTGTACAGAATACATATACACTGAACAGAGTCAGTGCAGTAACTGTACAGAATACATATACACTGAACAGAGTCAGTGCAGTAACTGTACAGAATACATATACACTGAACAGAGTCAGTGCAGTAACTGTACAGAATACATATACACTGAACAGAGTCAGTGCAGTAACTGTACAGAATACATATACACTGAACAGAGTCAGTGCAGTAACTGTACAGAATACATATACACTGAACAGAGTCAGTGCAGTAACTGTACAGAATACATATACACTGAACAGAGTCAGTGCAGTAACTGTACAGAATACATATACACTGAACAGAGTCAGTGCAGTAACTGTACAGAATACATATACACTGAACAGAGTCAGTGCAGTAACTGTACAGAATACATATACACTGAACAGAGTCAGTGCAGTAACTGTACAGAATACATATACACTGAACAGAGTCAGTGCAGTAACTGTACAGAATACATATACACTGAACAGAGTCAGTGCAGTAACTGTACAGAATACATATACACTGAACAGAGTCAGTGCAGTAACTGTACAGAATACATATACACTGAACAGAGTCAGTGCAGTAACTGTACAGAATACATATACACTGAACAGAGTCAGTGCAGTAACTGTACAGAATACATATACACTGAACAGAGTCAGTGCAGTAACTGTACAGAATACATATACACTGAACAGAGTCAGTGCAGTAACTGTACAGAATACATATACACTGAACAGAGTCAGTGCAGTAACTGTACAGAATACATATACACTGAACAGAGTCAGTGCAGTAACTGTACAGAATACATATACACTGAACAGAGTCAGTGCAGTAACTGTACAGAATACATATACACTGAACAGAGTCAGTGCAGTAACTGTACAGAATACATATACACTGAACAGAGTCAGTGCAGTAACTGTACAGAATACATATACACTGAACAGAGTCAGTGCAGTAACTGTACAGAATACATATAGACGCTGAACAGAGTCAGTGCAGTAACTGTACAGAATACATATACACTGAACAGAGTCAGTGCAGTAACTGTACAGAATACATATACAGCTGAACAGAGTCAGTGCAGTAACTGTACAGAATACATATACACTGAACAGAGTCAGTGCAGTAACTGTACAGAATACATATACACTGAACAGAGTCAGTGCAGTAACTGTACAGAATACATATACACTGAACAGAGTCAGTGCAGTAACTGTACAGAATACATATACACTGAACAGAGTCAGTGCAGTAACTGTACAGAATACATATACACTGAACAGAGTCAGTGCAGTAACTGTACAGAATACATATACACCTGAACAGAGTCAGTGCAGTAACTGTACAGAATACATATACACTGAACAGAGTCAGTGCAGTAACTGTACAGAATACATATAGACGCTGAACAGAGTCAGTGCAGTAACTGTACAGAATACATATACACTGAACAGAGTCAGTGCAGTAACTGTACAGAATACATATACACTGAACAGAGTCAGTGCAGTAACTGTACCTAATACATATACACTGAACAGAGTCAGTGCAGTAACTGTACAGAATACATATACACTGAACAGAGTCAGTGCAGTAACTGTACAGAATACATATACACTGAACAGAGTCAGTGCAGTAACTGTACAGAATACATATACACTGAACAGAGTCAGTGCAGTAACTGTACAGAATACATATACACGCTGAACAGAGTCAGTGCAGTAACTGTACAGAATACATATACACTGAACAGAGTCAGTGCAGTAACTGTACAGAATACATATACACTGAACAGAGTCAGTGCAGTAACTGTACAGAATACATATACACTGAACAGAGTCAGTGCAGTAACTGTACAGAATACATATACACTGAACAGAGTCAGTGCAGTAACTGTACAGAATACATATACACTGAACAGAGTCAGTGCAGTAACTGTACAGAATACATATACACTGAACAGAGTCAGTGCAGTAACTGTACAGAATACATATACACTGAACAGAGTCAGTGCAGTAACTGTACAGAATACATATACACTGAACAGAGTCAGTGCAGTAACTGTACAGAATACATATACACTGAACAGAGTCAGTGCAGTAACTGTACAGAATACATATACACTGAACAGAGTCAGTGCAGTAACTGTACAGAATACATATACACTGAACAGAGTCAGTGCAGTAACTGTACAGAATACATATACACTGAACAGAGTCAGTGCAGTAACTGTACAGAATACATATACACTGAACAGAGTCAGTGCAGTAACTGTACAGAATACATATACACTGAACAGAGTCAGTGCAGTAACTGTACAGAATACATATACACTGAACAGAGTCAGTGCAGTAACTGTACAGAATACATATACACTGAACAGAGTCAGTGCAGTAACTGTACAGAATACATATACACTGAACAGAGTCAGTGCAGTAACTGTACAGAATACATATACACTGAACAGAGTCAGTGCAGTAACTGTACAGAATACATATACACTGAACAGAGTCAGTGCAGTAACTGTACAGAATACATATACACTGAACAGAGTCAGTGCAGTAACTGTACAGAATACATATACACTGAACAGTGTCAGTGCAGTAACTTTACAGAATACATATACACCGAACAGACTCAGTGCAGTAACTGTACAGAATACATATTCACGCTGAACAGAGTCAGTGCAGTAATTGTACAGAATACATATACACGCTGAGCAGAGTCCGTGCAGTAACTGTACAGAATACATATACACACGGAACAGTCAGTGCAGTAACTGTACATAATACATATACACTGAACTGAGTCAGTGCAGTAACTGTACAGAATACATATACACTGAACAGAGTCATTGCAGTAACTGTACAGAATACATATACATTGAACAGAGTCAGTGCAGTAACTCTACAGAATACATATACACTGAACAGAGGCAGTGCAGTAACAGTACAGAATACATATGCACGCTGAACAGAGTCAGTGCAGTAACTGTACAGAATACATATACACTGAACAGTGTCAGTGCAGTAACTGTGCAGAAAACATATTCACTTAACAGAGTCAGTGCAGTAACTGTACAGAATACATATACACTGAACAGAGTCAGTGCAGTAACTGTACAGAATACATATACACTGAACAGATTCAGTGCAGTAACTGTACAGAATACATATACACTGAACAGAGTCAGTGCAGTAACTGTACAGAATACATATACACTGAACAGAGTCAGTGCAGTAACTGTACAGAATACATATACACTGAACAGAGTCAGTGCAGTAACTGTACAGAATACATATACACTGAACAGAGTCAGTGCAGTAACTGTACAGAATACATATACACTGAACAGAGTCAGTGCAGTAACTGTACAGCATACATATACACTGAACAGAGTCAGTGCAGTATCTGTACAGAATACATATACAGTGAACAGAGTCAGTGCAGTAACTGTACAGAATACATATACACTGAACAGACTCAGTGCCGTAACTGTACAGAATACATATACACTGAACAGAGTCAGTGCAGTAACAGTACAGAATACATATACACTGAACAGAGTCAGTGCAGTAACTGTACAGAATACATATACACAGAACAGAGTCAGTGCAGTAACTGTACAGAATACATATACACTGGACATTGTCAGTGCAGTAACTGTACAGAATACATATACACTGAACAGAGTCAGTGCAGTAACTGTACAGAATACATATAGACGCTGAACAGAGTCAGTGTGCAATAACTGTACAGAATACATATACACTGAACAGACTCAGTGCAGTAACTGTAAAGAATACATATACACGCTGAACTGAGTCAGTGCAGTAACTGTACAGAATACATATACACGCTGAGCAGAGTTCGTGCAGTAACTGTACAGAATACATATACACTGAACAGAGTCAGTGCAGTAACTGTGCAGAATACATATACACGCTGAACAGAGTCAGTGCAGTAACTGTACAGAATACATATACACTCTGAACAGAGTCAGTGCAGTAACTGTGCAGAATACATATACACTGAACAGAGTCAGTGCAGTAACTGTACAGAATACATATACACTGAACAGAGTCAGTGCAGTAACTGTACAGAATACATATACACTGAACAGAGTCAGTGCAGTAACTGTACAGAATACATATACACTGAACAGAGTCAGTGCAGTAACTGTACAGAATACATATACACTGAACAGAGTCAGTGCAGTAACTGTACAGAATACATATACACTGAACAGAATCAGTGCAGTAACTGTACAGAATACATATACACTGAACAGAGTCAGTGCAGTAGCTGTACAGAATACATATACACTGAACAGAGTCAGTGCAGTAACTTTACAGAATACATATACACTGAACAGAGTCAGTGCAGTAACTCTACAGAATACATATACACTGAACAGAGTCAGTGCAGTAACTGTACAGAATACATATAGACGCTGAACAGAGTCAGTGTGCAATAACTGTACAGAATACATATACACTGAACAGACTCAGTGCAGTAACTGTACAGAATACATATACACGCTGAACAGAGTCAGTGCAGTAACTGTACAGAATACATATACACGCTGAGCAGAGTTCGTGCAGTAACTGTACAGAATACATATACACTGAACAGAGTCAGTGCAGTAACTGTAAAGAATACATATACAAGCTGAACAGAGTCAGTGCAATAACTGTACAGAATACATATACACTCTGAACAGAGTCAGTGCAGTAACTGTGCAGAATACATATACACTGAACAGAGTCAGTGCAGTAACTCTACAGAATACATATACACGCTGAACAGAGTCAGTGCAGTAACTGTACAGAATACATATACACTGAACAGAGTCAGTGCAGTAACAGTACAGAATACATATACACAGTGAACAGAGTCAGTGCAGTAACTGTACAGAATACATATACACTGAACAGTGTCAGTGCAGTAACTGTAAAGAATACATGTACACTGAACAGAGTCAGTGCAATAACTGTACAGAATACATATACACTGAACAGAGTCAGTGCAGTAACTGTACAGAATACATATACACTGAACAGAGTCAGTGCAGTAACTGTACAGAATACGTATACACTGAACAGAGTCAGTGCAGTAACTGTACAGAATACATATACACTGAACAGAGTCAGTGCAGTAACTGTACAGAATACATATACACTGAACAGAGTCAGTGCAGTAACTGTACAGAATATATATTCACTGAACAGAGTCAGTGGAGTAACTGTACAGCGGGAATGCATATAATGTAAAGTTTCCAAAATTTGCAGTTCCCCAAAAATCTAAGCAAAAAAAAAAGGACTTTGGCACTACCCCAGAGTGATAAAAATCCATTTGGGCCTAACGTTGGGCAGCACGGTGGCATTGTGGTTAGCACTGTTGCCTCACAGCGCCAGAGACCCGGGTTCAAATCCGGCCTCAGGTGACTGTTTGTGTGGAGTTCGCACATTCTCCCCGTGTCTGCGTGGGTTTCCTCCGGGTGCTCCGGTTTCCTCCCACAGTCCAAAGATGTGCGGGTTAGGTTGATTTGGCTATGATAAATTGACCCTTAGTGTTAGGGGGAGTACATATGTGGGGTTACGGGGATAGGGTGGGATATGTGTCGGTGCAGGCTCGATGGGCCGAAATGGCCTCTATCTGCACTGTGGGGATTCTGTGATTCTGTGATAATGAATCTCAATTTTAAAAGGCTGAAATTCAAGCCCCAGCAAAACATTAACATTTGGACAATCGGCCCTGGGAGAAGGCAGCCCAAAACACACAACCCACTAAAGGGACACATAAAGATAGGAATGCTAGGCCCAGCAAGAAATCCAAAACATGAGGACAATGCAAACTCCAATAAAACAACAGATCGACAGGACGCAAGCCTTTTGACACTCAGTAAAAATCCGTTACTGGTAACGAGGTCTTTCAATGACGAGGGTTTGATTTGGTTTAGCATAGTTGAAGGCCCATCAAAACTTAACAAGCCTGCAAGGAACCAAGACAATGGAATGAACAGGCCTCAACTGAAACCAATCACTTCAGGACGAAACCATTTTTAGTAAGGGGTTCTGGGAGTGAAGAAAAAACAAAGGAGCTGAACATGTATAATACCCCAAGGAATTCCCCAAGAGCTCTCTCTCTCCGGACTCTCCCGCTCCACCCTGTTCCTGGAGCAGCATGTTCCAGGAAGACACTCGACGACCGGACCACCATCAACTTACCTGGCTGGATTTCGCACTGTTAAAACCCCTGTTTGGTGAGCATTATCCCTGATCTCCTGAAACCGAAACCTAGCTAGATAGTGGGATTTTTGGGAGGTGTAAGGGTTTTTGTATATTGTCATTCTCACTCGCCTGTACCGTGTGTTCCCCAACCTGTTTAAGTGTGAAGTGTGTTTTAAGTTTGTTAAATTTAACTTTTAATAAAAGTCAAAATTCTTTCATCAGAACCTGTTGTCTACTGCATCTTTATTCACAACCCCTAAATAAGTCCAAGGTCTGAACCTGGGGCGTGGGAGCGATTCGAACCGCTCACTGAGTCAGGGGTAAGGCTGACCCCTACCACCACCACCCATTACAACACTGAGTGAGAGATTGAGAGACAGAGAGACACTGAGTGAGAGAAAGAGAAAGACACAGAGACACTGAGCAAGAGACACAGAGAGACACAGAGACACTGAGCGAGAGCAACAGAGAGACTGAGCGAGAGAAAGAAACACAGAGACACAGAGACACTGAGCGAGACAGAGAGAGGCAGAGACACTGAGCGAGAGACACAGAGACACTGAGACACTGAGCGAGAGACACAGAGACACAGAGACACTGAGCGAGACACAGAGACACAGAGACACTGAGCGAGAGACACAGAGACACAGAGACACTGAGCGAGACAGAGAGACACAGAGACACTGAGCGAGACAGAGAGACACAGAGACAGTAAGCGAGAGACAGAGAGAGAGACACTGAGGGAGAGACACAGAGACACAGAGTGAGAGACACAGAGACACAGAGAAACTGAGGGAGACACACAGAGACACAGAGACACTGAGCGAGAAACAGAGAGAGACGCTGATTGAGGCCGGGAATGGAATAAAGTCAGTGAGCGACAGATGGGGAGAGCGGCGATTGGGGGCTGAAAGTGTCAAGCCGAGACCCCAGGAGGTAGATGTTTGACGTTGGCTCGCAGGTGCAGAATGTTGGGCCGTTGTTCAAACCACCTGGTAACCGTTCTCCACAGCCAGTTTCACAGCCACTTCCCCGCTCATCGCAGGCGATTCGATCCCCCTGCAGCCTCTCGGGAGCGGAGAGGCTCTGTTTAACAGGTGGATGTGGTAACTGGAATGCTTGATCTGGGGGCAAACACTGGCACACAGTTCCCCAGAGACGGCAGCTCACAGCAGGGCCATCGCAGTGGTGTGAGTGTTGGGTGTGGAGGAGGAGCTGGGGAGGGGACTCGAGAACCAGGTGGCTCCGATTGAGGGAAGGTGGCTGTGTGGAAGGAGGTGCTGCAAAGGCACACACACACACACACACACACACACACAACACCTTCATTCGCAGCCTGGAGCCCTGAGGGGAGGATGGAGGATTCAACAGGAGGAACGTGCAGGGGGACACTGAGCCGAGGGGGAAAGGAGGCCGGAACGGATCCGGAGATGGTGTCGGTAGTTAGGGTCAAGGCCTACTGAAGATGGCGGTGAGTGGGCAGACTCGAGTCCTGATGAGAGGCGGAGGAAAACAAAGACACAGAGACACAGAGCGAGAGACAGATAGAGAGACAGAGACACTGAGCGAGAGACACAGAGACACAGAGACACTGAGCGAGAGACAGAGAGACACAGAGACACTGAGCGAGAGACACAGAGACACAGAGAAACTGAGCGAGAGACAGATAGAGAGACAGAGACACTGAGCGAGAGACACAGAGACAGAGAGACACTGAGCGAGAGACAGAGAGACACAGAGACACTGAGCGAGAGACACAGAGACACAGAGACACTGAGCGAGAGCCACAGAGACACAGAGATACAGAGACACTGAGCGAGAGTCACAGAGAGACAGAGACACTGAGCGAGAGACACACAGACACAGAGACACAGAGCGAGAGACACAGAGAGACAGAGACACTGAGCGAGAGACACAGAGACACAAAGACACAGAGCGAGAGACACAGAGACACAGAGACACTGAGTGAGAGACACAGAGACACTGAGACACTGAGCGATCCACACAGAGACACTGAGCGAGAGACACAGAGACAGAAACACTGAGCAAGAGACACAGAGAGACACAGAGACACAGAGAAGCTGAGCAAGAGACACAGAGACACAGAGAGACTGAGCGAGAGACACAGAGACACAGAGGCACTGAGTGAGACACACAGAGACACTGAGACACTGAGCAAGAGACAGAGAGACACAGAGACACTGAGTGAGAGACACAGAGACACAGAGACACTGAGCGGGAGACAGAGAGACAGAGACACAGAGCGAGAGACAGATAGAGAGACAGAGACACTGAGCGAGAGACACAGAGACACAGAGACACTGAGCGAGAGACACAGAGACAGAAACACTGAGCAAGAGACACAGAGAGACACAGAGACACAGAGAAGCTGAGCAAGAGACACAGAGACACAGAGAGACTGAGCGAGAGACACAGAGACACAGAGGCACTGAGTGAGACACACAGAGACACTGAGACACTGAGCAAGAGACAGAGAGACACAGAGACACTGAGTGAGAGACACAGAGACACAGAGACACTGAGCGGGAGACAGAGAGACAGAGACACAGAGCGAGAGACAGATAGAGAGACAGAGACACTGAGCGAGAGACACAGAGACACTGAGCGAGAGACAGAGAGACACAGAGACACTGAGCGAGAGACACAGAGACACAGAGACACTGAGCGAGAGACAGATAGAGAGACAGAGACACTGAGCGAGAGACACAGAGACAGAGAGACACTGAGCGAGAGACAGAGAGACACAGAGATACAGAGACATTGAGCGAGAGACACAGAGATACAGAGACACTGAGCAAGAGACACAGAGAGACACAGAGACACAGAGAAACTGAGCAAGAGACACAGAGACACAGAGAGACTGAGCGAGAGGCACAGAGACACAGAGGCACTGAGTGAGACACACAGAGATACTGAGACACTGAGCGAGAGACAGAGAGACACAGAGACACTGAGCGAGAGACAGAGAGGCAGAGACGCTGAGCGAGATACAGAGAGACAGAGACACTGAGCGAGAGACACAGAGACACTGAGCGAGAGACAGAGAGACACTGAGCGAGAGACACAGAGACACAGAGACACTGAGACACTGAGCGAGACACAGTGACACAGAGACGCTGAGCGAGAGACACAGAGACGCAGAGAAACTGAGCAAGAGACACAGAGACACAGAGACACAGAGACACAGAGCGAGACACAGAGAAACTGAGCGAGAGACACAGAGACAGAGACACTCAGCGAGATACACAGAGACACAGAGACACTGAGCGAGAGACGCAGAGACACAGAGAGACTGAGCGAGAGACACAGAGACACAGAGACACTGAGCGAGACACAGAGACACAGAGAGACTGAGCGAGAGACACAGAGACACAGAGACACTGAGCGAGACACAGAGACACAGAGACACTGATCGAGAGCATCAGAGACACAGAGACACTGAGCGAGAGACACAGAGACACTGAGCGAGAGACAGAGATACAGAGACACTGAGCGACAGACAGAGAGAGACACAGAGACACTGTGCGAGACACAGAGACACTGAGCGAGAGACAAAGAGACACAGAGACACTGAGCGAGAGACAGAGAGACACAGAGACACTGAGCGAGAGACACAGAGACATAGAGACACTGAGCGAGAGACACAGAGACGCAGAGATACTGAGCGAGAGACACAGAGATACTGAGCGAGAGACACAGAGAGACAGAGACACTGAGGCACTGAGCGAGAGACAGAGAGACACAGAGACACTGAGCGAGAGACACAGAGACACTGAGCGAGAGACACAGAGACACTGAGCGAGACACAGAGAGATACAGAGACACTGAGCGAGAGACAGAGTGACACAGCGACACTGAGCGAGAGGCACAGAGACAAAGAGACACTGAGCGAGAGACACAGAGACACAGAGACACTGAGCGAGAGACACAGAGACACAGAGAGACTGAGCGAGAGACACAGAGACACAGAGACACTGAGCGAGACACAGAGACACAGAGACACTGATCGAGAGCATCAGAGACACAGAGACACTGAGCGAGAGACACAGAGACACTGAGCGAGAGACAGAGATACAGAGACACTGAGCGACAGACAGAGAGAGACACAGAGACACTGTGCGAGACACAGAGACACTGAGCGAGAGACAAAGAGACACAGAGACACTGAGCGAGAGACAGAGAGACACAGAGACACTGAGCGAGAGACACAGAGACATAGAGACACTGAGCGAGAGACACAGAGACGCAGAGATACTGAGCGAGAGACACAGAGATACTGAGCGAGAGACACAGAGAGACAGAGACACTGAGGCACTGAGCGAGAGACAGAGAGACACAGAGACACTGAGCGAGAGACACAGAGACACTGAGCGAGAGACACAGAGACACTGAGCGAGACACAGAGAGATACAGAGACACTGAGCGAGAGACAGAGTGACACAGCGACACTGAGCGAGAGGCACAGAGACAAAGAGACACTGAGCGAGAGACACAGAGACACAGAGACACTGAGCGAGAGACACAGAGACACAGAGACACTGAGCGAGAGACACAGAGACACTGAGTGAGACACAGAGAGACACAGAGAGACAGAGACACTGAGCGAGAGACACAGAGACACTGAGACACTGAGCGAGAGTCACAGAGAGACACAGAGACACTGAGTGAGAGACACAGAGACGCAGAGACACTGAGCGAGACACAGAGAGAGACAGAGACACTGTGCGAGAGACACAGAGACACAGAGACACTGAGCGAGAGACACAGAGAGAGACAGAGACACTGAGCGAGAGACAGAGACACAGAGACACTGAGCGAGAGACAGAGAGACACAGAGACACTGAGCGAGAGACACAGAGACACAGAGACACTGAGCGAGACACAGAGACACAGAGAACATGAGCGAGAGACACAGAGACACAGAGACACTGAGCGAGACACAGAGACAAAGAGACACTGAGCGAGAGACAAAGAGAAACAGAGAGACACTGAGACATTGAGCGAGAGACAGAGACCCTGAGAAACTGAGCGAGACACAGAGACTTGAGACACTGAGACACTGAGCGAGAGACACAGAGAGACACAGAGACACTGAGCGAGAGACACAGAGACACTGAGACACTGAGCGAGACACAGAGACACAGAGACCATGAGCGAGAGACAGAGAGACACTGAGCGAGAGACACAGAGACACTGAGCGAGACACAGAGAGACACAGAGACACAGAGACACTGAGCGAGACACAGAGACACAGAGACACTGAGCGAGAGACACAGACAAAAAGAGACACTGAGCGAGAGACACAGAGAGACAGAGAGACACTGATCGAGAGACAGTGAGAGACAGAGAGACACTGAGCGAGAGACAGTGAGAGACACAGAGACACAGAGACACTGAGCGAGAGACACAGAGAGAAAGAGACACTGAGCGAGAGACACAGAGACACTGAGCGAGAGACAGAGAGACACAGAGACACTGAGCGAGAGACACAGAGAGACAGAGACACTGAGCAAGAGACACAGAGACACAGAGACACTGAGCGAGAGACAGAGAGACACAGAGACACTGAGCGAGACACACAGAGACACTGAGCGGGAGACAGAGAGACAGAGACACAGAGCGAGAGACAGATAGAGAGACAGAGACACTGAGCGAGAGACACAGAGACACTGAGCGAGAGACAGAGAGACACAGAGACACTGAGCGAGAGACACAGAGACACAGAGACACTGAGCGAGAGACAGATAGAGAGACAGAGACACTGAGCGAGAGACACAGAGACAGAGAGACACTGAGCGAGAGACAGAGAGACACAGAGATACAGAGACACTGAGCGAGAGACACAGAGATACAGAGACACTGAGCAAGAGACACAGAGAGACACAGAGACACAGAGAAACTGAGCAAGAGACACAGAGACACAGAGAGACTGAGCGAGAGGCACAGAGACACAGAGGCACTGAGTGAGACACACAGAGATACTGAGACACTGAGCGAGAGACAGAGAGAAACAGAGACACTGAGTGAGAGACACAGAGACACAGAGACACTGAGCGAGAGACAGAGAGGCAGAGACACTGAGCGAGATACAGAGAGACAGAGACACTGAGCGAGAGACACAGAGACACTGAGCGAGAGACAGAGAGACACTGAGCGAGAGACACAGAGACACAGAGACACTGAGACACTGAGCGAGACACAGTGACACAGAGACGCTGAGCGAGAGACACAGAGACACTGAGACACTGAGCGAGAGACACAGAGAGACACAGAGACGCAGAGAAACTGAGCAAGAGACACAGAGACACAGAGACACAGAGACACAGAGCGAGACACAGAGAAACTGAGCAAGAGACACAGAGACAGAGACACTCAGCGAGATACACAGAGACACAGAGACACTGAGCGAGAGACGCAGAGACACAGAGAGACTGAGCGAGAGACACAGAGACACAGAGAGACTGAGCGAGAGACACAGAGACACAGAGACACTGAGCGAGACACAGAGACACAGAGACACTGATCGAGAGCATCAGAGACACAGAGACACTGAGCGAGAGACACAGAGACACAGAGACACTGAGCGAGAGACACAGAGACACTGAGCGAGAGACAGAGATACAGAGACACTGAGCGAGAGACAGAGAGAGACACAGAGACACTGTGCGAGACACAGAGACACTGAGCGAGAGACAAAGAGACACAGAGACACTGAGCGAGAGACAGAGAGACACAGAGACACTGAGCGAGAGACACAGAGACATAGAGACACTGAGCGAGAGACACAGAGACGCAGAGAAACTGAGCGAGAGACACAGAGATACTGAGCGAGAGACACAGAGAGACAGAGACACTGAGGCACTGAGCGAGAGACAGAGAGACACAGAGACACTGAGCGAGAGACACAGAGAGACACAGAGACACTGAGCGAGAGACACAGAGACACTGAGCGAGACACAGAGAGATACAGAGACACTGAGCGAGAGACAGAGTGACACAGCGACACTGAGCGAGAGGCACAGAGACAAAGAGACACTGAGCGAGAGACACAGAGACACAGAGACACTGAGCGAGAGACACAGAGACACAGAGACACTGAGCGAGAGACACAGAGACACTGAGTGGGACACAGAGAGACACAGAGAGACAGAGACACTGAGCGAGAGACACAGAGACACTGAGACACTGAGCGAGAGTCACAGAGAGACACAGAGACACTGAGTGAGAGACACAGAGATGCAGAGACACTGAGCGAGACACAGAGAGAGACAGAGACACTGTGCGAGAGACACAGAGACACAGAGACACTGAGCGAGAGACACAGAGAGAGACAGAGACACTGAGCGAGAGACAGAGACACAGAGACACTGAGCGAGAGACAGAGAGACACAGAGACACTGAGCGAGAGACACAGAGACACAGAGACACTGAGCGAGACACAGAGACACAGAGAACATGAGCGAGAGACACAGAGACACAGAGACACTGAGCGAGACACAGAGACAAAGAGACACTGAGCGAGAGACAAAGAGAAACAGAGAGACACTGAGACATTGAGCGAGAGACAGAGACCCTGAGAAACTGAGCGAGACACAGAGACTTGAGACACTGAGACACTGAGCGAGAGACACAGAGAGACACAGAGACACTGAGCGAGAGACACAGAGACACTGAGACACTGAGCGAGACACAGAGACACAGAGACCATGAGCGAGAGACAGAGAGACAATGAGCGAGAGACACAGAGACACTGAGCGAGACACAGAGAGACACAGAGACACAGAGACACTGAGCGAGACACAGAGACACAGAGACACTGAGCGAGAGACACAGACAAAAAGAGACACTGAGCGAGAGACACAGAGAGACAGAGAGACACTGATCGAGAGACAGTGAGAGACAGAGAGACACTGAGCGAGAGACAGTGAGAGACAGAGAGACACAGAGACACTGAGCGAGAGACACAGAGAGAAAGAGACACTGAGCGAGAGACACAGAGACACTGAGCGAGAGACAGAGAGACACAGAGACACTGAGCGAGAGACACAGAGAGACAGAGACACTGAGCGAGAGACACAGAGACACAGAGACACTGAGCGAGAGACAGAGAGACACAGAGACACTGAGCGAGACACACAGAGACACTGAGACACTGAGCGGGAGACACAGAGACACAGAGACACTGAGCGAGAGACAGAGAGAGACACACAGAGACACTGAGTGAGAGACAGAGACACTGAGACACTGAGCGAGAGACACAGAGACACAGAGACACTGAAAGAGAGACACAGAGAGACAGAGACACTGAGCGAGAGACACAGACAAAGTGACACACTGAGCGAGAGACAGAGACACTGAGCGAGAGACAGAGAGACAGAAACACTGAGCGAGAGACACAGAGAGACAGAGAAACAGAGCAAGAGACACAGAGATACTGAGCGAGAGACACAGAGAGACAGAGACACTGAGGCACTGAGCGAGAGACAGAGAGACACAGAGACACTGAGCGAGAGACACAGAGAGACACAGAGATACTGAGCGAGAGACGCAGAGACACAGAGACACAGAGACACTGAGCGAGACACAGAGAGACACAGAGACACTGTGCGAGAGACAGAGAGACACAGCGACACTGAGCGAGAGGCACAGAGACAAAGAGACACTGAGCGAGAGACACAGAATAAAAGAGACACTGAGCGAGAGGCACAGAGACAAAGAGACACTGAGCGAGAGACACAGAGACACAGAGACACTGAGCGAGAGACAGAGAGACACAGAGACACTGAGCGAGACACAGAGACACAGAGACACTGAGCGAGAGACACAGAGACACTGAGTGAGACACAGAGAGACACAGAGACACAGAGACACTGAGCGAGAGACACAGAGACACTGAGACACTGAGCGAGAGACACAGAGACGCAGAGACACTGAGCGAGAGACACAGAGACACAGAGACACTGAGCGAGACACAGAGAGAGACAGAGACACTGAGCGAGAGACACAGAGATACAGAGACACTGAGCGAGAGACACAGAGAGACACAGAGACACTGAGCGAGAGACAGAGACACAGAGACACTGAGCAAGAGACAGAGAGACACAGAGACACTGAGCGAGAGACACAGAGACTCAGAGACACAGAGACACTGAGCGAGACACAGAGACACAGAGACACTGAGCGAGAGACACAGAGAGACACAGAGACACTGAGCGAGACACAGAGACAAAGAGACATTGAGTGAGAGACTAAGAGACAGAGAGAGACACTGAGACATTGAGCGAGAGACAGAGACCCTGAGAAACTGAGCGAGACACAGAGACACTGAGACACTGAGACACTGAGCGAGAAACACAGAGAGACACAGAGACACTGAGCGAGACACAGAGACACAGAGACCCTGAGCGAGAGACAGAGAGACACTGAGCGAGAGACACAGAGACACTGAGCGAGACACAGAGAGACACAGAGACACAGAGACACTAAGCGAGACACAGAGACACAGAGACATTGAGCGAGAGACACAGAGACAAAGAGACACTGAGCGAGAGACACAGAGAGACAGAGAGACACTAATCGAGAGACAGTGAGAGACAGAGAGACACTGAGTGAGAGACAGAGAGACACAGATACACTGAGCTAGAGACACAGAGAGACAGAGACACTGAGCGAGAGACACAGAGACACAGAGACACTGAGCGAGAGACAGAGAGACACAGAGACACAGAGACACAGAGACACTGAGCGAGAGACACAGAGACACTGAGACACTGAGCGGGAGACACAGAGACACAGAGACACTGAGCGAGAGACAGAGAGAGACACAGAGAGACACTGAGCGAGAGTTACAGAGACACAGAGACACTGAGCGAGAGTCACAGAGACACAGAGACACTGAGTGAGAGACAGAGACACTGAGACACTGAGACACTGAGTGAGAAACATAGAGAGACACAGAGACACTGAGCGAGACACAGAGACACAGAGACCCTGAGCGAGAGACAGAGAGACACTGAGCGAGAGACACAGAGACACTGAGCGAGACACAGAGAGACACAGAGACACTGAGCGAGACACAGAGACACAGAGACATTGAGCGAGAGACACAGAGACAAAGAGAAACTGAGCGAGACACAGAGACACAGAGACATTGAGCGAGAGACACACAGACAAAGAGACACTGAGCGAGAGACACAGAGAGACAGAGAGACACTGATCGAGAGACAGTGAGAGACAGAGAGACACTGAGCGAGAGACAGAGAGACACAGACACACTGAGCGAGAGACACAGAGAGACAGAGACACTGAGCGAGAGACACAGAGACACAGAGACACTGAGCGAGAGACAGAGAGACACAGAGACACAGAGACACAGAGACACTGAGCGAGAGAAACAGAGACACTGAGACACTGAGCGGGAGACACAGAGACACAGAGACACTGAGCGAGAGTCACAGAGACACAGAGACACTGAGCGAGAGTCACAGAGACACAGAGACACTGAGTGAGAGACAGAGACACTGAGACACTGAGCGAGAGACACAGAGACACAGAGACAGTGAAAGAGAGACACAGAGAGACAGAGACACTGAGCGAGAGACACAGACAAAGTGAGACACTGAGCGAGAGAAACAGAGACACTGAGCGAGAGACACAGAGACACAGAGACACTGAGCAAGAGTCACAGAGACACAGAGACACTGAGTGAGAGACACAGAGACACAGAGACACTGAGCGAGACTCACAGAGACACAGAGACACTGAGTGAGAGACAGAGACACTGAGACACTGAGCGAGAGACACAGAGACACAGAGACAGTGAAAGAGAGACACAGAGAGACAGAGACACTGAGCGAGAGACACAGACAAAGTGAGACACTGAGCGAGAGACACAGAGACACTGAGCGAGAGACACAGAGACACAGAGACACTGAGCAAGAGTCACAGAGACACAGAGACACTGAGTGAGAGACAGAGACACTGAGACACTGAGCGAGAGACACAGAGACACAGAGACACTGAAAGAGAGACACAGAGAGACAGAGACACTGAGCGAGAGACACAGACAAAGTGAGACACTGAGCGAGAGACACAGAGACACAGAGACACTGAGCGAGAGACACAGAGACACAGAGACACTGAGCGAGAGACACAGAGACACAGTGACACTGAGTGAGAGACAGAGACACTGAGACACTGAGCGAGAAACACAGAGACACAGAGACACTGAAAGAGAGACGCAGAGAGACAGAGACACTGAGCGAGAGACACAGACAAAGTGAGACACTAAGCGAGAGACAGAGACACTGAGCGAGAGACAGAGAGACAGAAACACTGAGCGAGAGACACAGAGAGACAGAGAAACAGAGCAAGAGACACAGAGATACTGAGCGAGAGACACAGAGAGACAGAGACACTGAGGCACTGAGCGAGAGACAGAGAGACACAGAGACACTGAGCGAGAGACACAGAGAGACACAGAGATACTGAGCGAGAGACGCAGAGACACAGAGACACTGAGCGAGACACAGAGAGACACAGAGACACTGTGCGAGAGACAGAGAGACACAGCGACACTGAGCGAGAGGCACAGAGACAAAGAGACACTGAGCGAGAGACACAGAATAACAGAGACACTGAGCGAGAGGCACAGAGACAAAGAGACACTGAGCGAGAGACACAGAGACACAGAGACACTGAGCGAGAGACAGAGAGACACAGAGACACTGAGCGAGACACAGAGACACAGAGACACTGAGCGAGAGACACAGAGACACTGAGCGAGACCCAGAGAGACACAGAGACACAGAGACACTGAGCGAGAGACACAGAGACACTGAGACACTGAGCGAGAGACACAGAGACGCAGAGACACTGAGCGAGAGACACAGAGACACAGAGACACTGAGCGAGACACAGAGAGAGACAGAGACACTGAGCGAGAGACACAGAGATACAGAGACACTGAGCGAGAGACACAGAGAGACACAGAGACACTGAGCGAGAGACAGAGACACAGAGACACTGAGCGAGAGACAGAGAGACACAGAGACACTGAGCGAGAGACACAGAGACTCAGAGACACAGAGACACTGAGCGAGACACAGAGACACAGAGACACTGAGCGAGAGACACAGAGAGACACAGAGACACTGAGCGAGACACAGAGACAAAGAGACATTGAGTGAGAGACAAGAGACAGAGAGAGACACTGAGACATTGAACGAGTGACAGAGACCCTGAGAAACTGATCGAGACACAGAGACACTGAGACACTGAGACACTGAGCGAGAAACACAGAGAGACACAGAGACACTGAGCGAGACACAGAGACACAGAGACCCTGAGCGAGAGACAGAGAGACACTGAGCGAGAGACACAGAGACACTGAGCGAGACACAGAGAGACACAGAGACACAGAGACACTAAGCGAGACACAGAGACACAGAGACATTGAGCGAGAGACACAGAGACAAAGAGACACTGAGCGAGAGACACAGAGAGACAGAGAGACACTAATCGAGAGACAGTGAGAGACAGAGAGACACTGAGAGAGAAACAGAGAGACACAGATACACTGAGCTAGAGACACAGAGAGACAGAGACACTGAGCGAGAGACACAGAGACACAGAGACACTGAGCGAGAGACAGAGAGACACAGAGACACAGAGACACAGAGACACTGAGCGAGAGACACAGAGACACTGAGACACTGAGCGAGAGACACAGAGACACAGAGACACTGAGCGAGAGACAGAGAGAGACACAGAGAGACACTGAGCGAGAGTTACAGAGACACAGAGACACTGAGCGAGAGTCACAGAGACACAGAGACACTGAGTGAGAGACAGAGACACTGAGACACTGAGACACTGAGCGAGAAACACAGAGAGACACAGAGACACTGAGCGAGACAAAGAGACACAGAGACCCTGAGTGAGAGACAGAGAGACACTGAGCGAGAGACACAGAGACACTGAGCGAGACACAGAGAGACACAGAGACACTGAGCGAGACACAGAGACACAGAGGCATTGAGCGAGAGACACAGAGACAAAGAGAAACTGAGCGAGACACAGAGACACTGAGACATTGAGTGAGAGACACACAGACAAAGAGACACTGAGCGAGAGACACAGAGAGACAGAGAGACACTGATCGAGAGACAGTGAGAGACAGAGAGACACTGAGCGAGAGACAGAGAGACACAGACACACTGAGCGAGAGACACAGAGAGACAGAGACACTGAGCGAGAGACACAGAGACACAGAGACACTGAGCGAGAGACACAGAGACACAGAGACACAGAGACACAGAGACACTGAGCGAGAGACACAGAGACACAGAGACACTGAGCGAGAGACAGAGAGAGACACAGAGAGACACTGAGCGAGAGACACAGAGACACAGAGACACTGAGCGAGAGTCACAGAGACACAGAGACACTGAGTGAGAGACAGAGACACTGAGACACTGAGCGAGAGACACAGAGACACAGAGACAGTGAAAGAGAGACACAGAGAGACAGAGACACTGAGCGAGAGACACAGACAAAGTGAGACACTGAGCGAGAGACACAGAGACACAGAGACACTGAGCGAGAGACACAGAGACACAGAGACACTGAGCGAGAGACACAGAGACACAGTGACACTGAGTGAGAGACAGAGACACTGAGACACTGAGCGAGAAACACAGAGACACAGAGACACTGAAAGAGAGACGCAGAGAGACAGAGACACTGAGCGAGAGACGCAGACAAAGTGAGACACTGAGCGAGAGACAGAGACACTGAGCGAGAGACAGAGAGACAGAAACACTGAGCGAGAGACACAGAGAGACAGAGAAACAGAGCAAGAGACACAGAGATACTGAGCGAGAGAAACAGAGAGACAGAGACACTGAGGCACTGAGCGAGAGACAGAGAGACACAGAGACACTGAGCGAGAGACACAGAGAGACACAGAGATACTGAGCGAGAGACGCAGAGACACAGAGACACAGAGACACTGAGCGAGACACAGAGAGACACAGAGACACTGTGCGAGAGACAGAGAGACACAGCGACACTGAGCGAGAGGCACAGAGACAAAGAGACACTGAGCGAGAGACACAGAATAACAGAGACACTGAGCGAGAGGCACAGAGACAAAGAGACACTGAGCGAGAGACACAGAGACACAGAGACACTGAGCGAGAGACAGAGAGACAAAGAGACACTGAGCGAGAGACACAGAGACACAGAGACACTGAGCGAGAGACAGAGAGACACAGAGACACTGAGCGAGACACAGAGACACAGAGACACTGAGCGAGAGACACAGAGACACTGAGCGAGACACAGAGAGACACAGAGACACAGAGACACTGAGCGAGAGACACAGAGACACTGAGACACTGAGCGAGAGACACAGAAACGCAGAGACACTGAGCGAGAGACACAGAGACACAGAGACACTGAGCGAGACACAGAGAGAGACAGAGACACTGAGTGAGAGACACAGAGATACAGAGACACTGAGCGAGAGACACAGAGAGACACAGAGACACTGAGCGAGAGACAGAGACACAGAGACACTGAGCGAGAGACAGAGAGACACAGAGACACTGAGCGAGAGACACAGAGACTCAGAGACACAGAGACACTGAGCGAGACACAGAGACACAGAGACACTGAGCGAGAGACACAGAGAGACACAGAGACACTGAGCGAGACACAGAGACAAAGAGACATTGAGTGAGAGACAAGAGACAGAGAGAGACACTGAGACATTGAGCGAGAGACAGAGACCCTGAGAAACTGAGCGAGACACAGAGACACTGAGACACTGAGACACTGAGCGAGAAACACAGAGAGACACAGAGACACTGAGCGAGACACAGAGACACAGAGACCCTGAGCAAGAGACAGAGAGACACTGAGCGAGAGACACAGAGACACTGAGCGAGACACAGAGAGACACAGAGACACAGAGACACTAAGCGAGACACAGAGACACAGAGACATTGAGCGAGAGACACAGAGACAAAGAGACACTGAGCGAGAGACACAGAGAGACAGAGAGACACTAATCGAGAGACAGTGAGAGACAGAGAGACACTGAGAGAGAAACAGAGAGACACAGATACACTGAGCTAGAGACACAGAGAGACAGAGACACTGAGCGAGAGACACAGAGACACAGAGACACTGAGCGAGAGACAGAGAGACACAGAGACACAGAGACACTGAGCGAGAGACACAGAGACACTGAGACACTGAGCGGGAGACACAGAGACACTAAGCGAGAGACAGAGAGAGACACAGAGATACTGAGCGAGAGACGCAGAGACACAGAGACACTGAGCGAGACCCAGAGAGACACAGAGACACTGTGCGAGAGACAGAGAGACACAGCGACACTGAGCGAGAGGCACAGAGACAAAGAGACACTGAGCGAGACACAGAGACACAGAGACCCTGAGCGAGAGACAGAGAGACACTGAGCGAGAGACACAGAGACACTGAGCGAGACACAGAGACACAGAGACACTGAGCGAGAGACACAGAGACACTGAGCGAGACCCAGAGAGACACAGAGACACAGAGACACTGAGCGAGAGACACAGAGACACTGAGACACTGAGCGAGAGACACAGAGACGCAGAGACACTGAGCGAGAGACACAGAGACACAGAGACACTGAGCGAGACACAGAGAGAGACAGAGACACTGAGCGAGAGACACAGAGATACAGAGACACTGAGCGAGAGACACAGAGAGACACAGAGACACTGAGCGAGAGACAGAGACACAGAGACACTGAGCGAGAGACAGAGAGACACAGAGACACTGAGCGAGAGACACAGAGACTCAGAGACACAGAGACACTGAGCGAGACACAGAGACACAGAGACACTGCTCGAGAGACACAGAGAGACACAGAGACACTGAGCGAGACACAGAGACAAAGAGACATTGAGTGAGAGACAAGAGACAGAGAGAGACACTGAGACATTGAACGAGAGACAGAGACTCTGAGAAACTGATCGAGACACAGAGACACTGAGACACTGAGACACTGAGCGAGAAACACAGAGAGACACAGAGACACTGAGCGAGACACAGAGACACAGAGACCCTGAGCGAGAGACAGAGAGACACTGAGCGAGAGACACAGAGACACTGAGCGAGACACAGAGAGACACAGAGACACAGAGACACTAAGCGAGACACAGAGACACAGAGACATTGAGCGAGAGACACAGAGACAAAGAGACACTGAGCGAGAGACACAGAGAGACAGAGAGACACTAATCGAGAGACAGTGAGAGACAGAGAGACACTGAGAGAGAAACAGAGAGACACAGATACACTGAGCTAGAGACACAGAGAGACAGAGACACTGAGCGAGAGACACAGAGACACAGAGACACTGAGCGAGAGACAGAGAGACACAGAGACACAGAGACACAGAGACACTGAGCGAGAGACACAGAGACACTGAGACACTGAGCGAGAGACACAGAGACACAGAGACACTGAGCGAGAGACAGAGAGAGACACAGAGAGACACTGAGCGAGAGTTACAGAGACACAGAGACACTGAGCGAGAGTCACAGAGACACAGAGACACTGAGTGAGAGACAGAGACACTGAGACACTGAGCGAGAGTCACAGAGACACAGAGACACTGAGCGAGACAAAGAGACACAGAGACCCTGAGTGAGAGACAGAGAGACACTGAGCGAGAGACACAGAGACACTGAGCGAGACACAGAGAGACACAGAGACACTGAGCGAGACACAGAGACACAGAGGCATTGAGCGAGAGACACAGAGACAAAGAGAAACTGAGCGAGACACAGAGACACTGAGACATTGAGTGAGAGACACACAGACAAAGAGACACTGAGCGAGAGACACAGAGAGACAGAGAGACACTGATCGAGAGACAGTGAGAGACAGAGAGACACTGAGCGAGAGACAGAGAGACACAGACACACTGAGCGAGAGACACAGAGAGACAGAGACACTGAGCGAGAGACACAGAGACACAGAGACACTGAGCGAGAGACACAGAGACACAGAGACACAGAGACACAGAGACACTGAGCGAGAGACACAGAGACACAGAGACACTGAGCGAGAGACAGAGAGAGACACAGAGAGACACTGAGCGAGAGACACAGAGACACAGAGACACTGAGCGAGAGTCACAGAGACACAGAGACACTGAGTGAGAGACAGAGACACTGAGACACTGAGCGAGAGACACAGAGACACAGAGACAGTGAAAGAGAGACACAGAGAGACAGAGACACTGAGCGAGAGACACAGACAAAGTGAGACACTGAGCGAGAGACACAGAGACACAGAGACACTGAGCGAGAGACACAGAGACACAGAGACACTGAGCGAGAGACACAGAGACACAGTGACACTGAGTGAGAGACAGAGACACTGAGACACTGAGCGAGAAACACAGAGACACAGAGACACTGAAAGAGAGACGCAGAGAGACAGAGACACTGAGCGAGAGACGCAGACAAAGTGAGACACTGAGCGAGAGACAGAGACACTGAGCGAGAGACAGAGAGACAGAAACACTGAGCGAGAGACACAGAGAGACAGAGAAACAGAGCAAGAGACACAGAGATACTGAGCGAGAGAAACAGAGAGACAGAGACACTGAGGCACTGAGCGAGAGACAGAGAGACACAGAGACACTGAGCGAGAGACACAGAGAGACACAGAGATACTGAGCGAGAGACGCAGAGACACAGAGACACAGAGACACTGAGCGAGACACAGAGAGACACAGAGACACTGTGCGAGAGACAGAGAGACACAGCGACACTGAGCGAGAGGCACAGAGACAAAGAGACACTGAGCGAGAGACACAGAATAACAGAGACACTGAGCGAGAGGCACAGAGACAAAGAGACACTGAGCGAGAGACACAGAGACACAGAGACACTGAGCGAGAGACAGAGAGACAAAGAGACACTGAGCGAGAGACACAGAGACACAGAGACACTGAGCGAGAGACAGAGAGACACAGAGACACTGAGCGAGACACAGAGACACAGAGACACTGAGCGAGAGACACAGAGACACTGAGCGAGACACAGAGAGACACAGAGACACAGAGACACTGAGCGAGAGACACAGAGACACTGAGACACTGAGCGAGAGACACAGAAACGCAGAGACACTGAGCGAGAGACACAGAGACACAGAGACACTGAGCGAGACACAGAGAGAGACAGAGACACTGAGTGAGAGACACAGAGATACAGAGACACTGAGCGAGAGACACAGAGAGACACAGAGACACTGAGCGAGAGACAGAGACACAGAGACACTGAGCGAGAGACAGAGAGACACAGAGACACTGAGCGAGAGACACAGAGACTCAGAGACACAGAGACACTGAGCGAGACACAGAGACACAGAGACACTGAGCGAGAGACACAGAGAGACACAGAGACACTGAGCGAGACACAGAGACAAAGAGACATTGAGTGAGAGACAAGAGACAGAGAGAGACACTGAGACATTGAGCGAGAGACAGAGACCCTGAGAAACTGAGCGAGACACAGAGACACTGAGACACTGAGACACTGAGCGAGAAACACAGAGAGACACAGAGACACTGAGCGAGACACAGAGACACAGAGACCCTGAGCAAGAGACAGAGAGACACTGAGCGAGAGACACAGAGACACTGAGCGAGACACAGAGAGACACAGAGACACAGAGACACTAAGCGAGACACAGAGACACAGAGACATTGAGCGAGAGACACAGAGACAAAGAGACACTGAGCGAGAGACACAGAGAGACAGAGAGACACTAATCGAGAGACAGTGAGAGACAGAGAGACACTGAGAGAGAAACAGAGAGACACAGATACACTGAGCTAGAGACACAGAGAGACAGAGACACTGAGCGAGAGACACAGAGACACAGAGACACTGAGCGAGAGACAGAGAGACACAGAGACACAGAGACACTGAGCGAGAGACACAGAGACACTGAGACACTGAGCGGGAGACACAGAGACACTAAGCGAGAGACAGAGAGAGACACAGAGATACTGAGCGAGAGACGCAGAGACACAGAGACACTGAGCGAGACCCAGAGAGACACAGAGACACTGTGCGAGAGACAGAGAGACACAGCGACACTGAGCGAGAGGCACAGAGACAAAGAGACACTGAGCGAGACACAGAGACACAGAGACCCTGAGCGAGAGACAGAGAGACACTGAGCGAGAGACACAGAGACACTGAGCGAGACACAGAGACACAGAGACACTGAGCGAGAGACACAGAGACACTGAGCGAGACCCAGAGAGACACAGAGACACAGAGACACTGAGCGAGAGACACAGAGACACTGAGACACTGAGCGAGAGACACAGAGACGCAGAGACACTGAGCGAGAGACACAGAGACACAGAGACACTGAGCGAGACACAGAGAGAGACAGAGACACTGAGCGAGAGACACAGAGATACAGAGACACTGAGCGAGAGACACAGAGAGACACAGAGACACTGAGCGAGAGACAGAGACACAGAGACACTGAGCGAGAGACAGAGAGACACAGAGACACTGAGCGAGAGACACAGAGACTCAGAGACACAGAGACACTGAGCGAGACACAGAGACACAGAGACACTGCTCGAGAGACACAGAGAGACACAGAGACACTGAGCGAGACACAGAGACAAAGAGACATTGAGTGAGAGACAAGAGACAGAGAGAGACACTGAGACATTGAACGAGAGACAGAGACTCTGAGAAACTGATCGAGACACAGAGACACTGAGACACTGAGACACTGAGCGAGAAACACAGAGAGACACAGAGACACTGAGCGAGACACAGAGACACAGAGACCCTGAGCGAGAGACAGAGAGACACTGAGCGAGAGACACAGAGACACTGAGCGAGACACAGAGAGACACAGAGACAC
This sequence comes from Squalus acanthias, assembly GCA_030390025.1. Taxonomy (NCBI): domain Eukaryota; kingdom Metazoa; phylum Chordata; class Chondrichthyes; order Squaliformes; family Squalidae; genus Squalus; species Squalus acanthias. Next base: position 53,651 of record JASTWF010000538.1, on the reverse strand, counting down.
AGAGACACTAAGCGAGACACAGAGACACAGAGACATTGAGCGAGAGACACAGAGACAAAGAGACACTGAGCGAGAGACACAGAGAGACAGAGAGACACTAATCGAGAGACAGTGAGAGACAGAGAGACACTGAGAGAGAAACAGAGAGACACAGATACACTGAGCTAGAGACACAGAGAGACAGAGACACTGAGCGAGAGACACAGAGACACAGAGACACTGAGCGAGAGACAGAGAGACACAGAGACACAGAGACACAGAGACACTGAGCGAGAGACACAGAGACACTGAGACACTGAGCGAGAGACACAGAGACACAGAGACACTGAGCGAGAGACAGAGAGAGACACAGAGAGACACTGAGCGAGAGTTACAGAGACACAGAGACACTGAGCGAGAGTCACAGAGACACAGAGACACTGAGTGAGAGACAGAGACACTGAGACACTGAGCGAGAGTCACAGAGACACAGAGACACTGAGTGAGAGACAGAGACACTGAGACACTGAGACACTGAGCGAGAAACACAGAGAGACACAGAGACACTGAGCGAGACAAAGAGACACAGAGACCCTGAGTGAGAGACAGAGAGACACTGAGCGAGAGACACAGAGACACTGAGCGAGACACAGAGAGACACAGAGACACTGAGCGAGACACAGAGACACAGAGACATTGAGCGAGAGACACAGAGACAAAGAGAAACTGAGCGAGACACAGAGACACTGAGACATTGAGTGAGAGACACACAGACAAAGAGACACTGAGCGAGAGACACAGAGAGACAGAGAGACACTGATCGAGAGACAGTGAGAGACAGAGAGACACTGAGCGAGAGACAGAGAGACACAGACACACTGAGCGAGAGACACAGAGAGACAGAGACACTGAGCGAGAGACACAGAGACACAGAGACACTGAGCGAGAGACACAGAGACACAGAGACACAGAGACACAGAGACACTGAGCGAGAGACACACAGACACAGAGACACTGAGCGAGAGACAGAGAGAGACACAGAGAGACACTGAGCGAGAGACACAGAGACACAGAGACACTGAGCGAGAGTCACAGAGACACAGAGACACTGAGTGAGAGACAGAGACACTGAGACACTGAGCGAGAGACACAGAGACACAGAGACAGTGAAAGAGAGACAAAGAGAGACAGAGACACTGAGCGAGAGACACAGACAAAGTGAGACACTGAGCGAGAGACACAGAGACACAGAGACACTGAGCGAGAGACACAGAGACACAGAGACACTGAGCGAGAGTCACAGAGACACAGAGACACTGAGTGAGAGAGAGAGACACTGAGACACTGAGCGAGAGACACAGAGACACAGAGACACTGAAAGAGAGACACAGAGAGACAGAGACACTGAGCGAGAGACACAGACAAAGTGAGACACTGAGCGAGAGACACAGAGACACAGAGACACTGAGCGAGAGACACAGAGACACAGAGACACTGAGCGAGAGACACAGAGACACAGTGACACTGAGTGAGAGACAGAGACACTGAGACACTGAGCGAGAAACACAGAGACACAGAGACACTGAAAGAGAGACGCAGAGAGGCAGAGACACTGAGCGAGAGACGCAGACAAAGTGAGACACTGAGCGAGAGACAGAGACACTGAGCGAGAGACAGAGAGACAGAAACACTGAGCGAGAGACACAGAGAGACAGAGAAACAGAGCAAGAGACACAGAGATGCTGAGCGAGAGAAACAGAGAGACAGAGACACTGAGGCACTGAGCGAGAGACAGAGAGACACAGAGACACTGAGCGAGAGACACAGAGAGACACAGAGATACTGAGCGAGAGACGCAGAGACACAGAGACACAGAGACACTGAGCGAGACACAGAGAGACACAGAGACACTGTGCGAGAGACAGAGAGACACAGCGACACTGAGCGAGAGGCACAGAGACAAAGAGACACTGAGCGAGAGACACAGAATAACAGAGACACTGAGCGAGAGGCACAGAGACAAAGAGACACTGAGCGAGAGACACAGAGACACAGAGACACTGAGTGAGAGACAGAGAGACAAAGAGACACTGAGCGAGAGACACAGAGACACAGAGACACTGAGCGAGAGACAGAGAGACACAGAGACACTGAGCGAGACACAGAGACACAGAGACACTGAGCGAGAGACACAGAGACACTGAGCGAGACACAGAGAGACACAGAGACACAGAGACACTGAGCGAGAGACACAGAGACACTGAGACACTGAGCGAGAGACACAGAAACGCAGAGACACTGAGCGAGAGACACAGAGACACAGAGACACTGAGCGAGACACAGAGAGAGACAGAGACACTGAGTGAGAGACACAGAGATACAGAGACACTGAGCGAGAGACACAGAGAGACACAGAGACACTGAGCGAGAGACAGATACAGTGAGACACTGAGCGAGAGACACAGAGACACAGAGACACTGAGCGAGAGACAGAGAGACACAGAGACACTGAGCGAGAGACACAGAGACTCAAAGACACAGAGACACTGAGTGAGACACAGTGACACAGAGACATTGAGCGAGAGACACAGAGACAAAGAGACACTGAGCGAGAGACACAGAGAGACAGAGAGACACTAATCGAGAGACAGTGAGAGACCGAGAGACACTGAGAGAGAAACAGAGAGACACAGATACACTGAGCTAGAGACACAGAGAGACAGAGACACTGAGCGAGAGACACAGAGACACAGAGACACTGAGCGAGAGACAGAGAGACACAGAGACACAGAGACACTGAGCGAGAGACACAGAGACACAGAGACACTGAGCGAGAGACACAGAGACACTGAGACACTGAGCGGGAGACACAGAGACACAGAGACACTAAGCGAGAGACAGAGACACTGAGACACTGAGACACTGAGCGAGAAACACAGAGAGACACAGAGACACTGAGCGAGACACAGAGACACAGAGGCATTGAGCGAGAGACACAGAGACAAAGAGAAACTGAGCGAGACACAGAGACACTGAGACATTGAGTGAGAGACACACAGACAAAGAGACACTGAGCGAGAGACACAGAGAGACAGAGAGACACTGATCGAGAGACAGTGAGAGACAGAGAGACACTGAGCGAGAGACAGAGAGACACAGACACACTGAGCGAGAGACACAGAGAGACAGAGACACTGAGCGAGAGACACAGAGACACAGAGACACTGAGCGAGAGACACAGAGACACAGAGACACAGAGACACAGAGACACTGAGCGAGAGACACAGAGACACAGAGACACTGAGCGAGAGACAGAGAGAGACACAGAGAGACACTGAGCGAGAGACACAGAGACACAGAGACACTGAGCGAGAGTCACAGAGACACAGAGACACTGAGTGAGAGACAGAGACACTGAGACACTGAGCGAGAGACACAGAGACACAGAGACAGTGAAAGAGAGACACAGAGAGACAGAGACACTGAGCGAGAGACACAGACAAAGTGAGACACTGAGCGAGAGACACAGAGACACTGAGCGAGAGACACAGAGACACAGAGACACTGAGCGAGAGACACAGAGACACAGTGACACTGAGTGAGAGACAGAGACACTGAGACACTGAGCGAGAAACACAGAGACACAGAGACACTGAAAGAGAGACGCAGAGAGACAGAGACACTGAGCGAGAGACGCAGACAAAGTGAGACACTGAGCGAGAGACAGAGACACTGAGCGAGAGACAGAGAGACAGAAACACTGAGCGAGAGACACAGAGAGACAGAGAAACAGAGCAAGAGACACAGAGATACTGAGCGAGAGAAACAGAGAGACAGAGACACTGAGGCACTGAGCGAGAGACAGAGAGACACAGAGACACTGAGCGAGAGACACAGAGAGACACAGAGATACTGAGCGAGAGACGCAGAGACACAGAGACACAGAGACACTGAGCGAGACACAGAGAGACACAGAGACACTGTGCGAGAGACAGAGAGACACAGCGACACTGAGCGAGAGGCACAGAGACAAAGAGACACTGAGCGAGAGACACAGAATAACAGAGACACTGAGCGAGAGGCACAGAGACAAAGAGACACTGAGCGAGAGACACAGAGACACAGAGACACTGAGCGAGAGACAGAGAGACAAAGAGACACTGAGCGAGAGACACAGAGACACAGAGACACTGAGCGAGAGACAGAGAGACACAGAGACACTGAGCGAGACACAGAGACACAGAGACACTGAGCGAGAGACACAGAGACACTGAGCGAGACACAGAGAGACACAGAGACACAGAGACACTGAGCGAGAGACACAGAGACACTGAGACACTGAGCGAGAGACACAGAAACGCAGAGACACTGAGCGAGAGACACAGAGACTCAGAGACACAGAGACACTGAGCGAGAGACACAGAGACTCAGAGACACAGAGACACTGAGCGAGACACAGAGACACAGAGACACTGAGCGAGAGACACAGAGAGACACAGAGACACTGAGCGAGACACAGAGACAAAGAGACATTGAGTGAGAGACAAGAGACAGAGAGAGACACTGAGACATTGAGCGAGAGACAGAGACCCTGAGAAACTGAGCGAGACACAGAGACACTGAGACACTGAGACACTGAGCGAGAAACACAGAGAGACACAGAGACACTGAGCGAGACACAGAGACACAGAGACCCTGAGCAAGAGACAGAGAGACACTGAGCGAGAGACACAGAGACACTGAGCGAGACACAGAGAGACACAGAGACACAGAGACACTAAGCGAGACACAGAGACACAGAGACATTGAGCGAGAGACACAGAGACAAAGAGACACTGAGCGAGAGACACAGAGAGACAGAGAGACACTAATCGAGAGACAGTGAGAGACAGAGAGACACTGAGAGAGAAACAGAGAGACACAGATACACTGAGCTAGAGACACAGAGAGACAGAGACACTGAGCGAGAGACACAGAGACACAGAGACACTGAGCGAGAGACAGAGAGACACAGAGACACAGAGCGGGAGACACAGAGACACTAAGCGAGAGACAGAGAGAGACACAGAGATACTGAGCGAGAGACGCAGAGACACAGAGACACTGAGCGAGACCCAGAGAGACACAGAGACACTGTGCGAGAGACAGAGAGACACAGCGACACTGAGCGAGAGGCACAGAGACAAAGAGACACTGAGCGAGACACAGAGACACAGAGACCCTGAGCGAGAGACAGAGAGACACTGAGCGAGAGACACAGAGACACTGAGCGAGACACAGAGACACAGAGACACTGAGCGAGAGACACAGAGACACTGAGCGAGACCCAGAGAGACACAGAGACACAGAGACACTGAGCGAGAGACACAGAGACACTGAGACACTGAGCGAGAGACACAGAGACGCAGAGACACTGAGCGAGAGACACAGAGACACAGAGACACTGAGCGAGACACAGAGAGAGACAGAGACACTGAGCGAGAGACACAGAGATACAGAGACACTGAGCGAGAGACACAGAGAGACACAGAGACACTGAGCGAGAGACAGAGACACAGAGACACTGAGCGAGAGACAGAGAGACACAGAGACACTGAGCGAGAGACACAGAGACTCAGAGACACAGAGACACTGAGCGAGACACAGAGACACAGAGACACTGCTCGAGAGACACAGAGAGACACAGAGACACTGAGCGAGACACAGAGACAAAGAGACATTGAGTGAGAGACAAGAGACAGAGAGAGACACTGAGACATTGAACGAGAGACAGAGACTCTGAGAAACTGATCGAGACACAGAGACACTGAGACACTGAGACACTGAGCGAGAAACACAGAGAGACACAGAGACACTGAGCGAGACACAGAGACACAGAGACCCTGAGCGAGAGACAGAGAGACACTGAGCGAGAGACACAGAGACACTGAGCGAGACACAGAGAGACACAGAGACACAGAGACACTAAGCGAGACACAGAGACACAGAGACATTGAGCGAGAGACACAGAGACAAAGAGACACTGAGCGAGAGACACAGAGAGACAGAGAGACACTAATCGAGAGACAGTGAGAGACAGAGAGACACTGAGAGAGAAACAGAGAGACACAGATACACTGAGCTAGAGACACAGAGAGACAGAGACACTGAGCGAGAGACACAGAGACACAGAGACACTGAGCGAGAGACAGAGAGACACAGAGACACAGAGACACAGAGACACTGAGCGAGAGACACAGAGACACTGAGACACTGAGCGAGAGACACAGAGACACAGAGACACTGAGCGAGAGACAGAGAGAGACACAGAGAGACACTGAGCGAGAGTTACAGAGACACAGAGACACTGAGCGAGAGTCACAGAGACACAGAGACACTGAGTGAGAGACAGAGACACTGAGACACTGAGCGAGAGTCACAGAGACACAGAGACACTGAGTGAGAGACAGAGACACTGAGACACTGAGACACTGAGCGAGAAACACAGAGAGACACAGAGACACTGAGCGAGACAAAGAGACACAGAGACCCTGAGTGAGAGACAGAGAGACACTGAGCGAGAGACACAGAGACACTGAGCGAGACACAGAGAGACACAGAGACACTGAGCGAGACACAGAGACACAGAGACATTGAGCGAGAGACACAGAGACAAAGAGAAACTGAGCGAGACACAGAGACACTGAGACATTGAGTGAGAGACACACAGACAAAGAGACACTGAGCGAGAGACACAGAGAGACAGAGAGACACTGATCGAGAGACAGTGAGAGACAGAGAGACACTGAGCGAGAGACAGAGAGACACAGACACACTGAGCGAGAGACACAGAGAGACAGAGACACTGAGCGAGAGACACAGAGACACAGAGACACTGAGCGAGAGACACAGAGACACAGAGACACAGAGACACAGAGACACTGAGCGAGAGACACACAGACACAGAGACACTGAGCGAGAGACAGAGAGAGACACAGAGAGACACTGAGCGAGAGACACAGAGACACAGAGACACTGAGCGAGAGTCACAGAGACACAGAGACACTGAGTGAGAGACAGAGACACTGAGACACTGAGCGAGAGACACAGAGACACAGAGACAGTGAAAGAGAGACAAAGAGAGACAGAGACACTGAGCGAGAGACACAGACAAAGTGAGACACTGAGCGAGAGACACAGAGACACAGAGACACTGAGCGAGAGACACAGAGACACAGAGACACTGAGCGAGAGTCACAGAGACACAGAGACACTGAGTGAGAGAGAGAGACACTGAGACACTGAGCGAGAGACACAGAGACACAGAGACACTGAAAGAGAGACACAGAGAGACAGAGACACTGAGCGAGAGACACAGACAAAGTGAGACACTGAGCGAGAGACACAGAGACACAGAGACACTGAGCGAGAGACACAGAGACACAGAGACACTGAGCGAGAGACACAGAGACACAGTGACACTGAGTGAGAGACAGAGACACTGAGACACTGAGCGAGAAACACAGAGACACAGAGACACTGAAAGAGAGACGCAGAGAGGCAGAGACACTGAGCGAGAGACGCAGACAAAGTGAGACACTGAGCGAGAGACAGAGACACTGAGCGAGAGACAGAGAGACAGAAACACTGAGCGAGAGACACAGAGAGACAGAGAAACAGAGCAAGAGACACAGAGATACTGAGCGAGAGAAACAGAGAGACAGAGACACTGAGGCACTGAGCGAGAGACAGAGAGACACAGAGACACTGAGCGAGAGACACAGAGAGACACAGAGATACTGAGCGAGAGACGCAGAGACACAGAGACACAGAGACACTGAGCGAGACACAGAGAGACACAGAGACACTGTGCGAGAGACAGAGAGACACAGCGACACTGAGCGAGAGGCACAGAGACAAAGAGACACTGAGCGAGAGACACAGAATAACAGAGACACTGAGCGAGAGGCACAGAGACAAAGAGACACTGAGCGAGAGACATAGAGACACAGAGACACTGAGTGAGAGACAGAGAGACAAAGAGACACTGAGCGAGAGACACAGAGACACAGAGACACTGAGCGAGAGACAGAGAGACACAGAGACACTGAGCGAGACACAGAGACACAGAGACACTGAGCGAGAGACACAGAGACACTGAGCGAGACACAGAGAGACACAGAGACACAGAGACACTGAGCGAGAGACACAGAGACACAGAGACACTGAGCGAGAGACACAGAGACACAGAGACACTGAGCGAGAGTCACAGAGACACTGAGACACTGAGCGAGAGACACAGAAACGCAGAGACACTGAGCGAGAGACACAGAGACACAGAGACACTGAGCGAGACACAGAGAGAGACAGAGACACTGAGTGAGAGACACAGAGATACAGAGACACTGAGCGAGAGACACAGAGAGACACAGAGACACTGAGCGAGAGACAGAGACAGAGAGACACTGAGCGAGAGACAGAGAGACACAGAGACACTGAGCGAGAGACACAGAGACTCAAAGACACAGAGACACTGAGTGAGACACAGTGACACAGAGACACTGAGCGAGAGACACAGAGACAAAGAGACACTGAGCGAGAGACACAGAGAGACAGAGAGACACTAATCGAGAGACAGTGAGAGACCGAGAGACACTGAGAGAGAAACAGAGAGACACAGATACACTGAGCTAGAGACACAGAGAGACAGAGACACTGAGCGAGAGACACAGAGACACAGAGACACTGAGCGAGAGACAGAGAGACACAGAGACACAGAGACACTGAGCGAGAGACACAGAGACACAGAGACACTGAGCGAGAGACACAGAGACACTGAGACACTGAGCGGGAGACACAGAGACACAGAGACACTAAGCGAGAGACAGAGACACTGAGACACTGAGACACTGAGCGAGAAACACAGAGAGACACAGAGACACTGAGCGAGACACAGAGACACAGAGACCCTGAGCGAGAGACAGAGAGACACTGAGCGAGAGACACAGAGAAACTGAGCGAGACACAGAGAGACACACAGACACTGAGCGAGACACAGAGACACAGAGACATTGAGCGAGAGACACAGAGACAAAGAGAAACTGAGCGAGACACAGAGACACAGAGACATTGAGCGAGAGACACACAGACAAAGAGACACTGAGCGAGAGACACAGAGAGACAGAGAGACACTGATCGAGAGACAGTGAGAGACAGAGAGACACTGAGCGAGAGACAGAGAGACACAGACACACTGAGCGAGAGACACAGAGAGACAGAGACACTGAGCGAGAGACACAGAGACACAGAGACACTGAGCGAGAGACAGAGAGACACAGAGACACAGAGGCACAGAGACACTGAGCGAGAGACACAGAGACACTGAGACACTGAGCGGGAGACACAGAGACACAGAGACACTGAGCGAGAGACAGAGAGAGACACAGAGAGACACTGAGCGAGAGACACAGAGACACAGAGACACTGAGCGAGAGTCACAGAGACACAGAGACACTGAGTGAGAGACAGAGACACTGAGACACTGAGCGAGAGACACAGAGACACAGAGACACTGAAAGAGAGACACAGAGAGACAGAGACACTGAGCGAGAGACACAGACAAAGTGAGACACTGAGCGAGAGACACAGAGACACAGAGACACTGAGCGAGAGACACAGAGACACAGAGACACTGAGCGAGAGTCACAGAGACACAGAGACACTGAGTGAGAGACAGAGACACTGAGACACTGAGCGAGAGACAGAGAGACACAGAGACACAGAGACACTGAGCGAGACACAGAGACACAGAGACATTGAGCGAGAGACACAGAGAGACAGAGACACTGAGCGAGAGACACAGAGACACAGAGACACTGAGCGAGAGACACAGAGACACAGAGACACTGAGTGAGAGACAGAGAGACACAGAGACACAGAGACACTGAGCGAGAGACAGAAAAACTGAGACACTGAGCGAGAAACACAGAGAGACACAGAGACACTGAGCGAGACACAGAGACACAGAGACACTGAGCGAGACACAGAGACAAAGAGACATTGAGTGAGAGACAAGAGACAGAGAGAGACACTGAGACATTGAGCGAGAGACAGAGACCCTGAGAAACTGAGCGAGACACAGAGACACTGAGACACTGAGACACTGAGCGAGAAACACAGAGAGACACAGAGACACTGAGCGAGACACAGAGACACAGAGACCCTGAGCAAGAGACAGAGAGACACTGAGCGAGAGACACAGAGACACTGAGCGAGACACAGAGAGACACAGAGACACAGAGACACTAAGCGAGACACAGAGACACAGAGACATTGAGCGAGAGACACAGAGACAAAGAGACACTGAGCGAGAGACACAGAGAGACAGAGAGACACTAATCGAGAGACAGTGAGAGACCGAGAGACACTGAGAGAGAAACAGAGAGACACAGATACACTGAGCTAGAGACACAGAGAGACAGAGACACTGAGCGAGAGACACAGAGACACAGAGACACTGAGCGAGAGACAGAGAGACACAGAGACACAGAGACACTGAGCGAGAGACACAGAGACACTGAGACACTGAGCGGGAGACACAGAGACACAGAGACACTAAGCGAGAGACAGAGAGAGACACAGAGAGACACTGAGCGAGAGTTACAGAGACACAGAGACACTGAGCGAGAGTCACAGAGACACAGAGACACTGAGTGAGAGACAGAGACACTGAGACACTGAGACACTGAGCGAGAAACACAGAGAGACACAGAGACACTGAGCGAGACACAGAGACACAGAGACCCTGAGCGAGAGACAGAGAGACACTGAGCGAGAGACACAGAGAAACTGAGCGAGACACAGAGAGACACACAGACACTGAGCGAGACACAGAGACACAGAGACATTGAGCGAGAGACACAGAGACAAAGAGAAACTGAGCGAGACACAGAGACACAGAGACATTGAGCGAGAGACACACAGACAAAGAGACACTGAGCGAGAGACACAGAGAGACAGAGAGACACTGATCGAGAGACAGTGAGAGACAGAGAGACACTGAGCGAGAGACAGAGAGACACAGACACACTGAGCGAGAGACACAGAGAGACAGAGACACTGAGCGAGAGACACAGAGACACAGAGACACTGAGCGAGAGACAGAGAGACACAGAGACACAGAGGCACAGAGACACTGAGCGAGAGACACAGAGACACTGAGACACTGAGCGGGAGACACAGAGACACAGAGACACTGAGCGAGAGACAGAGAGAGACACAGAGAGACACTGAGCGAGAGACACAGAGACACAGAGACACTGAGCGAGAGTCACAGAGACACAGAGACACTGAGTGAGAGACAGAGACACTGAGACACTGAGCGAGAGACACAGAGACACAGAGACACTGAAAGAGAGACACAGAGACACAGAGACACTGAGCGAGACACAGAGACACAGAGACCCTGAGCGAGAGACAGAGAGACACTGAGCGAGAGACACAGAGAAACTGAGCAAGACACAGAGAGACACACAGACACTGAGCGAGACACAGAGACACAGAGACATTGAGCGAGAGACACAGAGACAAAGAGAAACTGAGCGAGACACAGAGACACAGAGACATTGAGCGAGAGACACACAGACAAAGAGACACTGAGCGAGAGACACAGAGAGACAGAGAGACACTGATCGAGAGACAGTGAGAGACAGAGAGACACTGAGCGAGAGACAGAGAGACACAGACACACTGAGCGAGAGACACAGAGAGACAGAGACACTGAGCGAGAGACACAGAGACACAGAGACACTGAGCGAGAGACAGAGAGACACAGAGACACAGAGGCACAGAGACACTGAGCGAGAGACACAGAGACACTGAGACACTGAGCGGGAGACACAGAGACACAGAGACACTGAGCGAGAGACAGAGAGAGACACAGAGAGACACTGAGCGAGAGACACAGAGACACAGAGACACTGAGCGAGAGTCACAGAGACACAGAGACACTGAGTGAGAGACAGAGACACTGAGACACTGAGCGAGAGACACAGAGACACAGAGACACTGAAAGAGAGACACAGAGAGACAGAGACACTGAGCGAGAGACACAGACAAAGTGAGACACTGAGCGAGAGACACAGAGACACAGAGACACTGAGCGAGAGACACAGAGACACAGAGACACTGAGCGAGAGTCACAGAGACACAGAGACACTGAGTGAGAGACAGAGACACTGAGACACTGAGCGAGAGACAGAGAGACACAGAGACACAGAGACACTGAGCGAGACACAGAGACACAGAGACATTGAGCGAGAGACACAGAGAGACAGAGACACTGAGCGAGAGACACAGAGACACAGAGACACTGAGCGAGAGACACAGAGACACAGAGACACTGAGTGAGAGACAGAGAGACACAGAGACACAGAGACACTGAGCGAGAGACAGAAAAACTGAGACACTGAGCGAGAAACACAGAGAGACACAGAGACACTGAGCGAGACACAGAGACACAGAGACACTGAGCGAGAGACAGAGAGACACTGAGCGAGAGACACAGAGACACTGAGCGAGACACAGAGAGACACAGAGACACAGAGACACTGAGCGAGACACAGAGACACAGAGACATTGAGCGAGAGACACAGAGACAAAGAGACACTGAGCGAGAGACACAGAGACACAGAGAGACACTGATCGAGAGACAGTGAGAGACAGAGAGACACTGAGCGAGAGACAGAGAGACACAGAGACACTGAGCGAGAGACACAGAGAGACAGAGACACTGAGCGAGAGACACAGAGACACAGAGACACTGAGCGAGAGACAGAGAGACACAGAGACAAAAGGACACTGAGCGAGAGACACAGAGACATTGAGACACTGAGCGGGAGACACAGAGACACAGAGACACTGAGCGAGAGACAGAGAAAGACACAAAGAGACACTGAGCGAGAGACACAGAGACACAGAGACACTGAGCGAGAGTCACAGAGACACAGAGACACTGAGTGAGAGACAGAGACACTGAGACACTGATCGAGAGACACAGAGACACAGAGACACAGAAAGAGAGACACAGAGAGACAGAGACACTGAGCGAGAGACTCAGAGACACAGAGACACTGAGCGAGGGACACAGACACACTGAGACAATGAGCGAGAGACAGAGACACTGAGCGAGAGACAGAGAGACAGAGACACTGAGCGAGAGACACGGAGAGACAGAGAGACTGAGCGAGAGACAGAGAGACACAGAGACACAGAGACACAGAGACACTGAGCGAGAGACACAGAGACACTTAGACACTGAGCGGGAGACACAGAGACACAGAGACACTGAGCGAGAGACAGAGAGAGACACAGAGAGACACTGAGCGAGAGTTAAAGAGACACAGAGACACTGAGCGAGAGTCACAGAGACACAGAGACACTGAGTGAGAGACAGAGACACTGAGACACTGAGACACTGAGCGAGAAACACAGAGAGACACAGAGACACTGAGCGAGACACAGAGACACAGAGACCCTGAGCGAGAGACAGAGAGACACTGAGCGAGAGACACAGAGACACTGAGCGAGAGACACAGAGACACAGAGACACTGAGCGAGAGTCACAGAGACACAGAGACACTGAGTGAGAGACAGAGACACTGAGACACTGAGACACTGAGCGAGAAACACAGAGAGACACAGAGACACTGAGCGAGACACAGAGACACAGAGACCCTGAGCGAGAGACAGAGAGACACTGAGCGAGAGAGACAGAGACACTGAGCGAGACACAGAGAGACACAGAGACACTGAGCGAGACACAGAGACACAGAGACATTGAGCGAGAGACACAGAGACAAAGAGACACTGAGCGAGACACAGAGACACAGAGACATTGAGCGAGAGACACAGAGACAAAGAGACACTGAGCGAGAGACACAGAGAGACAGAGAGACACTGATCGAGGGACAGTGAGAGACAGAGAGACACTGAGCGAGAGACAGAGAGACACAGACACACTGAGCGAGAGACACAGAGAGACAGAGAAACTGAGCGAGAGACACAGAGACACAGAGACACTGAGCGAGAGACAGAGAGACACAGAAACACAGAGACACAGAGACACTGAGCGAGAGACACAGAGACACTGAGACACTGAGCGGGAGACACAGAGACACAGAGACACTGAGCGAGAGACAGAGAGAGACACAGAGAGACACTGAGCGAGAGACACAGAGACACAGAGACACTGAGCGAGAGTCACAGAGACACAGAGACACTGAGTGAGAGACAGAGACACTGAGACACTGAGCGAGAGACACAGAGACACAGAGACACTGAAAGAGAGACACAGAGAGACAGAGACACTGAGCGAGAGACACAGACAAAGTGAGACACTGAGCGAGAGACACAGAGACACAGAGACACTGAGCGAGAGACACAGAGACACAGAGACACTAATTGAGAGACAGAGACACTGAGACACTGAGCGAGAGACACAGAGACACAGAGACACTGAAAGAGAGACACAGAGAGACAGAGACACTGAGCGAGAGACACAGACAAAGTGAGACACTGAGCGAGAGACACAGAGACACAGAGACACTGAGCGAGAGACACAGAGACACAGAGACACTGAGCGAGAGACACAGAGACACAGTGACACTGAGTGAGAGACAGAGACACTGAGACACTGAGCGAGAGACACAGAGACACAGAGACACTGAAAGAGAGACGCAGAGAGACAGAGACACTGAGCGAGAGACACAGACAAAGTGAGACACTGAGCGAGAGACGGAGACACTGAGCGAGAGACAGAGAGACAGAGACACTGAGCGAGAGACACAGAGAGACAGAGACACAGAGCATGAGACACAGAGATACTGAGCGAGAGACACAGAGAGACAGAGACACTGAGGCACTGAGCGAGAGACAGAGAGACACAGAGACACTGAGCGAGAGACACAGAGAGACACAGAGATACTGAGCGAGAGACGCAGAGACACAGAGACACAGAGACACTGAGCGAGACACAGAGAGACACAGAGACACTGAGCGAGAGGCACAGAGACAAAGAGACACTGAGCGAGAGACACAGAGACACAGAGACACTGAGCGAGAGACAGAGAGACACAGAGACACTGAGCGACACACAGAGACACAGAGACACTGAGCGAGAGACACAGAGACACTGAGCGAGACACAGAGAGACACAGAGACACAGAGACACTGAGCGAGAGACACAGAGACACTGAGACACTGAGCGAGAGACACAGAGACGCAGAGACACTGAGCGAGAGACACAGAGACACAGAGACACTGAGCGAGACACAGAGAGAGACAGAGACACTGAGCGAGAGACACAGAGACACAGAGACAATGAGCGAGAGAAACAGAGAGGCACAGAGACACTGAGCGAGAGACAGAGACACAGAGACACTGAGCGAGAGACAGAGAGACACAGAGACACTGAGCGAGAGACACAGAGACTCAGAGACACAGAGACACTGAGCGAGACACAGAGACACAGAGACACTGAGCGAGAGACACAGAGAGACACAGAGACCCTGAGCGAGACACAGAGACACAGAGACACTGAGCGAGAGACACAGAGAGACACAGAGACCCTGAGCGAGAGACAGAGAGACACTGAGACACTGAGCGAGAGACACAGAGACACTGAGCGAGAAACAGAGAGACACAGAGACACTGAGCGAGACACCGAGACACAGAGACACTGAGCGAGAGACACAGAGACAATGAGCGAAAGACACAGAGACACTGAGACACTGAGCGAGAGACAGAAAGACACAGAGACACTGAGCGAGAGCCACAGAGACACAGAGACACTGAGCGAGAGACACAGAGACACAGAGACACTGAGAGGGAGACACAGAGACACAGAGACACTGAGCGAGACACAGAGACATTGAGCGAGTGACACAGAGACACAGAGACACTGAGTGAGAAACAGAGAGAGACACAGAGACACTGAGCGAGACTCAGAGACACAGAGACTCTGAGCGAGAGACACAGAGACACAGAGACACTGAGTGATAGACACAGAGACACTGAGTGAGACACACAGAGACACAGAGAGACACAGAGACACTGAGACACTGAGCGAGAGACAGAGAGACACAGAGACACTGAGCGAGAGACACAGAGACACAGAGACACTGAGTGAGTGACAGAGAGAGACACAGAGACACTGAGCGAGACACAGAGACACAGAGACACTGAGCGAGTGACACAGAGACACAGAGACACTGAGCGAGACACAGACAGACACAGAGACAATGACCGAGAGACACAGAGACACAGAGACACTGAGCGTTGGACACAGAGACACAGAGACACTGAGCGAGAGACACAGAGACACAGAGACACTGAACGAGTCACAGAGAAACTGAGCGAGAGACACAGAGAAACAGAGACACTGAGCGAGACACTGAGACACTGAGCGAGAGACACAGAGACACAGAGACACTAAGCGAGAGACACAGAGACACAGAGACACAGAGCAAGAGACACAGAGAGACACAGAGACCCTGAGCGAGAGACAGAGAGACACTGAGACACTGAGCGAGAGACACAGAGACACTGAGCGAGAAACAGAGAGACACAGAGACACTGAGCGAGACACCGAGACACAGAGACACTGAGCGAGAGACACAGAGACAATGAGCGAGACACAGAGAGACACAGACACACTGAGACACTGAGCGAGAGACAGAGAGAGATTGAGCGAGACACAGATACACAGAGACAATGAGCGAGAGACAGAGAGACACAGAAACACTGAGCGAAAGACACAGAGACACTGAGCAAGAGACAGAGAGAAACAGAGACACTGAGCGAGAGACACAGAGACACAGAGACACTGAAAGAGAGACACAGAGAGACAGAGACACTGAGCGAGAGACTCAGAGACACAGAGACACTGAGCAAGAGACACAGAGAGACACAGAGACCCTGAGCGAGAGACAGAGAGACACTGAGACACTGAGCGAGAGACACAGAGACACTGAGCGAGAAACAGAGAGACACCGAGACACAGAGACACTGAGCGAGAGACACAGAGACAATGAGCGAGACACAGAGAGACACAGACACACTGAGACACTGAGCGAGAGACAGAGAGAGACTGAGCGAGACACAGATACACAGAGACAATGAGCGAGAGACAGAGAGACACAGAAACACTGAGCGAAAGACACAGAGACACTGAGCAAGAGACACAAAGACACAGAGATACTGAGCCGGAGACACAGAGAGACACAGAGACACTGAGCGAGAGACAGAGAGAGACACAGAGACACTGAGCGAGAGACACAGAGACACTGAGTGAGAGACAGAGAGAGACACAGGGTCACTGAGCGAGACACAGAGACACAGAGACAGTGAGCGAGAGACACAGAGACACAGAGACACTGAGCGAGAGTCACAGAGAGACAGAGACACAGAGCGAGAGACAGAGACACAGAGACACTGAGCGAATGACACAGAGACACAGAGACACTGAGCGTTGGACACAGAGACACAGAGACACTGAGCGAGAGACACTGAGAAACAGAGCGAGAGACACAGAGACACAGAGACACTGAACGAGACACAGAGAAACTGAGCGAGACACAGAGAGGCACAGAGACACAGAGCGAGACACAGAGACAGTGAGCGAGTGACACAGAGACACTGAGAGAGACACAGAGAGACACAGAGACACAGAGACACTGAGCGAGAGACACAGAGACACAGAGCCATTGAGCGAGAGACACAGAGAAACAGAGACACTGAGCGAGAGACAGAGAGACACAGAGACACTGAGCGAAAGACACAGAGACACTGAGACACTGAGCGAGAGACAGAAAGACACAGAGACACTGAGCGAGAGCCACAGAGACACAGAGACACTGAGCGAGAGACACAGAGACACAGAGACACTGAGAGGGAGACACAGAGACACAGAGACACTGAGCGAGACACAGAGACATTGAGCGAGTGACACAGAGACACAGAGACACTGAGTGAGAAACAGAGAGAGACACAGAGACACTGAGCGAGACTCAGAGACACAGAGACTCTGAGCGAGAGACACAGAGACACAGAGACACTGAGTGATAGACACAGAGACACTGAGTGAGACACACAGAGACACAGAGAGACACAGAGACACTGAGACACTGAGCGAGAGACAGAGAGACACAGAGACACTGAGCGAGAGACACAGAGACACAGAGACACTGAGTGAGTGACAGAGAGAGACACAGAGACACTGAGCGAGACACAGAGACACAGAGACACTGAGCGAGTGACACAGAGACACAGAGACACTGAGCGAGACACAGACAGACACAGAGACAATGACCGAGAGACACAGAGACACAGAGACACTGAGCGTTGGACACAGAGACACAGAGACACTGAGCGAGAGACACAGAGACACAGAGACACTGAACGAGTCACAGAGAAACTGAGCGAGAGACACAGAGAAACAGAGACACTGAGCGAGACACTGAGACACTGAGCGAGAGACACAGAGACACAGAGACACTAAGCGAGAGACACAGAGACACAGAGACACTGAGCAAGAGACACAGAGAGACACAGAGACCCTGAGCGAGAGACAGAGAGACACTGAGACACTGAGCGAGAGACACAGAGACACTGAGCGAGAAACAGAGAGACACAGAGACACTGAGCGAGACACCGAGACACAGAGACACTGAGCGAGAGACACAGAGACAATGAGCGAGACACAGAGAGACACAGACACACTGAGACACTGAGCGAGAGACAGAGAGAGACTGAGCGAGACACAGATACACAGAGACAATGAGCGAGAGACAGAGAGACACAGAAACACTGAGCGAAAGACACAGAGACACTGAGCAAGAGACAGAGAGACACAGAGACACTGAGCGAGAGACACAGAGACACAGAGACACTGAAAGAGAGACACAGAGAGACAGAGACACTGAGCGAGAGACTCAGAGACACAGAGACACTGAGCGAGAGACTCAGAGACACAGAGACACTGAGCGAGGGACACAGACACACTGAGACACTGAGCGAGAGACAGAGACACTGAGCGAGAGACAGAGAGACAGAGACACTGAGCGAGAGACACAGAGAGACAGAGAGACTGAGCTAGAGACACAGAGACACTGAGCGAGACACACAGAGACACTGAGACACTGAGCGAGAACAGAGAGACACAGAGACACTGAGCGAGACACAGAGACACAGAGACACTAAGCGAGAGACAAAGAGACACAGAGACACTGAGCGAGAGACAGAGAGACACAGAGAGACACTGAGACATTGAGCGAGAGACAGAGCCCCTGAGAAACTGAGCGAGACACAGAGACACTGAGCGAGAGACAGAGAGACAGAGACACTGAGCGAGAGACACAGAGACACAGAGACACTGAGCGAGAGACACAGAGACACAGAGACACTGAGCGAGAGACACAGAGACACAGAGACACAGAGACACTGAGCGAGAGACACAGAGACACTGAGACACTGAGCGGGAGACACAGAGACACAGAGACACTGAGCGAGAGACAGAGAGAGACACAGAGAGACACTGAGCGAGAGACACAGAGACACAGAGACACTGAGCGAGAGTCACAGAGACACAGAGACACTGAGTGAGAGACAGAGACACTGAGACACTGAGACACTGAGCGAGAAACACAGAGAGACACAGAGACACAGAGACACAGAGACACTGAGCGAGAGACACAGAGACACTGAGACACTGAGCGGGAGACACAGAGACACAGAGACACTGAGCGAGAGACAGAGAAAGACACAGAGAGACACTGAGCGAGAGACACAGAGACACAGAGACACTGAGCGAGAGTCACAGAGAGACAGAGACACTGAGCGGGAGACTCAGAGACACAGAGACACTGAGCGAGGGACACAGACACACTGAGACACTGAGCGAGAGACAGAGACACTGAGACACTGATCGAGAGACACAGAGACACAGAGACACTGAAAGATAGACACAGAGAGACAGAGACACTGAGCGAGAGACTCAGAGACACAGAGACACTGAGCGAGGGACACAGACACACTGAGACACTGAGCGAGAGACAGAGACCCTGAGCGAGAGACAGAGAGACAGAGACACTGAGCGAGAGACACGGAGAGACAGAGAGACTGAGCAAGAGACACAGAGACACAGAGACACTGAGCGAGACACACAGAGACACTGCGACACTGAGCGAGAGACAGAGAGACACAGAGACACTGAGCGAGACACAGAGACACAGAGACACTGAGCGAGACACAGAGAGAGACAGAGACACTGAGCGAGAGACACAGAGACACAGAGACACTGAGCTAGAGACACAGAGAGACACAGAGACACTGAGCGAGAGACAGAGAAACAGAGACACTGAGCGAGAGACAGAGAGACACAGAGACACTGAGCGAGAGAGAGAGAGACACAGAGACACTGAGCGAGAGATACAGAGACACAGAGACACTGAGCGAGAGACACAGAGAGACACAGAGACACCGAGCGAGAGACAGAGACACAGAGACACTGAGCGAGAGACAGAGAGACACAGAGACACTGAGCGAGAGACAAAGAGACAGAGAGAGACACTGAGACATTGAGCGAGAGACAGAGACCCTGAGAAACTGAGCCACTGAGCGAGAAACACAGAGAGACACAGAGACACTGAGCGAGACACAGAGACACAGAGACCCTGAGCGAGAGACAGAGAGACACTGAGCGAGAGACACAGAGACACTGAGCGAGACACAGAGAGACACAGAGACACAGAGACACTGAGCGAGACACAGAGACACAGAGACATTGAGCGAGAGACACAGAGACAAAGAGACACTGAGCGAGAGACACAGAGAGACAGAGAGACACTGATCGAGAGACAGTGAGAGACAGAGAGACACTGAGCAAGAGACAGAGAGACACAGAGACACTGAGCGAGAGACACAGAGAGACAGAAACACTGAGCGAGAGACACAGAGACACAGAGACACTGAGCGAGAGACAGAGAGACAGAGAGACACAGAGACACAGAGACACTGAGCAAGAGACACAGAGAGACAGAGACACTGAGCAGGAGACAGAGAGAGACACAGAGAGACACTGAGCGAGAGACACAGAGACACTGAGCGAGAGTCACAGAGACACAGAGACACTGAGTGAGAGACAGAGACACTGAGACACTGATCGAGAGACACAGAGACACAGAGACACTGAAAGAGAGACACAGAGAGACAGAGAGACTGAGCAAGAGACACAGAGACACTGAGCGAGACACACAGAGACACTGAGACACTGAGCGAGAGACAGAGAGACACAGAGACACTGAGCGAGACACAGAGACACAGAGACACTAAGCGAGAGACAAAGAGACACAGAGACACTGAGCGAGAGACAGAGAGACACAGAGAGACACTGAGACATTGAGCGAGAGACAGAGACCCTGAGAAACTGAGCGAGACACAGAGACACTGAGCGAGAGACAGAGAGACAGAGACACTGAGCGAGAGACACAGAGACACAGAGACACTGAGCGAGAGAAACAGAGACAGAGAGAAACTGAGCAAGAGACACAGAGACACAGAGAGACTGAGCGAGAGACACAGAGACACAGAGACACTGAGCGAGACACACAGAGACACTGAGACACTGAGCGAGAGACAGAGAGACACAGAGACACAGAGCGAGACACCGAGACACAGAGACACTGAGCGAGACACACAGAGAAACAGAGACACTGGCCGAGAGACAGAGAGACACAGACACTGAGCAAGAGACACAGAGACACAGAGACACTGAGCGAGAGACACAGAGAGAGAGACACTGAGCGGGAGACAGATAGAGACACAGAGACGCAGAGCGAGAGACACAGAGAAACTGAGACACTGAGCGAGAGACACAGAGACACTGAGTGAGAGACAGAGAGACAGAGACACTGAGCAGGAGACACAGAGAGGCACAGAGACAGAGAGAAACTGAGCAAGAGACACAGAGACACAGAGACACTGAGCAAGAGACACAGAGAGACAGAGACACTGAGCGAGAGACAGAGAGACACAGAGACACTGAGCGAAAGACACAGAGACACTGAGACACTGAGCGAGAGACCGAGAGACACAGAGACACTGAGCGAGAGCCACAGAGACACAGAGACACTGAGCGAGAGACACAGAGACACAGAGACACTGAGAGGGAGACACAGAGACACAGAGACACTGAGCGAGACACAGAGACATTGAGCGAGTGACACAGAGACACAGAGACACTGAGTGAGAGACAGAGAGAGACTCAGAGACACTGAGCGAGACTCAGAGACACAGAGACTCTGAGCGAGAGACACAGAGACACAGAGACACTGAGTGATAGACACAGAGACACTGAGTGAGACACACAGAGACACAGAGAGACACAGAGACACTGAGACACTGAGCGAGAGACACAGAGACACAGAGACACTGAGCGAGAGACACAGAGACACAGAGACACTGAGTGAGTGACAGAGAGAGACACAGAGACACTGAGCGAGACACAGAGACACAGAGACACTGAGCGAGTGACACAGAGACACAGAGACACTGAGCGAGACACAGACAGACACAGAGACAATGACCGAGAGACACAGAGACACAGAGACACTGAGCGTTGGACACAGAGACACAGAGACACTGAGCGAGAGACACAGAGACACAGAGACACTGAACGAGTCACAGAGAAACTGAGCGAGAGACACAGAGACACAGAGACACTGAGCGACACTGAGACACTGAGCGAGAGACACAGAGACACAGAGACACTAAGCGAGAGACACAGAGACACAGAGACACTGAGCGAGAGACACAGAGAGACACAGAGACCCTGAGCGAGAGAAAGAGAGAGACACTGAGACACTGAGCGAGAGACACAGAGACACTGAGCGAGAAACAGAGAGACACAGAGACACTGAGCGAGACACCGAGACACAGAGACACTGAGCGAGAGACACAGAGACAATGAGCGAGACACAGAGAGACACAGACACACTGAGACACTGAGCGAGAGACAGAGAGAGACTGAGCGAGACACAGAGACACAGAGACACTGAGCGAGAGACAGAGAGACACAGAGACACTGAGCGAGAGACACAGAGACACAGAGACACTGAAAGAGAGACACAGAGAGACAGAGACACTGAGCGAGAGACTCAGAGACACAGAGACACTGAGCGAGAGACTCAGAGACACAGAGACACTGAGCGAGGGACACAGACACACTGAGACACTGAGCGAGAGACAGAGACACTGAGCGAGAGACAGAGAGACAGAGACACTGAGCGAGAGACACAGAGAGACAGAGAGACTGAGCAAGAGACACAGAGACACTGAGCGAGACACACAGAGACACTGAGACACTGAGCGAGAGACAGAGAGACACAGAGACACTGAGCGAGACACAGAGACACAGAGACACTAAGCGAGAGACAAAGAGACACAGAGACACTGAGCGAGAGACAGAGAGACACAGAGAGACACTGAGACATTGAGCGAGAGACAGAGACCCTGAGAAACTGAGTGAGACACAGAGACACTGAGCGAGAGACAGAGAGACAGAGACACTGAGCGAGAGACACAGAGACACAGAGACACTGAGCGAGAGAAACAGAGACAGAGAGAAACTGAGCAAGAGACACAGAGACACAGAGACACAGAGACACTGAGCGAGAGACACAGAGAGACAGAGAAACTGAGCGAGAGACACAGAGACACAGAGACACTGAGCGAGAGACACAGAGACACAGAGACACAGAGACACTGAGCGAGAGACACAGAGACACTGAGACACTGAGCGGGAGACACAGAGACACAGAGACACTGAGCGAGAGACAGAGAGAGACACAGAGAGACACTGAGCGAGAGACACAGAGACACAGAGACACTGAGCGAGAGTCACAGAGACACAGAGACACTGAGTGAGAGACAGAGACACTGAGACACTGAGACACTGAGCGAGAAACACAGAGAGACACAGAGACACAGAGACACAGAGACACTGAGCGTGAGACACAGAGACACTGAGACACTGAGCGGGAGACACAGAGACACAGAGACACTGATCGAGAGACAGAGAAAGACACAGAGAGCCACTGAGCGAGAGACACAGAGACACAGAGACACTGAGCGAGAGTCACAGAGACACAGAGACACTGAGTGAGAGACAGAGACACTGAGACACTGATCGAGAGACACAGAGACACAGAGACACTGAAAGAGAGACACAGAGAGACAGAGACACTGAGCGAGAGACTCAGAGACACAGAGACACTGAGCGAGGGACACAGACACACTGAGACACTGAGCGAGAGACAGAGACACTGAGCGAGAGACAGAGAGACAGAGACACTGAGCGAGAGACACGGAGAGACAGAGAGACTGAGCAAGAGACACAGAGACACAGAGACACTGAGCGAGACACACAGAGACACTGAGACACTGAGCGAGAGACAGAGAGACACAGAGACACTGAGCGAGACACAGAGGTCAGAGACACTGAGCGAGAGACAGAGAGAGACAGAGACACTGAGCGAGAGACACAGAGACACAGAGACACTGAGCGAGAGAGAGAGAGACACAGAAACACTGAGCGAGAGATACAGAGACACAGAAACACTGAGCGAGAGACACAGAGAGACACAGAGACACTGAGGGAGAGACAGAGACACAGAGACACTGAGCGAGAGACAGAGAGACACAGAGACACTGAGCGAGAGACAAAGAGACAGAGAGAGACACTGAGACATTGAGCGCGAGACAGAGACCCTGAGAAACTGAGCGAGACACAGAGACACTGAGACACTGAGACACTGAGCGAGAAACACAGAGAGACACAGAGACACTGAGCGAGACACAGAGACACAGAGACCCTGAGCGAGAGACAGAGAGACACTGAGCGAGAGACACAGAGACACTGAGCGAGACACAGAGAGACACAGAGACACAGAGACACTGAGCGAGACACAGAGACACAGAGACATTGAGCGAGAGACACAGAGACAAAGAGACACTGAGCGAGAGACACAGAGAGACAGAGAGACACTGATCGAGAGACAGTGAGAGACAGAGAGACACTGAGCGAGAGACAGAGAGACATGGAGACACTGAGCGAGAGACACAGAGAGACAGAGACACTGAGCGAGAGACACAGAGACACAGAGACACTGAGCGAGAGACAGAGAGACACAGAGACACAGAGACACAGAGACACTGAGCGAGAGACACAGAGAGACAGAGACACTGAGCGGGAGACAGAGAGAGACACAGAGAGACACTGAGCGAGAGACACAGAGACACAGAGACACTGAGCGAGAGTCACAGAGACACAGAGACACTGAGTGAGAGACAGAGACACTGAGACACTGAGCGAGAGACACAGAGACACAGAGACACTGAAAGAGAGACACAGAGAGACAGAGACACTGAGCGAGAGACTCAGAGACACAGAGACACTGAGCGAGGGACACAGACACACTGAGACACTGAGCGAGAGACAGAGACACTGAGCGAGAGACAGAGAGACAGAGACACTGAGCGAGAGACACGGAGAGACAGAGAGACTGAGCAAGAGACACAGAGACACTGTGCGAGACACACAGAGACACTGAGACACTGAGCGAGAGACAGAGAGACACAGAGACACTGAGCGAGACACAGAGACACTAAGCGAGAGACAAAGAGACACAGAGACACTGAGCGAGAGACAGAGAGACACAGAGAGACACTGAGACATTGAGCGAGAGACAGAGACCCTGAGAAACTGAGCGAGACACAGAGACACTGAGCGAGAGACAGAGAGACAGAGACACTGAGCGAGAGACACAGAGACACAGAGACACTGAGCGAGAGAAACAGAGACAGAGAGAAACTGAGCTAGAGACACAGAGACACAGAGAGACTGAGCGAGAGACACAGAGACACAGAGACACTGAGCGAGACACACAGAGACACTGAGACACTGAGCGAGAGACAGAGAGACACAGAGACACAGAGCGAGACACAGAGACACAGAGACACTGAGCGAGACACACAGAGAAACAGAGACACTGGCCGAGAGACAGAGAGACACAGACACTGAGCAAGAGACACAGAGACACAGAGACACTGAGCGAGAGACAGAGAGACACAGAGACACTGAGCGAGAGATACAGAGACACAGAGACACTGAGCGAGAGACACAGAGAGAGAGACACTGAGCGGGAGACAGAGAGAGACACAGAGACACAGAGCGAGAGACACAGAGAAACTGAGACACTGAGCGAGAGACACAGAGACACTGAGTGAGAGACAGAGAGACAGAGACACTGAGCAGGAGACACAGAGAGGCACAGAGACAGAGAGAAACTGAGCAAGAGACACAGAGACACAGAGACACTGAGCAAGAGACACAGAGAGACAGAGACACTGAGCGAGAGACACAGAGACACTGAGCGAGAGACACAGAGACACAGGGACACTGAGCGAGAGACACAGAGACACAGAAAAACTGAGCGAGAGACACCGAGACACAGAGCGAGAGACACAGAGACAGTCAGACACTGAGCGAGAGACACAGAGACACAGATACATAGAGACACTGAGCGAGATACTGAGACACAGAGACTCTGAGCAAGACACAGAGAGACACTGAGACACAGAGAGACTGATAGACACAGAGACACAGAGACACTGAGCGAGAGTCACAGAGAAACAGAGACACTGAGCGAGAGACACAGAGAGACACAGAGACACTGAGCGAGAGACACAGAGACACAGAGACACTGAGCGAGTGACACAGAGACATAGAGACACTGAGCGAGACACAGAGACACAGAGACACAGAGACACTGAGCAAGACACAGAGAGACACTGAGACACGGAGAGACTGAGTGATAGACAAAGAGACACAGAGACACTGTTCGAGAGACACAGAGACACAGAGACGCTGAGCGAGAGACACAGAGACAAAGAGACACTGAGCGAGAGACACAGAGAGACAGAGACACTGAGCGAGAGACACAGAGAGACACAGAGACACTGAGAGAGACACAGAGACACTGAGCGAGAGACACAGAGACACAGAGACACTGAGCGAGAGACACAGAGAGACAGAGACACTGAGCGAGAGACACAGAGAGACACAGAGACACTGAGAGAGACACAGAGACACAGAGACACTGAGCGAGAGACACAGAGAGACAGAGACACTGAGCGAGAGACACAGAGACACTGAGCGAGAGACACAGAGACACAGGGACACTGAGCGAGAGACACAGAGACACAGAAACACTGAGCGAGAGACACAGAGACACTGAGCGAGAGACACAGAGACAGTCAGACACTGAGCGAGAGACACAGAGACACAGAGACACTGAGCGAGAGACACAGAGAGACAGAGACACTGAGCGAGAGACACAGAGACGCTGAGCGAGAGAAACAGAGACACTGAGACACTGAGCGAGAGACACAGAGACACAGAGATACTGAGCCGGAGACACTGAGAGACACAGAGACACTGAGCGAGAGACAGAGAGAGACACAGAGACACTGAGCGAGAGATAGAGAGACACAGAGACACTGAGCGAGAGACACAGAGACACTGAGTGAGAGACAGAGAGAGACACAGAGTCACTGAGCGAGACACAGAGACACAGAGACAGTGAGCGAGAGACACAGATACACAGAGACACTGAGCGAGAGTCACAGAGAGACAGAGACACAGAGCGAGAGACAGAGACACAGAGACACTGAGCGAGAGACACAGAGACACAGAGGCATTGAGCGAGAGACACAGAGAAACAGAGACACTGAGCGAGAGACAGAGAGACACAGAGACACTGAGCGAAAGACACAGAGACACAGAGACACTGAGCGAGAGACAGAGAGACACAGAGACACTGAGCGAGAGCCACAGAGACACAGAGACACTGAGGGAGAGACACAGAGACACAGAGACACTGAGAGGGAGACACAGAGACACAGAGACACTGAGCGAGACACAGAGACATTGAGCGAGTGACACAGAGACACAGAGACACTGAGTGAGAGACAGAGAGAGACACAGAGACACTGAGCGAGACTCAGAGACACAGAGACTCTGAGCGAGAGACACAGAGACACAGAGACACTGAGTGATAGACACAGAGACACTGACTGAGACACACAGAGACACAGAGAGACACAGAGACACTGAGACACTGAGCGAGAGACAGAGAGACACAGAGACACTGAGTGAGACACACAGAGACACAGAGAGACACAGAGACACTGAGACACTGAGCGAGAGACAGAGAGACACAGAGACACTGAGCGAGAGACACAGAGACACAGAGACACTGAGTGAGTGACAGAGAGAGACACAGAGACACTGAGCGAGACACAGAGACACTGAGCGAGTGACACAGAGACACAGAGACACTGAGCGAGACACAGACAGACACAGAGACAATGACCGAGAGACACAGAGACACAGAGACACTGAGCGTTGGACACAGAGACACAGAGACACTGAGCGAGAGACACAGAGACACAGAGACACTGAACGAGTCACAGAGAAACTGAGCGAGAGACACAGAGACACAGAGACACTGAGCGAGACACTGAGACACTGAGCGAGAGACACAGAGACACAGAGACACTAAGCGAGAGACACAGAGACACAGAGACACTGAGCGAGAGACACAGAGAGACACAGAGACCCTGAGCGAGAGACAGAGAGAGACACTGAGACACTGAGCGAGAGACACAGAGACACTGAGCGAGAAACAGAGAGACACAGAGACACTGAGCGAGAGACACAGAGACACTGAGACACTGAGCGAGACACAGAGACACAGAGACACTGAGCGAGAGACACAGAGACACAGAGCCACTGAGCGAGAGACACAGAGACACGGAGACACTGAGCGAGAGACAGAGAGACACAGTGACACTGAGCGAGAGACAGAGAGACACAGAGACACTGAGCGAGAGACAGAGATACACTGAGACACAGAGACACAGAGTGATAGACACAGAGACATAGAGACACTGAACGAGAGACACGAGTCACAGAGACACTGTTCAATTGACACAGAGACACAGAGAGACTGAGCGAGAGACAGAGCGATACAGAGACACAGAGACACTCAGTGAGAGACAGAGAGACACAGAGACACAGCGACACAGAGACACAGAGACACTGAGCGAGAGACACAGAGACACAGAGACATAGAGACACTGAGCGAGACACAGAGACACAGAGACACTGAGCAAGACACAGAGAGACACTGAGACACAGAGAGACTGAGTGATAGACACAGAGACACAGAGACACTGAACGAGAGACACGAGTCACAGAGACACTGTTCGATTGACACAGAGACACAGAGAGACTGAGCGAGAGACAGAGCGATACAGAGACACAGAGACACTCAGTGAGAGACAGAGAGACACAGAGACACTGAGACACAGAGACACTGAGCGAGACACAGAGACACAGAGACACAGAGCGAGAGACAGAGACACAGAGACACTGAGACACAGAGACACAGAGACACTGAGCGAGACGCAGAGACACAGAGTCACTGAGCAAGACACAGAGAGACACTGAGACACAGAGAGACTGAGTGATAGACACA
Organism: Squalus acanthias; assembly: GCA_030390025.1. Lineage (NCBI taxonomy): Eukaryota > Metazoa > Chordata > Chondrichthyes > Squaliformes > Squalidae > Squalus > Squalus acanthias. The sequence goes on along the minus strand of JASTWF010000538.1, from coordinate 24,039 downwards.
GAGACACAGAGACACTGAGCGAGAGACACAGAGACACTGAGCGAGAGACACAGAGACACAGAGGGACTGAGCAAGAGACACAGAGACACAGAGACACTGAGCGAGAGACAGAGACACAGAGACACTGAGCGAGATACACACAGACACAGAGACACTGAGCGAGAGACACAGAGAGACACAGAGACACTGAGCGAGAGTCACAGAGACACAGATACACAGAGCGAGACACAGAGACACAGAGACACTGAGCGAGATACAGAGAGACACAGAGGCACTGAGCGAGAGACAGAGAGACACAGAGACACTGAGCGAGAGATACAGATACACTGAGCGAGACAAAGAGACACAGAGAGACTGAGCGAGAGACAGAGAGAAACAGAGACACTGAGCGAGAGACAGAGAGACACAGAGACACTGAGCGAGAGACACAGAGTCACAGAGACACTGAGCGAGAGACACAGAGACACTGAGACACTGAGCGAGAGACACAGAGACACTGAGCGAGACACAGAGACACAGAGACACTGAGCAAGAGACAGAGAGACACAGAGACACTGAGCGAGAGACAGAGAGACACAGAGACACTGAGCTAGAGACACAGAGAGACACAGAGACACTGAGAGAGAGAGACTTAGAGAGACACGGAGACACTGAGCAAGAGACAGAGAGAGACACAGAGACACAGAGACATTGAGAGAGAGAGACTGAGAGAGACACAGAGACACGGAGCAAGAGACAGAGAGAGACACAGAGACACTGAGCGAGAGACAGAGAGAGACAGAGAGACATGAACGAGACACAGAGACACAGAGACATTGAGAGAGAGACTGAGAGAGACACAGAGTCACTGACCGAGAGACTGAGAGAGACACAGAGACACTGAGTGAGAGACAGAGAGACACAGAGACACTGAGCGAGAGACAGAGAGAGACACAGAGACATTGAGCGAGAAACAGAGAGACACAGAGACACTGAGCATTAGACAGAGAGACACAGAGATATGGAGCGAGAGACTTAAAGAGACACTGAGTGAGAAACAGAGAGACACAGAGTGAGAAACAGAGAGACACAGAGACACTGAGCGAGAGACAGAGACACAGAGAGACTTGAATGAGAGCCAGAGAGAGACACAGAGACACTGAGCGAGAGACACAGAGACACAGAGGCATTGAGCGAGAGACACAGAGAAACAGAGACACTGAGCGAGAGACAGAGAGACACAGAGACACTGAGCGAAAGACACAGAGACACTGAGACACTGAGCGAGAGACAGAGAGACACAGAGACACTGAGCGAGAGCCACAGAGACACAGAGACACTGAGCGAGAGACACAGAGACACAGAGACACTGAGAGGGAGACACAGAGACACAGAGACACTGAGCGAGACACAGAGACATTGAGCGAGTGACACAGAGACACAGAGACACTGAGTGAGAGACAGAGAGAGACACAGAGACACTGAGCGAGACTCAGAGACACAGAGACTCTGAGCGAGAGACACAGAGACACAGAGACACTGAGTGATAGACACAGAGACACTGAGTGAGACACACAGAGACACAGAGAGACACAGAGACACTGAGACACTGAGCGAGAGACAGAGAGACACAGAGACACTGAGCGAGAGACACAGAGACACAGAGACACTGAGTGAGTGACAGAGAGAGACACAGAGACACTGAGCGAGACACAGAGACACAGAGACACTGAGCGAGTGACACAGAGACACAGAGACACTGAGCGAGACACAGACAGACACAGAGACAATGACCGAGAGACACAGAGACACAGAGACACTGAGCGAGAGACAGAGAGAGACACAGAGACACTGAGCGAGAGACACAGAGACACAGAGACACTGAACGAGTCACAGAGAAACTGAGCGAGAGACACAGAGACACAGAGACACTGAGCGAGACACTGAGACACTGAGCGAGAGACACAGAGACACTAAGCGAGAGACACAGAGACACAGAGACACTGAGCGAGAGACACAGAGAGACACAGAGACCCTGAGCGAGAGACAGAGAGAGACACTGAGACACTGAGCGAGAGACACAGAGACACTGAGCGAGAAACAGAGAGACACAGAGACACTGAGCGAGAGACACAGAGACACTGAGACACTGAGCGAGACACAGAGACACAGAGACACTGAGCGAGAGACACAGAGACACAGAGCCACTGAGCGAGAGACACAGAGACACGGAGACACTGAGCGAGAGACAGAGAGACACAGTGACACTGAGCGAGAGACAGAGAGACACAGAGACACTGAGCGAGAGACAGAGATACACTGAGACACAGAGACACAGAGTGATAGACACAGAGACACAGAGACACTGAACGAGAGACACGAGTCACAGAGACACTGTTCGATTGACACAGAGACACAGAGAGACTGAGCGAGAGACAGAGCGATACAGAGACACAGAGACACTCAGTGAGAGACAGAGAGACACAGAGACACAGCGACACAGAGACACAGAGACACTGAGCGAGAGACACAGAGACACAGAGACATAGAGACACTGAGCGAGACACAGAGACACAGAGACACTGAGCAAGACACAGAGAGACACTGAGACACAGAGAGACTGAGTGATAGACACAGAGACACAGAGACACTGAACGAGAGACACGAGTCACAGAGACACTGTTCGATTGACACAGAGACACAGAGAGACTGAGCGAGAGACAGAGCGATACAGAGACACAGAGACACTCAGTGAGAGACAGAGAGACACAGAGACACTGAGACACAGAGACACAGAGACACTGAGCGAGACACAGAGACACAGAGACACAGAGCGAGAGACAGAGACACAGAGACACTGAGACACAGAGACACAGAGACACTGAGCGAGACGCAGAGACACAGAGTCACTGAGCAAGACACAGAGAGACACTGAGACACAGAGAGACTGAGTGATAGACACAGAGACACAGAGACACTGAGCGAGAGACACAGAGACACTGAGCGAGAGACACAGAGACACAGAGGGACTGAGCAAGAGACACAGAGACACAGAGACACTGAGCGAGAGACAGAGACACAGAGACACTGAGCGAGATACACACAGACACAGAGACACTGAGCGAGAGACACAGAGAGACACAGAGACACTGAGCGAGAGTCACAGAGACACAGATACACAGAGCGAGACACAGAGACACAGAGACACTGAGCGAGATACAGAGAGACACAGAGGCACTGAGCGAGAGACAGAGAGACACAGAGACACTGAGCGAGAGATACAGATACACTGAGCGAGACAAAGAGACACAGAGAGACTGAGCGAGAGACAGAGAGAAACAGAGACACTGAGCGAGAGACAGAGAGACACAGAGACACTGAGCGAGAGACACAGAGTCACAGAGACACTGAGCGAGAGACACAGAGACACTGAGACACTGAGCGAGAGACACAGAGACACTGAGCGAGACACAGAGACACAGAGACACTGAGCAAGAGACAGAGAGACACAGAGACACTGAGCGAGAGACAGAGAGACACAGAGACACTGAGCTAGAGACACAGAGAGACACAGAGACACTGAGAGAGAGAGACTGAGAGAGACACGGAGACACTGAGCAAGAGACAGAGAGAGACACAGAGACACAGAGACATTGAGAGAGAGAGACTGAGAGAGACACAGAGACACGGAGCAAGAGACAGAGAGAGACACAGAGACACTGAGCGAGAGACAGAGAGAGACAGAGAGACATGAACGAGACACAGAGACACAGAGACATTGAGAGAGAGACTGAGAGAGACACAGAGACACTGACCGAGAGACTGAGAGAGACACAGAGACACTGAGTGAGAGACAGAGAGACACAGAGACACTGAGCGAGAGACAGAGAGAGACACAGAGACATTGAGCGAGAAACAGAGAGACACAGAGACACTGAGCATTAGACAGAGAGACACAGAGATATGGAGCGAGAGACTTAAAGAGACACTGAGTGAGAAACAGAGAGACACAGAGTGAGAAACAGAGAGACACAGAGACACTGAGCGAGAGACAGAGACACAGAGAGACTTGAATGAGAGCCAGAGAGAGACACAGAGACAATGATCGAGAGACACAGAGAGACAGAGACACTGAGCGAGAGACACAGAGAAACAGAGACACTGAGCGAGAGACACAGAGTGACTCAGAGGAATTGAGCGAGAGACACAGCGTGACTCAGAGACACTGAGCGAGAGACACAGCGTGACTCAGAGACACTGAACGAGAGAATCAGAGACACTGAATGTGCGAAGGTTTGTGAAACACAAATAGTCACTGAGCGAGAGACTCTTCCAATAGTTCTCTATCTCACGTTTCATCTCTCGCTCTTTTTTTTCCTTGCAGCATCTGTCACTCTTGCAAACACAACCAAATCCCGTGGGAGCGAACCAGGTGATTCTGCAGATCAATCTCATTGTTCTCTATATTGTGAAAACACACCTTCACACATCAAGATCACATATCAGGTGTCAATCCATTCTCTGAACCTGTGTGTACCACTGATCCACTCTCTCTCTCTCTCTGTCTCAGTGTGTATCTGTGATTCTCTCTCTCTCTGTCTCAGTGTGTATCTGTGATTCTCTCTCTCTCTGTCTCAGTGTGTATCTGTGATTCTCTCTCTCTGTCTCAGTGTGTATCTGTGATTCTCTCTCTCTCTGTCTCAGTGTGTATCTGTGATTCTCTCTCTCTGTCTCAGTGTGTATCTGTGATTCTCTCTCTCTGTCTCAGTGTGTATCTGTGATTCTCTCTCTCTCTGTCTCAGTGTGTATCTGTGATTCTCTCTCTCTCTGTCTCAGTGTGTATCTGTGATTCTCTCTCTCTCTGTCTCAGTGTGTATCTGTGATTCTCTCTCTCTCTGTCTCAGTGTGTATCTGTGATTCTCTCTCTCTCTGTCTCAGTGTGTATCTGTGATTCTCTCTCTCTGTCTCAGTGTGTATCTGTGATTCTCTCTCTGTCTCAGTGTGTATCTGTGATTCTCTCTCTCTCTGTCTCAGTGTGTATCTGTGATTCTCTCTCTGTCTCAGTGTGTATCTGTGATTCTCTCTCTCTCTGTCTCAGTGTGTATCTGTGATTCTCTCTCTCTCTGTCTCAGTGTGTATCTGTGATTCTCTCTCTCTCTCTGTCTCAGTGTGTATCTGTGATTCTCTCTCTCTGTCTCAGTGTGTATCTGTGATTCTCTCTCTCTCTGTCTCAGTGTGTATCTGTGATTCTCTCTCTCTGTCTCAGTGTGTATCTGTGATTCTCTCTCTCTCTCTGTCTCAGTGTGTATCTGTGATTCTCTCTCTCTCTGTCTCAGTGTGTATCTGTGATTCTCTCTCTCTCTGTCTCAGTGTGTATCTGTGATTCTCTCTCTCTCTGTCTCAGTGTGTATCTGTGATTCTCTCTCTCTGTCTCAGTGTGTATCTGTGATTCTCTCTCTCTCTGTCTCAGTGTGTATCTGTGATTCTCTCTCTCTCTGTCTCAGTGTGTATCTGTGATTCTCTCTCTCTCTGTCTCAGTGTGTATCTGTGATTCTCTCTCTCTCTGTCTCAGTGTGTATCTGTGATTCTCTCTCTCCTCTGTCTCAGTGTGTATCTGTGATTCTCCTCTCTCTCTGTCTCAGTGTGTATCTGTGATTCTCCTCTCTCTCTGTCTCAGTGTGTATCTGTGATTCTCTCTCTGTCTCAGTGTGTATCTGTGATTCTCTCTCTCTGTCTCAGTGAATCTGTGATTCTCTCTCTCTCTCTGTCTCAGTGTGTATCTGTGATTCTCTCTCTCTCTGTCTCAGTGTGTATCTGTGATTCTCTCTCTCTCTCTGTCTCTGTGTATCTGTGATTCTCTCTCTCTCTGTCTCAGTGTGTATCTGTGATTCTCTCTCTCTCTGTCTCAGTGTGTATCTGTGATTCTCTCTCTCTGTCTCAGTGTGTATCTGTGATTCTCTCTCTCTCTGTCTCAGTGTGTATCTGTGATTCTCTCTCTCTCTCTGTCTCAGTGTGTATCTGTGATTCTCTCTCTCTCTGTCTCAGTGTGTATCTGTGATTCTCTCTCTCTCTGTCTCAGTGTGTATCTGTGATTCTCTCTCTCTCTGTCTCAGTGTGTATCTGTGATTATCTCTCTCTCTCTGTCTCAGTGTGTATCTGTGATTCTCTCTCTCTGTCTCAGTGTGTATCTGTGATTCTCTCTCTCTCTGTCTCAGTGTGTATCTGTGATTCTCTCTCTCTCTCTGTCTCAGTGTGTATCTGTGATTCTCTCTCTCTCTGTCTCAGTGTGTATCTGTGATTCTCTCTCTCTCTGTCTCAGTGTGTATCTGTGATTCTCTCTCTCTCTCTGTCTCAGTGTGTATCTGTGATTCTCTCTCTCTCTGTCTCAGTGTGTATCTGTGATTATCTCTCTCTCTCTGTCTCAGTGTGTATCTGTGATTCTCTCTCTCTCTGTCTCAGTGTGTATCTGTGATTCTCTCTCTCTCTGTCTCAGTGTGTATCTGTGATTCTCTCTCTCTCACTGTCTCAGTGTGTATCTGTGATTCTCTCTCTCTCTGTCTCAGTGTGTATCTGTGATTCTCTCTCTCTCTCTGTCTCAGTGTGTATCTGTGATTCTCTCTCTCTCTCTGTCTCAGTGTGTATCTGTGATTCTCTCTCTCCGTCTCAGTGTGTATCTGTGATTCTCTCTCACTGTCTCAGATGTATCTGTGATTCTCTCTCTCTGTCTCATTGTGTATCTGTGATTCTCTCTCTCTCCTGTCTCAAGTGTGTAATCTGTGATTCTCTCTCTCCTCCCTGTCTCCAGTGAGTATCTGTGATCTCTCTCTCTCTGTCTCAGTGTGTATCTGTGATTCTCTCTCTCTGTCTCAGTGTGATCTGTGATTCTCTCTCTCTCTGTCTCAGTGTGTATCTGTGATTCTCTCTCTCTGTCTCAGTGTGTATCTGTGATTCTCTCTCTCTGTCTCAGTGTGTATCTGTGATTCTCTCTCTCTCTGTCTCAGTGTGTATCTGTGATTCTCTCTCTCTCTGTCTCCAGTGTGTATCTGTGATTCTCTCTCTCTCTGTCTCAGTGTGTATCTGTGATTCTCCTCTCTCTCTGTCTCAGTGTGTATCTGTGATTCTCTCTCCTCTGTCTCAGATGATCTCTCTCCCTGTCTCAGTGTGTATCTGTGATTCTTCTCTCTCTCTGTCTCAGTGTGTATCTGTTATTTCTCTCTCTCTGTCTCAGTGTGTATCTGTGATTCTCTCTCCTCTGTCTCAGTGTGTATCTGTGATTCTCTCTCTCTCTGTCTCAGTGTGTATCTGTGATTCTCTCTCTCTGTCTCAGTGTGTATCTGTGATTCTCTCTCTCTGTCTCAGTGTGTATCTGTGATTCTCTCTCTCTGTCTCAGTGTGTATCTGTGATTCTCTCTCTCTGTCTCAGTGTGTATCTGTGATTCTCTCTCTCTGTCTCAGTGTGTATCTGTGATTCTCTCTCTCTGTCTCAGTGTGTATCTGTGATTCTCTCTCTCTCTGTCTCAGTGTGTATCTGTGATTCTCTCTCTCTCTGTCTCAGTGTTTATCTGTGATTCTCTCCCTGTCTCAGTGTGTATCTGTGATTCTCTCTCTCTCTGTCTCAGTGTGTATCTGTGATTCTCTCTCTCTCTGTCTCAGTGTGTATCTGTGATTCTCTCTCTCTGTGTCTCAGTGTGAATCTGTGATTCTCTCTGTCTCAGTGTGTATCTGTGATTCTCTCTCTCTCTGTCTCAGTGTGTATCTGTGATTCTCTCTCTCTCTCTGTCTCTGTGTATCTGTGATTCTCTCTCTCTCTGTCTCAGTGTGTATCTGTGATCTTCTCTCTCGTCAGGTTCTGTCTCAGTGTGTATCTGTGATTCTCTCTCTCTGTCTCAGTGTGTATCTGTGATTCTCTCTCTCTCTGTCTCAGTGTGTATCTGTGATTCTCTCTCTCTCTGTCTCAGTGTGTATCTGTGATTCTCTCTCTCTGTCTCAGTGTGTATCTGTGATTCTCTCTCTGTCTCAGTGTGTATCTGTGATTCTCTCTCTCTGTCTCAGTGTGTATCTGTGATTCTCTCTCTCTCTGTCTCAGTGTGTATCTGTGATTCTCTCTCTCTCTGTCTCAGTGTGTATCTGTGATTCTCTCTCTCTCTGTCTCAGTGTGTATCTGTGATTCTCTCTCTCTCTGTCTCAGTGTGTATCTGTGATTCTCTCTCTCTCTGTCTCAGTGTGTATCTGTGATTCTCTCTCTCTCTGTCTCAGTGTGTATCTGTGATTCTCTCTCTCTGTCTCAGTGTGTATCTGTGATTCTCTCTCTCTCTGTCTCAGTGTGTATCTGTGATTCTCTCTCTCTCTGTCTCAGTGTGTATCTGTGATTCTCTCTCTCTCTCTGTCTCAGTGTGTATCTGTGATTCTCTCTCTCTCTGTCTCAGTGTGTATCTGTGATTCTCTCTCTCTCTGTCTCAGTGTGTATCTGTGATTCTCTCTCTCTCTGTCTCAGTGTGTATCTGTGATTCTCTCTCTCTGTCTCAGTGTGTATCTGTGATCTCTCTCTCTCTCTGTCTCAGTGTGTATCTGTGATTCTCTCTCTCTCTCTGTCTCAGTGTGTATCTGTGATTCTCTCTCTCTCTGTCTCAGTGTGTATCTGTGATTCTCTCTCTCTCTGTCTCAGTGTGTATCTGTGATTCTCTCTCTCTCTGTCTCAGTGTGTATCTGTGATTCTCTCTCTCTCTGTCTCAGTGTGTATCTGTGATTCTCTCTCTCTGTCTCAGTGTGTATCTGTGATCTCTCTCTCTCTGTCTCAGTGTGTATCTGTGATTCTCTCTCTCTCTGTCTCAGTGTGTATCTGTGATTCTCTCTCTCTGTCTCAGTGTGTATCTGTGATTCTCTCTCTCTGTCTCAGTGTGTATCTGTGATTCTCTCTCTCTCTGTCTCAGTGTGTATCTGTGATTCTCTCTCTCTCTCTCTGTCTCAGTGTGTATCTGTGATCTCTCTCTCTCTCTGTCTCAGTGTGTATCTGTGATTCTCTCTCTCTGTCTCAGTGTGTATCTGTGATTCTCTCTCTCTGTCTCAGTGTGTATCTGTGATTCTCTCTCTCTCTGTCTCAGTGTGTATCTGTGATTCTCTCTCTCTGTCTCAGTGTGTATCTGTGATTCTCTCTCTCTGTCTCAGTGTGTATCTGTGATTCTCTCTCTCTGTCTCAGTGTGTATCTGTGATTCTCTCTCTCTGTCTCAGTGTGTATCTGTGATTCTCTCTCTCTGTCTCAGTGTGTATCTGTGATTCTCTCTCTCTGTCTCAGTGTGTATCTGTGATTCTCTCTCTCTCTGTCTCAGTGTGTATCTGTGATTCTCTCTCTCTCTGTCTCAGTGTGTATCTGTGATTCTCTCTCTGTCTCAGTGTGTATCTGTGATTCTCTCTCTCTCTGTCTCAGTGTGTATCTGTGATTCTCTCTCTCTCTGTCTCAGTGTGTATCTGTGATTCTCTCTCTCTGTCTCAGTGTGTATCTGTGATTCTCTCTCTCTGTCTCAGTGTGTATCTGTGATTCTCTCTCTCTCTCTGTCTCAGTGTGTATCTGTGATTCTCTCTCTCTAAATGTCTCAGTGTGTATCTGTGATTCTCTCTCTCTGTCTCAGTGTGTATCTGTGATTCTCTCTCTCTGTCTCAGTGTGTATCTGTGATTCTCTCTCTCTCTGTCTCAGTGTGTATCTGTGATTCTCTCTCTCTGTCTCAGTGTGTATCTGTGATTCTCTCTCTCTCTGTCTCAGTGTGTATCTGTGATTCTCTCTCTCTCTGTCTCAGTGTGTATCTGTGATTCTCTCTCTCTGTCTCAGTGTGTATCTGTGATTCTCTCTCTCTCTCTGTCTCAGTGTGTATCTGTGATTCTCTCTCTCTGTCTCAGTGTGTATCTGTGATTCTCTCTCTCTCTGTCTCAGTGTGTATCTGTGATTCTCTCTCTCTCTGTCTCAGTGTGTATCTGTGATTCTCTCTCTCTGTCTCAGTGTGTATCTGTGATTCCTCTCTCTCTCTGTCTCAGTGTGTATCTGTGATTCTCTCTCTCTCTGTCTCAGTGTGTAACTGTGATTCTCTCTCTCTCTGTCTCAGTTTGTATCTGTGATTCTCTCTCTCTCTCGGTCTCAGTGTGTATCTGTGATTCTCTCTCTCTGTCTCAGTGTGTATCTGTGATTCTCTCTCTTGTCTCAGTGTGTATCTGTGATTCTCTCTCTCTCTGTCTCAGTGTGTATCTGTGATTCTCTCTCTCTCTGTCTCAGTGTGTATCTGTGATTCTCTCTCTCTCTGTCTCAGTGTGTATCTGTGATTCTCTCTCTCTCTGTCTCAGTGTGTATCTGTGATTCTCTCTCTCTGTCTCAGTGTGTATCTGTGATTCTCTCTCTCTGTCTCAGTGTGTATCTGTGATTCTCTCTCTCTGTCTCAGTGTGTATCTGTGATTCTCTCTCTCTGTCTCAGTGTGTATCTGTGATTCTCTCTCTCTGTCTCAGTGTGTATCTGTGGATTCTCTCTCTTCTGTCTCAGTGTGTATCTGTGATTCTCTCTCTCTAATGTCTCAGTGTGTATCTGGATTCTCTCTCTCTGTCTCAGGTGTGATCTTGTGATCTCTCTCTCTCTGTCTCTGTGTGTATCTGTGGATTCTGCTCACTCTGTCTCAGTATGTATCTGTGAATCTCTTCTCGCTCTGTCCTCAGTGTGATCTGTGATTCTCTCCTCTCTGTCTAGTGTGTATCTGTGATGCTCTCTCTCTGTCTCAGTGTGTATCTGGTGAAGCTCTCTCTCTCTTCTGTCTCAGTGTGTATCTTGATTCTCTCTCTCTCTTCTCATGTTGTATCTGTGATTCTCCGTCTCTCTCTCTGTCTCAGTGTGTATCTGTGATTCTTCTCTCACTCTCCTGTCTCAGTGTTATCTGTGATTCTCCTCTCTCCGTCTCAAGTGTGTATCTGTGATTCTCTCTCTCTGTCTCAGTGTGTATCTGTGATTCTCTCTCTCTGTCTCAGTGTGTATCTGTGATTCTCTCTCTCTGTCTCAGTGTGTATCTGTGATTCTCTCTCTCTGTCTCAGTGTGTATCTGTGATTCTCTCTCTCTCTGTCTCAGTGTGTATCTGTGATTCTCTCTCTCTCTGTCTCAGTGTGTATCTGTGATTCTCTCTCTCTGTCTCAGTGTGTATCTGTGATTCTCTCTCTCTTTCTCAGTGTGTATCTGTGATTCTCTCTCTCTGTCTCAGTGTGTATCTGTGATTCTCTCTCTCTCTGTCTCAGTGTGTATCTGTGATTCTCTCTCTCTCTCTGTCTCAGTGTGTATCTGTGATTCTCTCTCTCTGTCTCAGTGTGTATCTGTGATTCTCTCTCTCTGTCTCAGTGTGTATCTGTGATTCTCTCTCTCTGTCTCAGTGTGTATCTGTGATTCTCTCTCTCTGTCTCAGTGTGTATCTGTGATTCTCTCTCTCTCTGTCTCAGTGTGTATCTGTGATTCTCTCTCTCTCTCTGTCTCAGTGTGTATCTGTGATTCTCTCTCTCTGTCTCAGTGTGTATCTGTGATTCTCTCTCTCTGTCTCAGTGTGTATCTGTGATTCTCTCTCTCTGTCTCAGTGTGTATCTGTGATTCTCTCTCTCTGTCTCAGTGTGTATCTGTGATTCTCTCTCTCTCTGTCTCAGTGTGTATCTGTGATTCTCTCTCTCTCTGTCTCAGTGTGTATCTGTGATTCTCTCTCTCTCTCTGTCTCAGTGTGTATCTGTGATTCTCTCTCTCTCTGTCTCAGTGTGTATCTGTGATTCTCTCTCTCTGTCTCAGTGTGTATCTGTGATTCTCTCTCTCTCTGTCTCAGTGTGTATCTGTGATTCTCTCTCTCTCTCTGTCTCAGTGTGTATCTGTGATTCTCTCTCTCTCTGTCTCAGTGTGTATCTGTGATTCTCTCTCTCTCTGTCTCAGTGTGTATCTGTGATTCTCTCTCTCTCTCTGTCTCAGTGTGTATCTGTGATTCTCTCTCTCTCTGTCTCAGTGTGTATCTGTGATTCTCTCTCTCTGTCTCAGTGTGTATCTGTGATTCTCTCTCTCTGTCTCAGTGTATCTGTGATTCTCTCTCTCTGTCTCATTGTGTATCTGTGATTCTCTCTCTCTCTGTCTCAGTGTGTATCTGTGATTCTCTCTCTCTCTCTCTGTCTCAGTGTGTATCTGTGATTCTCTCTCTCTGTCTCAGTGTGTATCTGTGATTCTCTCTCTCTGTCTCAGTGTGTATCTGTGATTCTCTCTCTCTGTCTCAGTGTGTATCTGTGATTCTCTCTCTCTGTCTCAGTGTGTATCTGTGATTCTCTCTCTCTCTGTCTCAGTGTGTATCTGTGATTCTCTCTCTCTCTGTCTCAGTGTGTATCTGTGATTCTCTCTCTCTCTCTGTCTCAGTGTGTATCTGTGATTCTCTCTCTCTCTGTCTCAGTGTGTATCTGTGATTCTCTCTCTCTCTGTCTCAGTGTGTATCTGTGATTCTCTCTCTCTCTGTCTCAGTGTGTATCTGTGATTCTCTCTCTCTCTGTCTCAGTGTGTATCTGTGATTCTCTCTCTCTGTCTCAGTGTGTATCTGTGATTCTCTTCTCTCTGTCTCAGTGTGTATCTGTGATTCTCTCTCTCTCTGTCTCAGTGTGTATCTGTGATTCTCTCTCTCTGTCTCAGTGTGTATCTGTGATTCTCTCTCTCTCTGTCTCAGTGTGTATCTGTGATTCTCTCTCTCTCTCTGTCAGTGTGTATCTGTGATTCTCTCTCTCTGTCTCAGTGTGTATCTGTGATTCTCTCTCTCTGTCTCAGTGTGTATCTGTGATTCTCTCTCTCTGTCTCAGTGTGTATCTGTGATTCTCTCTCTCTCTGTCTCAGTGTGTATCTGTGATTCTCTCTCTCTCTGTCTCAGTGTGTATCTGTGATTCTCTCTCTCTGTCTCAGTGTGTATCTGTGATTCTCTCTCTCTGTCTCAGTGTGTATCTGTGATTCTCTCTCTCTCTGTCTCAGTGTGTATCTGTGATTCTCTCTCTCTCTGTCTCAGTGTGTATCTGTGATTCTCTCTCTCTCTGTCTCAGTGTGTATCTGTGATTCTCTCTCTCTGTCTCAGTGTGTATCTGTGATTCTCTCTCTCTGTCTCAGTGTGTATCTGTGATTCTCTCTCTCTGTCTCAGTGTGTATCTGTGATTCTCTCTCTCTCTGTCTCAGTGTGTATCTGTGATTCTCTCTCTCTGTCTCAGTGTGTATCTGTGATTCTCTCTCTCTGTCTCAGTGTGTATCTGTGATTCTCTCTCTCTCTCTGTCTCAGTGTGTATCTGTGATTCTCTCTCTCTCTGTCTCAGTGTGTATCTGTGATTCTCTCTCTCTGTCTCAGTGTGTATCTGTGATTCTCTCTCTCTGTCTCAGTGTGTATCTGTGATTCTCTCTCTCTGTCTCAGTGTGTATCTGTGATTCTCTCTCTCTCTGTCTCAGTGTGTATCTGTGATTCTCTCTCTCTGTCTCAGTGTGTATCTGTGATTCTCTCTCTCTCTGTCTCAGTGTGTATCTGTGATTCTCTCTCTCTGTCTCAGTGTGTATCTGTGATTCTCTCTCTCTCTGTCTCAGTGTGTATCTGTGATTCTCTCTCTCTGTCTCAGTGTGTATCTGTGATTCTCTCTCTCTGTCTCAGTGTGTATCTGTGATTCTCTCTCTCTCTGTCTCAGTGTGTATCTGTGATTCTCTCTCTCTGTCTCAGTGTGTATCTGTGATTCTCTCTCTCTCTGTCTCAGTGTGTATCTGTGATTCTCTCTCTCTGTCTCAGTGTGTATCTGTGATTCTCTCTCTCTGTCTCAGTGTGTATCTGTGATTCTCTCTCTCTCTGTCTCAGTGTGTATCTGTGATTCTCTCTCTCTCTGTCTCAGTGTGTATCTGTGATTCTCTCTCTCTGTCTCAGTGTGTATCTGTGATTCTCTCTCTCTGTCTCAGTGTGTATCTGTGATTCTCTCTCTCTGTCTCAGTGTGTATCTGTGATTCTCTCTCTCTGTCTCAGTGTGTATCTGTGATTCTCTTCTCTCTGTCTCAGTGTGTATCCTGTGAATCTGTCTCTCTGTCTCAGTGTGTATCTGTGATTCTCTCTCTCTCTCTGTCTCAGTGTGTATCTGTGATTCTCTCTCTCTCTGTCTCAGTGTGTATCTGTGATTCTCTCTCTCTCAGTCTCAGTGTGTATCTGTGATTCTCTCTCTCTGTCTCAGTGTGTATCTGTGATTCTCTCTCTCTCTGTCTCAGTGTGTATCTGTGATTCTCTCTCTCTCAGCTGCTCAGTGTGTATCGTGATTCTCTCTCTCTCTGTCTCAGTGTGTATCTGTGATTCTCTCTCTCTGTCTCAGTGTGTATCTGTGATTCTCTCTCTCTCAGTCTCAGTGTGTATCTGTGATTCTCTCTCTCGTGCTCAGTGTGTATCGGTGATTCTCTCTCTCAGAGTCTGTCTCAGTGTGTATCTGTGATTCTCTCTCTCTCTGTCTCAGTGTGTATCTGTGATTCTCTCTCTCTCTGTCTCAGTGTGTATCTGTGATTCCTCTCTCTGTCTCGTGTGTATCTGTGATTCTCTCTCAGTCTCAGTGTGTATCTGTGATTCTCTCTCTCTGTCTCAGTGTGTATCTGTGATTCTCTCTCTCTCTTCTCAGTGTGTATCTGTGATTCACTCTCTCTGTCTCAGTGTGTATCTGTGATTCCTCTCTCTGTCTCAGTGTGTATCTGTGATTCTCTCTCTCTCTGTCTCAGTGTGTATCTGTGATTCTCTCTCTCTCTGTCTCAGTGTGTATCTGTGATTCTCTCTCTCTCTGTCTCAGTGTGTATCTGTGATTCTCTCTCTCTCTCTGTCTCAGTGTGTATCTGTGATTCCTCTCTCTCTGTCTCAGTGTGTATCTGTGGATTCTCTCTCTCATGCTGTCTCAGTGTGTATCTGTGATTCTCTCTCTCTCTGTCTCAGTGTGTATCTGTGATTCTCTCTCTCTCTCTGTCTCAGTGTGTATCTGTGATTCTCCTCTCTCTGTCTCAGTGTGTATCTGTGATTCTCTCTCTCTCTGTCTCAGTGTGTATCTGTGATTCTCTCTCTCTCTGTCTCAGTGGTGTATCTGTGATTCTCTCTCTCTCTGTCTCAGTGTGTATCTGTGATTCTCTCTCTCTCTGGTCTCAGTGTGTATCTGTGATTCTCTCTCTCTCTGTCTCAGTGTGTATCTGTGATTCTCTCTCTCTGTCTCAGTGTGTATCTGTGATTCTCTCTCTCTGTCTCAGTGTGTATCTGTGATTCTCTCTCTCTCTGTCTCAGTGTGTATCTGTGATCTCTCTCTCTCTCTGTCTCAGTGTGTATCTGTGATTCTCTCTCTCTGTCTCAGTGTGTATCTGTGATTCTCTCTCTCTGTCTCAGTGTGTATCTGTGATTCTCTCTCTCTCTGTCTCAGTGTGTATCTGTGATTCTCTCTCTCTCTGTCTCAGTGTGTATCTGTGATTCTCTCTCTCTCTCTGTCTCAGTGTGTATCTGTGATTCTCTCTCTCTCTGTCTCAGTGTGTATCTGTGATTCTCTCTCTCTCTGTCTCAGTGTGTATCTGTGATTCTCTCTCTCTCTGTCTCAGTGTGTATCTGTGATTCTCTCTCTCTGTCTCAGTGTGTATCTGTGATTCTCTCTCTCTCTGTCTCAGTGTGTATCTGTGATTCTCTCTCTCTCTCTCTCAGTGTGTATCTGTGATTCTCTCTCTCTCTGTCTCAGTGTGTATCTGTGATTCTCTCTCTCTCTGTCTCAGTGTGTATCTGTGATTCTCTCTCTCTCTCTGTCTCAGTGTGTATCTGTGATTCTCTCTCTCTCTGTCTCAGTGTGTATCTGTGATTCTCTCTCTCTCTGTCTCAGTGTGTATCTGTGATTCTCTCTCTCTGTCTCAGTGTGTATCTGTGATTCTCTCTCTCTGTCTCAGTGTGTATCTGTGATTCTCTCTCTCTGTCTCAGTGTGTATCTGTGATTCTCTCTCTCTCTCTGTCTCAGTGTGTATCTGTGATTCTCTCTCTCTCTGTCTCAGTGTGTATCTGTGATTCTCTCTCTCTGTCTCAGTGTGTATCTGTGATTCTCTCTCTCTCTGTCTCAGTGTGTATCTGTGATTCTCTCTCTCTCTGTCTCAGTGTGTATCTGTGATTCTCTCTCTCTCTGTCTCAGTGTGTATCTGTGATTCTCTCTCTCTCTGTCTCAGTGTGTATCTGTGATTCTCTCTCTCTCTGTCTCAGTGTGTATCTGTGATTCTCTCTCTCTCTGTCTCAGTGTGTATCTGTGATTCTCTCTCTCTGTCTCAGTGTGTATCTGTGATTCTCTCTCTCTGTCTCAGTGTGTATCTGTGATTCTCTCTCTCTCTGTCTCAGTGTGTATCTGTGATTCTCTCTCTCTCTGTCTCAGTGTGTATCTGTGATTCTCTCTCTCTCTCTGTCTCAGTGTGTATCTGTGATTCTCTCTCTCTCTGTCTCAGTGTGTATCTGTGATTCTCTCTCTCTCTGTCTCAGTGTGTATCTGTGATTCTCTCTCTCTCTGTCTCAGTGTGTATCTGTGATTCTCTCTCTCTCTGTCTCAGTGTGTATCTGTGATTCTCTCTCTCTGTCTCAGTGTGTATCTGTGATTCTCTCTCTCTGTCTCAGTGTGTATCTGTGATTCTCTCTCTCTCTGTCTCAGTGTGTATCTGTGATTCTCTCTCTCTCTGTCTCAGTGTGTATCTGTGATTCTCTCTCTCTCTGTCTCAGTGTGTATCTGTGATTCTCTCTCTCTCTGTCTCAGTGTGTATCTGTGATTCTCTCTCTCTGTCTCAGTGTGTATCTGTGATTCTCTCTCTCTCTGTCTCAGTGTGTATCTGTGATTCTCTCTCTCTGTCTCAGTGTGTATCTGTGATTCTCTCTCTCTCTGTCTCAGTGTGTATCTGTGATTCTCTCTCTCTGTCTCAGTGTGTATCTGTGATTCTCTCTCTCTCTGTCTCAGTGTGTATCTGTGATTCTCTCTCTCTGTCTCAGTGTGTATCTGTGATTCTCTCTCTCTCTGTCTCAGTGTGTATCTGTGATTCTCTCTCTCTCTGTCTCAGTGTGTATCTGTGATTCTCTCTCTCTCTGTCTCAGTGTGTATCTGTGATTCTCTCTCTCTCTGTCTCAGTGTGTATCTGTGATTCTCTCTCTCTCTGTCTCAGTGTGTATCTGTGATTCTCTCTCTCTGTCTCAGTGTGTATCTGTGATTCTCTCTCTCTCTGTCTCAGTGTGTATCTGTGATTCTCTCTCTCTCTGTCTCAGTGTGTATCTGTGATTCTCTCTCTCTGTCTCAGTGTGTATCTGTGATTCTCTCTCTCTCTGTCTCAGTGTGTATCTGTGATTCTCTCTCTCTCTCTCAGTGTGTATCTGTGATTCTCTCTCTCTGTCTCAGTGTGTATCTGTGATTCTCTCTCTCTCTGTCTCAGTGTGTATCTGTGATTCTCTCTCTCTCTGTCTCAGTGTGTATCTGTGATTCTCTCTCTCTCTGTCTCAGTGTGTATCTGTGATTCTCTCTCTCTGTCTCAGTGTGTATCTGTGATTCTCTCTCTCTGTCTCAGTGTGTATCTGTGATTCTCTCTCTCTGTACTCAGTGTGTATCTGAGATTCTCTCTCTCTCGTATCAGTGTGTATCTGTGATTCTCTCTCTCTCTCTGTCTCAGTGTGTATCTGTGATTCTCTCTCTCTCTCTGTCTCAGTGTGTATCTGTGATTCTCTCTCTCTCAGTCTCAGTGTGTATCTGTGATTCTCCTCTCTCTGTCTCAGTGTGTATCTGTTGATTCTCTCTTCTCTCTGTCTCAGTGTGTATCAGGTGATCTCTCTCTCTCTGTCTCAGTGTGTATCTGTGATTCTCTCTCCTCTGTCTCAGGTGTATCTGTGATTCTTCTCCTCTCTGTCTCAGTGTGTATCTGTGATTCTCTCTCTCTTGTCTCAGTGTGTATCTGTGATTCTCTCTCTCTCTGTCTCAGTGTGTATCTGTGATTCTCTCTCTCTGTCTCAGTGTGTATCTGTGATTTCCTCCTCTCTGTCTCAGTGTGTATCTGTGATTCTCTCTCTCTGTCTCAGTGTGTATCTGTGATTCTCTCTCTCTGTCTCAGTGTGTATCTGTGATTCTCTCTCTCTCTGTCTCAGTGTGTATCTGTGATTCTCTCTCTCTCTGTCTCAGTGTGTATCTGTGATTCTCTCTCTCTCTCTGTCTCAGTGTGTATCTGTGATTCTCTCTCTCTCTGTCTCAGTGTGTATCTGTGATTCTCTCTCTCTCTCTCTCAGTGTGTATCTGTGATTCTCTCTCTCTCTGTCTCAGTGTGTATCTGTGATTCTCTCTCTCTCTCTCAGTGTGTATCTGTGATTCTCTCTCTCTCTGTCTCAGTGTGTATCTGTGATTCTCTCTCTCTCTGTCTCAGTGTGTATCTGTGATTCTCTCTCTCTCTGTCTCAGTGTGTATCTGTGATTCTCTCTCTCTGTCTCAGTGTGTATCTGTGATTCTCTCTCTCTCTGTCTCAGTGTGTATCTGTGATTCTCTCTCTCTCTCTCAGTGTGTATCTGTGATTCTCTCTCTCTCTGTCTCAGTGTGTATCTGTGATTCTCTCTCTCTCTGTCTCAGTGTGTATCTGTGATTCTCTCTCTCTGTCTCAGTGTGTATCTGTGATTCTCTCTCTCTCTGTCTCAGTGTGTATCTGTGATTCTCTCTCTCTCTGTCTCAGTGTGTATCTGTGATTCTCTCTCTCTGTCTCAGTGTGTATCTGTGATTCTCTCTCTCTGTCTCAGTGTGTATCTGTGATTCTCTCTCTCTCTGTCTCAGTGTGTATCTGTGATTCTCTCTCTCTCTGTCTCAGTGTGTATCTGTGATTCTCTCTCTCTGTCTCAGTGTGTATCTGTGATTCTCTCTCTCTGTCTCAGTGTGTATCTGTGATTCTCTCTCTCTCTGTCTCAGTGTGTATCTGTGATTCTCTCTCTCTCTGTCTCAGTGTGTATCTGTGATTCTCTCTCTCTCTGTCTCAGTGTGTATCTGTGATTCTCTCTCTCTGTCTCAGTGTGTATCTGTGATTCTCTCTCTCTCTGTCTCAGTGTGTATCTGTGATTCTCTCTCTCTCTGTCTCAGTGTGTATCTGTGATTCTCTCTCTCTCTGTCTCAGTGTGTATCTGTGATTCTCTCTCTCTGTCTCAGTGTGTATCTGTGATTCTCTCTCTCTGTCTCAGTGTGTATCTGTGATTCTCTCTCTCTCTGTCTCAGTGTGTATCTGTGATTCTCTCTCTCTGTCTCAGTGTGTATCTGTGATTCTCTCTCTCTCTGTCTCAGTGTGTATCTGTGATTCTCTCTCTCTGTCTCAGTGTGTATCTGTGATTCTCTCTCTCTCTGTCTCAGTGTGTATCTGTGATTCTCTCTCTCTCTGTCTCAGTGTGTATCTGTGATTCTCTCTCTCTGTCTCAGTGTGTATCTGTGATTCTCTCTCTCTCTGTCTCAGTGTGTATCTGTGATTCTCTCTCTCTCTGTCTCAGTGTGTATCTGTGATTCTCTCTCTCTGTCTCAGTGTGTATCTGTGATTCTCTCTCTCTGTCTCAGTGTGTATCTGTGATTCTCTCTCTCTCTGTCTCAGTGTGTATCTGTGATTCTCTCTCTCTCTGTCTCAGTGTGTATCTGTGATTCTCTCTCTCTCTGTCTCAGTGTGTATCTGTGATTCTCTCTCTCTGTCTCAGTGTGTATCTGTGATTCTCTCTCTCTGTCTCAGTGTGTATCTGTGATTCTCTCTCTCTGTCTCAGTGTGTATCTGTGATTCTCTCTCTCTCTGTCTCAGTGTGTATCTGTGATTCTCTCTCTCTCTGTCTCAGTGTGTATCTGTGATTCTCTCTCTCTGTCTCAGTGTGTATCTGTGATTCTCTCTCTCTCTGTCTCAGTGTGTATCTGTGATTCTCTCTCTCTGTCTCAGTGTGTATCTGTGATTCTCTCTCTCTGTCTCAGTGTGTATCTGTGATTCTCTCTCTCTGTCTCAGTGTGTATCTGTGATTCTCTCTCTCTCTGTCTCAGTGTGTATCTGTGATTCTCTCTCTCTCTCTGTCTCAGTGTGTATCTGTGATTCTCTCTCTCTCTGTCTCAGTGTGTATCTGTGATTCTCTCTCTCTGTCTCAGTGTGTATCTGTGATTCTCTCTCTCTCTGTCTCAGTGTGTATCTGTGATTCTCTCTCTCTCTGTCTCAGTGTGTATCTGTGATTCTCTCTCTCTCTCTGTCTCAGTGTGTATCTGTGATTCTCTCTCTCTCTCTGTCTCAGTGTGTATCTGTGATTCTCTCTCTCTCTGTCTCAGTGTGTATCTGTGATTCTCTCTCTCTGTCTCAGTGTGTATCTGTGATTCTCTCTCTCTGTCTCAGTGTGTATCTGTGATTCTCTCTCTCTCTGTCTCAGTGTGTATCTGTGATTCTCTCTCTCTCTGTCTCAGTGTGTATCTGTGATTCTCTCTCTCTCTGTCTCAGTGTGTATCTGTGATTCTCTCTCTCTCTGTCTCAGTGTGTATCTGTGATTCTCTCTCTCTGTCTCAGTGTGTATCTGTGATTCTCTCTCTCTCTGTCTCAGTGTGTATCTGTGATTCTCTCTCTCTCTGTCTCAGTGTGTATCTGTGATTCTCTCTCTCTGTCTCAGTGTGTATCTGTGATTCTCTCTCTCTCTGTCTCAGTGTGTATCTGTGATTCTCTCTCTCTCTGTCTCAGTGTGTATCTGTGATTCTCTCTCTCTGTCTCAGTGTGTATCTGTGATTCTCTCTCTCTCTGTCTCAGTGTGTATCTGTGATTCTCTCTCTCTGTCTCAGTGTGTATCTGTGATTCTCTCTCTCTCTGTCTCAGTGTGTATCTGTGATTCTCTCTCTCTCTGTCTCAGTGTGTATCTGTGATTCTCTCTCTCTGTCTCAGTGTGTATCTGTGATTCTCTCTCTCTCTGTCTCAGTGTGTATCTGTGATTCTCTCTCTCTCTGTCTCAGTGTGTATCTGTGATTCTCTCTCTCTGTCTCAGTGTGTATCTGTGATTCTCTCTCTCTCTGTCTCAGTGTGTATCTGTGATTCTCTCTCTCTCTGTCTCAGTGTGTATCTGTGATTCTCTCTCTCTCTGTCTCAGTGTGTATCTGTGATTCTCTCCCTGTCTCAGTGTGTATCTGTGATTCTCTCTCTCTGTCTCAGTGTGTATCTGTGATTCTCTCTCTCTGTCTCAGTGTGTATCTGTGATTCTCTCTCTCTCTGTCTCAGTGTGTATCTGTGATTCTCTCTCTCTCTGTCTCAGTGTGTATCTGTGATTCTCTCTCTCTCTGTCTCAGTGTGTATCTGTGATTCTCTCTCTCTGTCTCAGTGTGTATCTGTGATTCTCTCTCTCTGTCTCAGTGTGTATCTGTGATTCTCTCTCTCTGTCTCAGTGTGTATCTGTGATTCTCTCTCTCTCTGTCTCAGTGTGTATCTGTGATTCTCTCTCTCTCTGTCTCAGTGTGTATCTGTGATTCTCTCTCTCTGTCTCAGTGTGTATCTGTGATTCTCTCTCTCTGTCTCAGTGTGTATCTGTGATTCTCTCTCTCTCTGTCTCAGTGTGTATCTGTGATTCTCTCTCTCTCTGTCTCAGTGTGTATCTGTGATTCTCTCTCTCTGTCTCAGTGTGTATCTGTGATTCTCTCTCTCTGTCTCAGTGTGTATCTGTGATTCTCTCTCTCTCTGTCTCAGTGTGTATCTGTGATTCTCTCTCTCTGTCTCAGTGTGTATCTGTGATTCTCTCTCTCTGTCTCAGTGTGTATCTGTGATTCTCTCTCTCTGTCTCAGTGTGTATCTGTGATTCTCTCTCTCTCTGTCTCAGTGTGTATCTGTGATTCTCTCTCTCTCTGTCTCAGTGTGTATCTGTGATTCTCTCTCTCTCTGTCTCAGTGTGTATCTGTGATTCTCTCTCTCTGTCTCAGTGTGTATCTGTGATTCTCTCTCTCTGTCTCAGTGTGTATCTGTGATTCTCTCTCTCTCTGTCTCAGTGTGTATCTGTGATTCTCTCTCTCTCTGTCTCAGTGTGTATCTGTGATTCTCTCTCTCTCTGTCTCAGTGTGTATCTGTGATTCTCTCTCTCTGTCTCAGTGTGTATCTGTGATTCTCTCTCTCTCTGTCTCAGTGTGTATCTGTGATTCTCTCTCTCTCTGTCTCAGTGTGTATCTGTGATTCTCTCTCTCTCTGTCTCAGTGTGTATCTGTGATTCTCTCTCTCTCTGTCTCAGTGTGTATCTGTGATTCTCTCTCTCTCTGTCTCAGTGTGTATCTGTGATTCTCTCTCTCTCTGTCTCAGTGTGTATCTGTGATTCTCTCTCTCTCTGTCTCAGTGTGTATCTGTGATTCTCTCTCTCTCTGTCTCAGTGTGTATCTGTGATTCTCTCTCTCTCTGTCTCAGTGTGTATCTGTGATTCTCTCTCTCTGTCTCAGTGTGTATCTGTGATTCTCTCTCTCTGTCTCAGTGTGTATCTGTGATTCTCTCTCTCTCTGTCTCAGTGTGTATCTGTGATTCTCTCTCTCTCTGTCTCAGTGTGTATCTGTGATTCCTCTCTCTCTCTGTCTCAGTGTGTATCTGTGATCTCTCTCTCTCTCTGTCTCAGTGTGTATCTGTGATTCTCTCTCTCCTGTCTCAGTGTGTATCTGTGATTCTCTCTCTCTGTCTCAGTGTGTATCTGTGATTCTCTCTCTCTTCTCAGTGTGTATCTGTGATTCTCTCTCTCTGTCTCAGTGTGTATCTGTGATTCTCTCTCTCTGTCTCAGTGTGTATCTGTGATTCTCTCTCTCTCTGTCTCAGTGTGTATCTGTGATTCTCTCTCTCTCTGTCTCAGTGTGTATCTGTGATTCTCTCTCTGTCTCAGTGTGTATCTGTGATTCTCTCTCTCTGTCTCAGTGTGTATCTGTGATTCTCTCTCTCTCTGTCTCAGTGTGTATCTGTGATTCTCTCTCTCTGTCTCAGTGTGTATCTGTGATTCTCTCTCTCTGTCTCAGTGTGTATCTGTGATTCTCTCTCTCTCTGTCTCAGTGTGTATCTGTGATTCTCTCTCTCTCTGTCTGTGTGTATCTGTGATTCTCTCTCTCTGTCTCAGTGTGTATCTGTGATTCTCTCTCTCTGTCTCAGTGTGATCTCAGATTCTCTCTCTCTCTGTCTCAGTGTGTATCTGTGATTCTCTCTCTCTCTGTCTCAGTGTGTATCTGTGATTCTCTCTCTCTCTGTCTCAGTGTATCTGTGATTCTCTCCTCTCTGTCTCAGTGTGTATCTGTGATTCTCTCTCTCTGTCTCAGTGTGTATCTGTGATTCTCTCTCTCTCTCTGTCTCAGTGTGTATCTGTGATTCTCTCTCTCTCTGTCTCAGTGTGTATCTGTGATTCTCTCTCTCTGTCTCAGTGTGTATCTGTGATTCTCTCTCTCTCTGTCTCAGTGTGTATCTGTGATTCTCTCTCTCTCTGTCTCAGTGTGTATCTGTGATTCTCTCTCTCTCTGTCTCAGTGTGTATCTGTGATTCTCTCTCTCTCTCTGTCTCAGTGTGTATCTGTGATTCTCTCTCTCTCTGTCTCAGTGTGTATCTGTGATTCTCTCTCTCTGTCTCAGTGTGTATCTGTGATTCTCTCTCTTGTCTTAGTGAGTATCTGTGATTCTCTCTCTCTGTCTCAGTGTGTATCTGTGATTCCTCTCCTCTCTGTCTCAGTGTGTATCTGTGATTCTCTCTCTCTCTGTCTCAGTGTGTATCTGTGATTCTCTCTCTCTGTCTCAGTGTGTATCTGTGATTCTCTCTCTCTCTGTCTCAGTGTTTATCTGTGATTCTCTCCCTGTCTCAGTGTGTATCTGTGATTCTCTCTCTCTATGTCTCAGTGTGTATCTGTGATTCTCTCTCTCTCTCTGTCTCAGTGTGTATCTGTGATTCTCTCTCTCTCTGTCTCAGTGTGTATCTGTGATTCTCTCTCTCTCTCTGTCTCAGTGTGTATCTGTGATTCTCTCTCTCTCTGTCTCAGTGTGTATCTGTGATTCTCTCTCTCTCTGTCTCAGTGTGTATCTGTGATTCTCTCTCTCTCTGT